>JAGDQO010000967.1:0-236659 GCA_018342035.1 Solanum appendiculatum
TGGTACAACAAATGGGAGAAAGAGAAGGGGGCAAACTATGTGGTGCCTTGGGAAGAGTTCAAAACGGCTTTCCTTAATCGATTCTTTCCTCTAGAGCTTAGGGAAGCCAAATTGGTGGAGTTCATGAATTAAAAACAAGGATCTATGAGTGTGAGGGAGTATGCCCTCAAGTTTAACCAACTTTCAAGATATGCTCCACACTTGGTTGCCGACTCACGGTCTAGAATGAATAAATTCGTGATAGGTGTGTCCGACCTAGTGAGTGAAGAATGCCGGTCCGCAATGTTGATTAGTGACATGGACTTGTCCCGCTTGATGGTCTATGCCGAACAAATGGAGGAGGAGAATTTGAGGAAGAGGAGGGGTCATGAGGCCAAGAGGGCCCGTTTTGAGGGCAGGTTCCAAAGTCGAAGGGGAGGCCGATTTCATCAAGGCCAAGGGTCTTCTCATGCGCCCCATAGGGGGTTTGCCAATGACGTTCCAAGGGCCCAAGGTGTTGGTGGTATGGGTCCTAGTGATGTATGTCCAAAGTGTGGTAAGGGCCATGGTGGCCCGTGTTTGAGAAATACCGGTGCTTGCTACAGTTGTGGGGAAATGGGGCACAAGGCAATGGATGGTCCCCGAAATCGCAACAAGGGTAAGGAGGTCCGTCCACAAGGTGCCAATGCGGTTCCTTTGGGGAGAGGGGGCCAACAAGATGGTGCCCCAAGGCACAATCGATTTTATGCTTTGCATGGGAGGCAAGGGGTCGATGAAGTCCCCGATGTCGTTACCGGTATGTTGAAATCTTTGACTTGGATGTATATGCACTAATTGATCCGGGTGCCTCTCTTTCTTTTGTCACCCCCTTTGTTGCCAAAAAGTTTCATGTTGAGCCCGACTTGTTGCATGAGTCATATAAGGTGTCTACTCCTATTGGTGCATATATTGTTGCTAGGAAGGTCTATAGAAATTGTCCTATTTGCATCTTGCATAAAATATTGCCTTGTGATCTTGTTGAGTTGAACATGGTCGAGTTTGATGTTGTTCTTGGGATGGATTGGTTGCATGCATACTATGCTTCTATTGATTGTAGAACCCGTAAGGGTCAAGTTCCAATTCCCAAGTGAACCCATTCTTGAGTGGGAAGCCAAAATGTGGTAGTCAAGGGTAGATTCATCTCTTGCATTAAAGCCCGTAAGTTGATCTCTAAGGGGTGTCTCTATCACCTCGTGAGGGTTAGGGATGTGGAGTCCAAAACCCTTCTTATAGAGTCGGTTTCGGTCGTAAATGAATTCCTTGATGTCTTTCCTAATGACCTTCCCGATGTTCCTCCCGAAAGGGAAATAGATTTTGGCATAGACCTCCTCCCCGATACTCAACCCATTTCTATTCCCCCTTACCGTATGGCCCCGGCGGAGTTAAAGGAGTTCAAAGAACAATTGAGGGACTTGTTGGAGAAGGGAAATAGATTTTGGCATAGACCTCCTCCCCGGTGTTGTTTGTGAAGAAGAAAGATGGGTCCCTTAGGATGTGTATCGATTACCGGCAACTCAATAGGGCCACCATCAAGAATAAATATCCTCTTCCTAGGATTGATGAATTGTTCGACCAATTGCAAGGGGCTAGCCACTTCTCTAAGATTGATCTTCGGTCCGGGTATCATCAAGTGAAGGTGAGGGAGGGTGACATTCCCAAGACAGCCTTCCGGACTAGGTATGGACATTATGAATTTGTGGTCATGTCCTTTGGGTTGACCAATGCACCGGCTACCTTCATGGACCTAATGAATAGGGTCTTTAAACCCTACCTTGATTCCTTTGTAGTGGTCTTCATTGATGATATTTTAATCTATTCGCATAGCGAGGAAGAACATACGGGTCACTTGAGTGTTGTGTTGCAAAGATTAAGAGAGAAGAAGTTGTATGCCAAGTATGAAAAGTGTGAATTTTGGTTGAGGGAGGTTGCCTTCCTAGGTCATGTGGTGTCGGGGGATGGTATTAAGGTAGACCCTAAGAAGACCGATGTGATTAGAAATTGGCCTAGGCCATTGACCCCGTCGGATATTAGGAGCTTCTTGGGCTTAGCGGGTTACTACCGGAGATTTGTGAATGGGTTTTCTTCTATTGCTTCTCCCATGACTAAGTTGACACAAAAGAAGGCTAAGTTTGAGTGGACCGACGAGTGCGAAAGGAGTTTTCAAACCTTGAAAGATAAACTTGTGTCCGCTCCTATATTGTCACTACCGGATGGGCTTGAGGGATTTGTTGTGTATTGTGATGCTTCTAGAGTTGGCTTGGGTTGTGTCCTAATGCAAAATGGTAAGGTGATAGCCTATGCTTCTAGACAACTCAAAGTGCATGAAAAGAACTATCCTACGCATGATCTTGAATTAGCCGCGGTGGTGTTTGCTTTAAAGATTTGGCGTCATTATTTGTATGGGGTACATGTCGATGTGTTCACCGATCATAAGAGCCTCCAATATGTCTTCACCCAAAAAGATCTCAACTTGAGACAAAGAAGGTGGCTAGAATTTCTTAAAGATTATGATATGAGTGTGCCTTATCATCCCGGTAAAGCTAATGTGGTGGCGGATGCTTTGAGTAGGGTGTCTATGGGTAGCCTAGCTCATGTTGATATTGGTGATAGGGAAATGGCTAGGGAGGTACATCGGTTGGCTAGGTTGGGGGTTAGGTTGGAAGAGGTTAGTAATGGTGGTGTGGTCGTTGTTGATGGTGCTAGGTCTTCCTTGGTTGATGAGGTGATAGCAAAACAAGATCTTGATTCTTCCTTGTTTGAATTGAAGGCCTTGGTGAAAGAGGGCAAGGTGGAAGTTTTCTCCCAAGGGGGATATGGTGCCCTTAGGTACCAAGGTAGGTTGTGTGTGCCTTGTGTTGATGGTTTGAGGGAGAAAATTCTTGAGGAGGCTCATAATTCTTCCTACTCCATCCACCCCGGTTCCACCAAAATGTATAGAGATTTGAGGGATGTGTATTTGGTGGGGAGGCATGAAGAAGGACATTGCCAAATTCGTATCCGGTTGTCATAGTTGTCAACAAGTCAAGGCCGAACATCAAGGCCGGGTGGTCTAACCCAAGACATAGAGATTCCTACTTGGAAGTGGGAAGAAATTAATATGGATTTTGTAGTTGGTTACCCAAGACTAGAAAAGGTTTTGATTCTATTTGGGTGGTGGTTGATAGGATGACAAAATCGGCTCATTTTCTAACCGGTAAAGACAACATATGGGGCGGAAGATTATGCAAGGTTATATATTCATGACTTGGTAAGGTTGCATGGGATTCCTCTATCCATCATATCGGACCGTGGTACTCAATTTACTTCACACTTTTGGAAGTCTTTCAAAGGGGTCTAGGTACGAGAGTTAAGCTTACTACGGCCTTTCACCCGCAAACGGATGGACAAGCCGAAAGGACTATCCAAACACTTGAGGATATGCTTAGGGCTTGTGTATTGGAGCTTAAGGGTAGTTGGGATGATCATCTTCCATTGATTGAGTTTGCCTATAACAATAGCTATCATTCTAGCATCGGTATGGCTCCTTTTGAGGCTCTCTATGGGAGGCGTTGTAGATCACCGGTTGGGTGGTTTGAGGTTGGTGAGGTGGCCTTGTTAGGACCAGACCTAGTTATGGAGGCTCTTGAGAAGGTTAGGATGATTAGAGAAAGGTTGAAGATGGCCCAAAGTCGCCAAAAGTCCTATGCCGATGCGAGGAGAAGGGCTCTTGAATCCGAGTTGGTGATTGGGTTTTATTTGAAGGTGACACCCATGAAGGGTGTGGTTCGTTTTGGTAAGAAGGGCAAGTTGAGCCCAAGATACGTGAGTCCTTATAAGGTGATGAGGAGAATTGGGCAAGGTAGCTTATGAGTTGGAATTGCCTAGCGAGATGGATTTGGTTCATCCGGTATTTCATGTGTCTATGTTGAGGAAGTGTGTGGGTGATCGAATGCCATTGTGTCTCTCTGATGTTGTGGGTGTTGTTGAAGATAATTTGACCTATGAAGAGGTTCCGGTCCAGATTTTAGATAGATAAGTGAAGAGGTTGAGAAACAAAGATGTGGCTTCCATTAAAGTCCTTTGGAGAAATCAACAAGTTGAAAGTGCTACTTGGGAGGCCGAAGCGGACATGCAAAGGCGATATCCTTATCTTTTCCACTCCACTCGAGCCTAAGGTATTGATCTAAGCCCTTTATAAAATCTCAGGTCTTAAGTTCAGCCCCCATGTCATTGCATAATTCATGTTTAAGTTGACAAGTTCAATGTGGTTTTACAACTATGTTTGAGGTTTTGAAATAAGGTGTAAGTGCATTGTTGCATCCTTATGTGGGCTGAAATTGCCATGTTTGTGTCTCTCATGTACGTTTCTTTAACATTCGGGGACGAATGTTCCCAAGGGGGAGATATTGAAACGACCCCAAAAATGCCCGAAAATGTGCTTCGGAAACACCTATAATTGTAATTTCCATATATCTCAAAATCCGTGCATGATTTCGGAAATTCGACTTCATAATCTTATTTGTGGGGTCAAATTGAGTGGGAAATGGGTCTAACCCGATTTTTAGAGCAACCGTATCAAAATTCAAAAATCGCAAAAATTGCGATTTGGAGGGTCAACTTTAAAGGGGCATATCTCTTAGCACACAAGGAACTGGAAGGGCTGCAAACTATTAAATTAAAGCTCTTTGAGTTAGCTTTCCAACGCACTTGGTTTCACCTCATTCCGAGTTAGGATGAGGGAGTTATGACCATTTTCGTAAAACCTGTCTGTGCAGATTTGCAATTTCCAGTGAGCTATTTTTTTAGGCGGGTTGGAGACGTTTTTTTTTATAAAAAGGGGATATGTCCCATACTTAGTCATTTTTCTTAACTCCAAAAACACTCTCTAAGCCCTCTCCAAAAATTCCACCAAGATCTTCAACCAAATTCAAACATCTCAAGCTCTAATTCCGGATTCAAGACTCAATCTCAAGCTTCGATTCTCCATTCCAATCTTCATCAAGGATTCTCCAAAGTTGAGGTATGTGGGTTTGATTGTGGAAACCTTCCTTTCCACAAGTCCAACCATTTATCCTCTATTTCTACTTCAAGTTTATGGGTCCTTATGATTATTTATGAACTCTTGAATTATGGAATTACTATACACACCCTATTATGGTCCATTTGCATATTATCATGAAATGGAATTATTATGTGATGTTTATGGTTTACATGCTTCCATGATCAAATTATGAAGGTTGATATATATATGTATGTTGTTGGTGGCTGATTTATATGGATTTTGGAATTGGTTGGACTTAGTATTCTTGAAATACATGATTTCATTTACATGAACAATTGCCCACCTTGTGTTTGATAAAATGCCCCATTTATAGAATTCTTAAGGAAGGGAAAGGTCCAAGGTACGTCCTATGAGTCGGATGGTTATGTAATTACTGAAATGATGATGAAATGGACACATGTATATGATTTTCTCTATATAAGTGTTGTGAGTCGACCAAGCCTAGTACGGGGGGTAGTAGGCCCGTATAACCGTATCGAGGGGTTGGTACCTTGGTTGCCTAGTACGGGGGGTAGTAGGCCCGTATAACCGTATCGAGGGGTTGGTACCTTGGTTGCCTAGTACGGGGGGTAGTAGGCCCGTATAACCATATCGAGGGGTTTGTACCTTGGTCCCTAGCTCGGGGGGTGGTAGGCCCGTGTAACCATATTGAGGGGTTTGTACCTCTTTCGCCTCTCCAAGGGGGTGGTAGGCCTTGGAAATACTATATTGATGGTCACTCGCCACACATGTACTACGTCCCACTAAATATGATTTTTATGTAAGCATCATTATACATATCATTTCATTAATATGCTATCTATTGGGTATGATTACGCATTTTTCCTATGATGTCCATCTAATGTAGCATTGCATTGCATCCCATATACTTAGTACATTCAAATGTACTAACGCATACTCTATGCCTACATGATGTCACCATGTAGGGACCGGAGCACCGCTTGACCATCCTCCTCCGCGTGGCTAGTACGATTTTCTATAGTGGTTATTGGTGAGTCCTCCATTTCGGGGACGTTGCTCATGATCTTTTGCTATGTATAAAACTTTTCCTTTCTAGTTATGTTTTGACTATGAGGGTGAGCCCGGTAGTTTGTCTTGGCCCCCGCTAAGTACTCATGTTTAGAGGTGGTGTTGGACAAGTTGTGTATTATGCTTGAGCTTGACTCATCTATGGTATTTATGTATCATTTCTTTTTTTTCTTGCTCCCTTAGTCCCGATTTCCCCCTTGATTATGCTTATCGCTTATGGTCATTTAATTGCTTCCGCGACCAAGGATGTGTAATGATACGCTATGAGGCTTGTTTGGGGTTCCTTCGGGTTCCCCATTCGCCGGTCACATCTAGGCCCTAGGCTTGGGTCGTGACAAAAATATAAAGTACGACTTGTGCATTGGAAAATAATGATTTTTCGCAAAAGTCCTGACATTATTGTATGTGGATGTATTCTCCTATGGTGGATGCAATGAGGTTTCTTTCAGTCTGACAAAATATGAAAAACTTGAATACATATAATGAATAATTATCATGTCTAGCTAGACAGTAAATATTATATGAAAATCCCTGGAAGATATAAATGGTTTTAAAGCGACTCCATTGAATAGTACCCCAATGGTTATGAGATCACTTAACATAAAGATCATTGTGGATCTCATTAAAATGGTTAGAAATCACCATGTCATAGTGTAATTAGGTGCATTTATATATCCTACAATTATTATTTATGGTATAGTAATTTTATTAATGTGCATGCAAATATAACAATACTCTTATCGATAGAGATATCAAAGTGAATCAAATATTGATTTATAAATTTATTTATTCTAACAAATCTTGTCAAGGTTTATTGGTTATGAAACTGCAGAAAATCATTTGATTTATACCGAATTTGATCTCAAGAGAGATATCTGTTTTCATGTGAAAATACTGTCATATCATAGGATTCTACAAGACAGTTAATTTAATTATCATGAAAGTTTTTGTCACTTGGCTATTGCTACAAACAAGTCGAATGAACAATTGGTCTACGCTGATGAGGTCACAAACTAAGTGATTGTCAAGGATGTATTTGACTGAACTCAACATATCCCAGAGACAAGAAAAAGATATATCATAATAAGCTCAAGAATGCAACATCTTCATGAATGTGATTTGATCATAAAGGCACAAACATTACTAATATTTGAAAAGAAGAATAAGATTGGGAGGCACTTTTTATAAGAATTAAGTGATGTTTTAATCAAGGGGAGTATAATACGCACTGCACTCTTTTTTCCTTAACTAAGGTTTTGTCCTACTGGGTTTTCCTAGTAAGGTTTTTAACGAGGTAGCTCTCAATGCGTATTACTAGATATGTGTACTATTTTTTCTTCACTAGTACTTTTTCCCACAGAGTTTTTTTTTCTAGTAAGGTTTTAACAAAACACATTATCTATTGATGAATTCTAATGAGTAGTAAATACATCACATTATGGATGCTCATTACATAGTTTTCTAGATAAGCTTGAAATCAAGAAGACAGCTTACAAGCAGCTCCGCAAGCAGGTTCCTATAAGCAACTTACAAGCAGCTCCAAAAACATGTTTCTATATAAGCAGCTTACACAAGCAGATTTTTATAAGCAGCTTACAAGTAGCTCTGCAAGTAGGTTCCTACAATCGGCTTATAAGTAGCTTCTTTCAAACATTTTGCAGTGAGGCAACAAATAAGGCATATTACAAATAATTATGTATATTTTTTAGTTTTTTTATCTTTCTTTATACATGAACATCTAAGGAAGAGTGTTGTAAATAATATATTTTGTGGATGCCATGTGATGGGCCCCACTTTTGCTACCGTAGAAGTATGACTTCTCCAAGTCATACTATGCCTATAAATAAGGCATTTCCACAGCAATACAATACACACTCAAATGAGATATACCTCTTATTTCTCTACATTCTTTCTTTCTCTTTCTTTGTTTTTCATATGATTTTAGTTTTGTCTTTATTTTATAACAATTTTTAATCATTTGGGTTTTTTTATTTATTTGTAGGTAAAAATTAAATAAATTTCAAATAGGCTGCTAAGATCATGACACGAGTCCCTCCATTAGTTCAAAGGATTTATACAACCCAAAAGTTAGACGGTAAGGTCATTAATGTCATAAGAGGTCGTTTGGTAGCTGGATAAGGCCAAAGCTAATACATGAATAACTTGGTTATTTATGTAATAATTTTATATCATGTTTGGTTTGCAAATATGATAAAAGTTATTCATGTATTAATTTTATACCGTGTTTGTTTCACGGATTTTCAAATATTGTATAAAAGTTATTAATGTATTATTTTTATACGGTGTTTGGTTGCGTTTTTTGTAATCCTACATAATTAATACTTGTATAACTTGTGAGGGAATCTATGTATAACTTATGCAGAATAGAAGGTGAAATAAGTTATGTGGGTGTAAGTTATATATGTATTAAAACGGTAAATTACACATTCACCCTATTAATTTACTCTTAAATATATATTAATTTACAACAAATCAAATAATTAATGCATGTTTAAAAAAGCACTACCAGTTTTTTTTCTTTGAGTTTTTTTTTCTTGTTAATTTCTTTGCTTAAATTCTTGTTAATTATTTTATTTTTAGTTAAAAATACAAGTTTTAATTTTTTTTAGTTATCTGTTATTTATTTTAATTTAAATTACATATTACTTAATTGCTTAATCATATTGAATACAAATTACTTAACTATTTTTAGTTATTTGTTATTTACTTTATTACTTTTAGCTGTTTGTATTTATTTAATTTTAATGTGTTATTTATATAGTTGGTTATTTTAATTGTTATAATAAATATTAGCTCACTAATTACTTTTGAAATTAAGAAATAAAAATTAACTCACTAATATATTATAATCTCCATATAACTAAACCCTGCATAACTAATACATACATAACTAATACATGTATATCTAAACCTTGCATAACTAATACATGTATAACTAAACCCTGCATAAATAATACGGGGTTGTTTGGCAGGGAGTATTAGGAGAAATAGTCCTTGTATTATGTGTGGTATTATTTAATACGATGTTTGGTAGGATTTTGTGTCTATGTATAACTAATCCATGGATTAGTTATACCTCATACATGGTATTATAGGATGTATTACTAATACCTTCCATTTGGAGGTATTAATAATACATTGGATATAATACCATGGGATAAGTCTATATAAAGACAAAAATATCCCTCAAATCATTTGAATTATTTTGTTTGTTTTCTTGGTTTTATGTTTTATATTTGTTCTAGTAAATTTATTTAAATAAATTAGCTTACAAATTATTTAGAGAGTGTTGTTTGTTACTAAATAAATCCAATACAAATAGATGTGAATTGTTTAACATTTATTAATTAAAAAGACAAATTTACCAGCAAACATGACAACAAAATTGTTCTTCTCATAGCTAGTTAGAAGGCCATGAAAAAATAATATTATCCGTAAATTATTTACCTTGACTCAATTACATAATAATTCAAGGGTATAATTGGAAAGAAGCTTTTTATAAAGTTTTAAAAGAAGCTTTTTATAAAGTTTTAATCCAAACACAAGATGAGGTTGGAAACAATGAACCAAACACTTGATAAAAATAAACCCTGCATTACTAATTCCTGCACTGCTAATCCCTGCATTACTAATCTTTGTGTTACTAATCCCTGTATTATTAATTTTTGTACCAAACGACCCCTACATGTATAACTAAACCATGCATAACTAATACATGTATAACTAATACATGCATAACTAATACTCACATTACTAATACATGCATAACTCTATTCAGCTACCAAACGACCCCTAAAAATATAACGGAGGGTGTTTAGATTCCATTTATGATAGTTCGGGGATATATTTATCCTTTTTTCAACAACAAAAAAATTTCAAAAAAAAAATGCAACATTTATTGATCGAATTTAGTTCAATACAAAAATAAAATTGAACATGAGTAGTAGAGTATTGTATTTATTGGATCGTTTGTTGGTCAATATCATTAGTAGTTATATCATCATGTTCATATTCTATGACTATTTCATCACTCCTTTGGTATTCTCGTAGAAGAATATGTAGATATAAAATGTTATTTTTTTTTTACAAATTATAAACTTATGGGTCAACTTTTAGCTTTTGAAAAATGTGAAATCATGATTTGAAATTCTTAAATCAAGCTTTTTGGAAAATTTAGGATTTCATCTCATAATTTAAAATCGTGAGATGAAATCGCATGTCCAAACGCTGATTTCATGGAATGATTTCAAATCACGAGTTGAAATGTCACGACCTAAAGTACACCCTAGACGTGACATGACATATAGAACCCCGAGAGGTCCCACACAAGCCACTTAGCATACATCATACAAGATAATAGAAACAGAAGTGTTTAAAAACAACATTTCATATAAAGGAGTTTGACAAAAGCGGAAGCCTAAGCATAAGTCTCAATAAGCCATCCACTACATCAATAGAATGAATATGGGACGTAACCCATACAAAGTCTGAAATGAAAATGACATAAAATAATAAAAGAGTCTCGGTCCTCGAAACATGAGGACTCACCAATCTTCAAAGTCAATAGAATCACTTAGCCACGAGAATGTGAGGTGGGAATGTCGGACCCTACATTCATGAGATAATGTAGGCAAAAGTATGTGTTAGTACTTGGAATGTACCAAGTATGATAGCAATGCATAAGGGTTATGAAATCATGCTAAAAAGGGACATTAAATGGCATGCAATGACCAAGCTAATTCATAAAATAATCATGCTAGAAAACATAAGTCACAACCATGGTCAATGCAAGCTAATCATCTTAGAAGACACTTATAAGATACTTTAAAAAGTAACCTTAGTTCATTATTGTGGGAAGTTAGCCTTAACCGACATAGATCATGTGAGCTATACATGGAATCCAATGTCTATCCCACACCGAAAAGAGATTGTCCTACTTGCCAAGGTAAGGACCATGAGTTTTGAGCTAAAGTGGATCCACTAGCTAATGTCTATCTTAAGACAATCATCCTATGGTGGCATATAGTTTATGGGACATGGGTAATCGCCGCTTGTCCACTCGGTGCTAAGCATAAATCTCAGGAAATAGTTATAAATCATATTCATCTTATTATCCATGGAAAGGCACAATTAAGTAGCCAATCCAAGATAAAGTTCATTAGAATAACTCCTTAGTCTTGATTCAATTTAGGTGAGAAAACCTTTCAACCTTATGAATCCTTTATGTGAGAAACCCTTTCACAATCATGTTTTGAGTAGTATGTGAGAAATCCTTTCACAACAACAACAACTTCGATGCTTCACTCTCAAAGCAACCTTAAATCAATTATATCAACTTCATGAGAAAACATACATATCTTCATAAATTCATCTTTCATAATTCAAAAGCCTCATCATATGTTCATAGTCTAGAAATCATGGATCATGCATGGGTTCATGTGAATTCAACTTAGAAACATGTAATTACTCCAATTCATGCATAAAAAGATACAAAACCATCAATTGGATCATAATTGAAAAGAACCCATGAGATTGAATAAAACTCTAATTTCAATTGGAGATACTAACTTGTAAAAATTGGAGAATTTAGGAACCCTATGGAGGAAAGGACTCCATAGGTGAATACAATCATACCTTGATGTCAAAAGCCCACAATCAATGGTGAATTTGGAGACTTGATCTTGAAACCCTAGTCTTCTTTTTCAAGCTTCAGAGAGAAATTTTTTGGGAGGATCAACTTGGTCAATCTTTGGGGATTTAGGAGAATGAGTTGAAATGGATAAATTGGGGGTTTAAAACATTTATATAGGGCTTAGGGTAGAAGACAAAATGACATAGTATTGGGTTAAAATAATTAGGAAAAGACCCAAAATCCCCTTTACAATAACTGTCGGACTTGACATGCGGTTTGGACCTACGATCCGTAGGTCCTTCTACGGACCTTCTTGGTCAATCATAGAAAGATTCAGAAACTATTATTTGGACAAACTTTTGACGGAACCCATGTACGACTCATAGGTCTTCCTAGGTACGTACATGCCAACCGTAAAAACCCACTTTAGGCCTTAAAATTTCACCAAGTCTGTGAGTGACCTACGAGACCTACTGTAACACCCCGAAAATTTCTAAGTTAAGACTCGAACCATTTTTGAAAATTCGTATAAGGTTGTACCGAGTGATTCTTAATTGTTCTTGGATTCTAAGGTCAATTCTTTAGTGTGTAAACGAAATTGAAAATGAATTAAGGTCACAAGAACACCCCTAGCACAAAATTGAGTTGAAAGCTTTCTTACCGATTGAGTTTCAATATGAGATTTTTCTTGGGTCAACTTCAAATGACCATATCTCTCAGCATAGAAGGAATTAGGTGGCTCATGAGCTAACAAATCGAAGGTCTTTGAGTTCTCTTTCCAACGCCACCAAGTTTGCCTAATTCTGAGCCTGGAGTAAAAAGTTATGCTTGTTTTAGTGAAGCCCTGTCAGGCAGAGCATCTTCACGACCCACTTGACGGGCCGTGGTGCTCTAGACGGCTCGTGAAGCCTGTCTTGAAGGTCACTTCATCAATTTTAAGTGAGGTTTCACCCTTAAGGCTACTGTGAAGAACCACGGTCACCTCAACGGCCCGTGGAGCTTCACACGAGCCGTGAAGTGGCTCGTTAAAGAGGCTTGTCAGACTTGGAGTTTTGGGTCAACTTCCATCGACCATATCTTTCAGCGTAAAATGAATTAGGTGGCCCATGACCTATCAAATTAAAGGTCTTTGAGTCCTCTTTCCAACGCCACCAATTTTACTCCATTTGTATCTTGGAGTAAAATGTTATGCTCATTTTAGTGGAGCGCTGTCAGACTGATGAAGCTTCACGACCGGCTGTACGAGCCGTGAAGCATTAGACGGCTCGTGAAGCCTTTCCTGTGAGGCCCTTCGTTAGTTTTTGAGTTAGGGTCAATGTGTTCTTTTCCCAAATTATTTAGTACCCTAAACTACGTCGTTTTAACCCTATTCTAAGCATAAACTACGTCGTTTCACACCAAATTAAGGGCTTAGAAAGTGTTAATCAATCCTTAACGTTCATTAACACTTCAAGACATTAGAGAAAGGTTCCAAGAGGAGAAAAGCTAGGGTTTCAAGCGTTCTTCGAGTTTCATCGATCCCGCTAAGAACTTTGTTCTTCCCAGGTATGTAAGGCTACCCATAACGTTGGATTGAGTTCGTCCACGTGCCCTACATCTTCATTGAGTCGAATTGAGTTTGAGTTTCTCGTTTCCATCAATTGAGTTCTTGAATTATCTGTAAATTCTAGTGAGTTATTGTGTATAATTACATAGATATTGATGATGTCTATGAGTTGAGTATTTGAAGTATACATTCATGTCTTCATTCACATGAACCTTAATTGAGTTTTTGGCATTGGTTATTTTATGCATTGATGGAGTTTTTAAAGCATGATTTGTGAACATTTTTGAATGAGAATGAGTCGAGTCCGAGTTGAGTCTGAAAGGTTCTTAAATTTCTATTATTTTGAACACGAGTATTTTGAGTATAAATAATTGATTGAGATATAGTCTTGAGGAGATATGAATGAGTTTGAAAGCATGTTTTAAATGAAAGAATTGATGATTGAGATGAGCATGAGTTTGATGAGACTCCAATGAGACTAGATGAAATGATTCGAATAAATTGATCTGATTGAGCATATGAGCACATTGAGTCTTTTGAGAGTAGTATTGAGCACCGATTTAGGTAAGAGTAAATAACAACTCAAATCCCATAAACTACTTAGCCAGCGTAGGATAGAAGCAATGCTTCTCTAGTCCCAAAAAGAGGACTTAAATTGATTAAGGATCCAATGAGGTTGATTGTCCCTTACTCCGGCAAGTTATTGGACGGCTGCGGCAACGGCTGTGCAAAACGTTGTATCATTACTAGCTCATAAGTGATGGTTGTCGGTTAGAGAAACTCCCTAAAAATGAATGGTTTGAGTTGGTTGAGGTGCATATCATTGAGTCTGTTTTCAAAGCATTGGTTAATTTTAAACTCGCATGCTTATTGAGTTGAGTCGATTTCTGAGTTGAGCATTCCATGTACTGACGCCATTCGGCGCTGCATCCTTTGTGATGCAGATACAGGTGTTAGAGATCCTCAACAAGCGCTCCATTGAAGATCACTCCATTCCATCTTTTGGTGAGACCTCCTCGCTTTCGGAGGGACCTTTTTATTCTAGTTGATTTCATTTATTAGAGTAGTCCTTTGAGGTAGCTGTGGGCCTGTCTCGGTACCTTCTTATGATGAGTTTAGAGGCTTCATAGATAGTGACGGAGACAGTGACAGGGTAGAGTTGATGTTCTTTTGAATTTCTTATGATGTTGAGTTGATTTGAATTGAGTATTTAAACTATCATTTTATTGAGTTGTTGAATGTTAGCCCACTTGAGTGTTTTCCTTGCTTTATCTAAGTCTTCCGCTGAGTGATTGAATGAGTGATCAGACCAAGTGGTTCGCTTGGGACCAGCAATGGTCTACGAGTGCCGGCCACGCCTAGGGTACCCTCTCGGGGCGTGACACCTACCTACGACTCTTACAATGGTTGACAGACCGTCTTGGCAAACTGTAAAAAGGGTACTGAGACTTGATTTTAGAAAATTATCTTCCCACTTCCTACGGTTGCCATCTACGGCCCATAGAAGCTTCTACGATCCTTAGGTGGGAACTATAGACATAGCCTGTAGCCCTGAATTTTATTTTCTCCCCTTTCTAAATTCTGAGGTGTTACATGAAATTGCATGTCCAATTTAGTAGGCGTTTGGACATGCGATTTCATCTTGTGATTTGAAATCATCATATGAAATCAAGTTTGAACATGCGATTTTATCTCATGATTTCTCAAATTTTCCATAATTTAGTGTGATCCTTAGCTAGGGGACAACTCATCTCTTACGACTTTTTCATCTATAATTTACCCTTGTGATCAATTCAGACGTGTTTGTATGTTATTTTGGGCTTTGTCTTGTTGTTTGGGGTCGAGTCGAGGATTTAGAGCTAGAGGAGGTCCCTAGCGATTCTTGAGGTGGTTCTGCTCTACGATTTAGACCGGTTGGGAGTTAGTATAGAACTTGGGAGCTTTCAGAATTCTTTTCCACGGTTCGAGGTCCATGTGCTATCTTGTTATCTTGGGTTCGAGGCCCTTGTGTACTCTTTTTAGTAGGGTTTGAGGCCCAAGCGTACCTTTTATTTTGCCTGGTGTGAGGCCTAGGCGTTGTCACACCCCTTTTTCAATGGCGGAGGAATGGTTTTTCAATTTAAGTGATGGTATTGAATAGAGATTATTTTATTTTCCAAAGTCGCCACTTGGAATTGAGTTATGGTGTTCCAAGTCACCTTTTTAAAAAAAAATCCCTAATCAAAAGAAATGACTCTTTATTTTTTGTCTGCGAACTAGAAATTTGGGTAAGGAATTCTATTGACCGAGAGAAAGGTATTATGTATACCTTGAGTCTCGTGGTTCTAGCACGGTCGCTTTTATTGACTTATACTTACTTTTAAATAGTTTTAGATATATTATTATAGGCCATGATTTGCTCGTACTTTTATTGTTGAACTTTTGTTGGTCTCCAACTAGATGCGTAACCGCATTTTGGTCTTGACATTTAGAGGCATAACTGTCTTCTTTGCATCACACTTAATAATTTCGTCTATAAGTCTCTACTTCAAATTAATGAAAGTTAATTATATTGTTGGATAAGGTGCGTCACCGCATCCTTGAGTTTATTTTAATGTCTCAAGAAAAAGATGTGTAACCACATTCATAATCGAAACAAGCTTTCGAAATATATCATAATATTTACCTATTACTAGAAAGTTTAAGCGTATTACTAAAGATTAAATTACATTTTTACTATTTATATTCATGAATACTATTTAAGCAATAAAAGTCTAAAATCTAATAAAAAGTTATTTTTTCATATTCAAATTCGATATAGATGCATTTACATTTTATGTATACTTACAAGTTATGACAAAAGGCATTAAGAATAAAAAAAAAAAAAAAGTGTAACTCTCCATCTCTTAATTTTTGTAAAAGTAAACATTTTTAATTTTATATAAAGTTGACTAAACAAACTATTAGAATAATTCTTTCAGGCATTTGGTTAATTTTGGTTGGATACAAGGGGTACTTAATTGATAATAGCATATGGTACAAGATGAAAAATAACGTAGAATAAAACAAATAGGAAATGTTTCAATAATATTGTGTCAAAATTAAACACACATAACATTCGAATAACTTCATAACATTGGAATCAAGTCTTATATAATCATGAAATAAAACTTTACAAATAAAATAAAGATAAGTATTACCTCTTGTAAAAATTATTTCACGAGAAGAAAAAAATCCCAATAAGAAACCGTGAACTCGAAACCACGAAATCAAACCTTGAATTCAACCTTTGTTTGTATGTGTTTTCTCAATTGTGCGTATTTTTTTGGCTGTGTGGGTGTGTAAGGTGGCCTCTGGTAAAAGAAAAAGTAACATGTGGGGGTATCAATTTATGTTTATATGTGTGTGTATGTGTTTGGAGAGAGGAAATGTTTTTTGGTGTGTATTGTTTGGTGTTTTTTTTATTTTTTATTTTCGTTTCAGTCTCGTGTGAGTGTGTGTGTGTTTTCTTTGGATTTTTTGGTATTGCTGATGGTAGTATGTTGTATATGTCTTTCATGTCTTCTTTGCAGGTATTAAGTATATGGGTGAAGGGTGTCTTTTTCTGATTGTTGGTAATATCGTGTATATTTAGGGATAGGGGTGAGTGGAGTGGGATTGGTGAGATTGTGGGATGTGATAATGGGTAAGGGGAGTGGGTAGTGACATTAGGATTAGTGGGTAGTTCATATTAATGTTTTATTTTTTAGCAAAAACAAAAATTAAATATAAAAATATAGCTAACTATTTTAAATTAATAAAATATAAGAAATATTAAATAGCTAATTTACAAATATAATTAAGAAATACTAACATGTTTATTAAAACTTAAATTAAAAGAAAGATGTATTTTTTATTTTTCTTTTCTTTAAAATAAAACTTACACTAAAATATGACTCTATTTTTTGTAATTTTCAAATCTTTTAAAATAAACTTACTTAAATAGGATAAAAATTAAAATATGTAATTAAATATAAAAGAAATACTTAATCACTAAAAATGGTGTAAAAACATCAAGTTTGGTAAAAAATTATGTGTCTACAGTTTGCCCCTCTTTGGATGAAAACACGAAGAGTTTGCAGACAAAGAAGTAGACAACATGACAAGTTTTGACCAAACTCTTATTTGAAAGGGAAAAAGATGTGATCGAGTCCTGGTTTTGGACATCCTACATATCCTGGGTTATAAGGGAATCAGGCCACGTGTTGTTCAAGGAGATGAAATGATGAGTTGAAAGTTAAGTGAGGTTCCATCGAGCCTTCAGTTCCCGGCTCCTATTTTTACACGAAAATGAAAGACAAAAGATTAAAAGAAAATATAAGTACAAGATCCTATTTAAGCAATTTCTCTTAAATCCTGATTTGGGTCTTCATGTTTCTCATGTTGTGAGATATTGATTTTCATCTCGAGTGAGTTTGAAGGTAAATGCCTTTCTCCAGGTAGGCTCCTTCTACTCGGATTCGGATATCGATCTTGTTCTTAGAGTGAACTCCTGCTACTTCAATTGAAAATGAGCTTGAAAGTTGACTCTTTTCCAGATAAGATCTTGAGCTTGAAATGTGGATTGACCTTATTTTACAAGCGGATCCCTGAAATTAAAACAAATAAAAGAGTAATAGCACAAAATTTTGCCCAGTTTATAGTATAGAAAATTTTGTGCGAAAAATAAAAGATTGTACTTAGCTTTGAATCGAAAACTCTGAATGACTCGAGCTTTGTTGCGATGCATTCATTAGATGGCTTCTGAATGTTTAAATCAACTCCCTTTCTCGTGATGATCCAGTTAAATTAAATTACACCAATCTAAGTCCCATTGTCTAGGAGGGTCCTGTTATACTAAGTACCATTGTTCAGGAGGGTCCTGCTACCCTAATTTCCATTGTCCAGGAGGGTCCTGCTAATCTAAATCCCATTATGTAGGAGGGTCCTGCTAATCCCATTGTCTAGGAGGGTCCTGGTAAACTAAATCCCATTATGTAGGAGGGTCCTTCTAAACTAAATCCCATTATGTAGGAGGGTCCTGCTAATCTAAATCCCATTATGTAGGAGGGTCCTGCTAATCCTATTATGTAGGAGGGTCCTGCTAATCTAAATCCCATTATGTAGGAGGGTCATGCTAAACTAAATCTCATTATGTAGGAGAGTCCTGCTAATCCCACTATGTAGGAGGGTCCTGCTAGTCTAAATCCCATTATGTAGGATGGTCCTGCTAAACTAAATCCCATTATGTAGGGTCCTGCTAATCTAAATCCCATTATGTAGGAGGGTCCTGCTAATCCCATTATATAGGAGGGTCCTGCTAATCTAAATCCCATTGTGTAGGAGGGTCCTACTAGTTCCATTATGTAGGAGCGTCCTGCTAATTTAAATCCCATTATGTAGGAAGATTTTGCTAAACAGAATCATCAAATAGAATCACCACAACATTTATTTATTTATTTATTATTGATTTTTTTAGTTTTTAAATGTCTTAGACTAGGAAATGTTTATCCTAGGAGAAAGAATAAAAAAAACTGTCTCATGCTAGAAAGTATTTATTCTAGGAGAAAAAAATAAAAAATAACGGTTTCAGACTAGGAAGTGTTTATCCTAGGAGAAAATGAAAAATAAATGTCTCAGACTAGGAAGTGTGTATCCTAAGAGAAAAATAAAATTAAACGGGCATGCATGTAAATTTTTATTTTTATTTTTTGCTTTTTTTCTTTTTTTGCAATGCTGTTTACAAATTTGAGTCTTCAAGGTATCCTTTATGTCAGGAACATTTCCATGTTTTAGAAAAAGAAGCAAAGAAAATTTGTGATTTTTTTTAAAAAAGGGTGGTCGATTAGTGGCATTGGCTTTGAGGATGATTGCTCCTGTTGTTGCCATGTTTGAAGCGAATTTCAGCTTGAGATAAATTGCTTTCGTTTGCTAGTAAGCTCATGTAACGACCCATTAGGTCGTTTAAAGTAGTAGATCTCTTTCTTTCATGAAAGACTCTTTCGGTAAAATTTTAAATGAGAACTTTGAACTATTGATTTAGCTAAGTTTATTTAATTAGCGGGTAAATTTTAAATAATTAATTTAGTTGGTAGATAATGGGCTAAGTCCATAATTTATTTAATACCCAAGTGACTTGGCCCATGTAAAGAGAATTAAGATTTATTGAGGTTTAATAATTCTTTGTCACACCACAACCCACTAAGACTTATATCTGCACACGACGAAGGATATCACCGCATCAACAGAACCAACACGAAATTTGCCAGGTAAAAGAAAAATATTTAAGGCTAATAATATTGTCGTTTATGTATGTGTTGTCTGGTTAGAAATTTTGTATGGTTTATGGGTTAGAATTAGATGGTAAGTGTTATTGCTAACAAATCAGTGATAGGTTAGTGTAACGATTAATTGTTATGCATTAGGGGTATTAAAGTGTCGGCTGAAAAAAATAAGTTAATAAAGAAATCAAACTTGGTAATTCTTGACACTATAAGACGTGATGGGTTCTGTTGGGGTAAAAAAGAATTGTTTGGTAGGGAAAAATAATCATTGGCAATTAAGGACAGTGCAAAAATTGAATTCTGGGCATAGGAATATTATTGAGCATAACATAATTAGATTTTGATTGGTCTATTCTGGTGAAATTGGATTAAATATAGTACTTAATATTTTAATTATAATAAAATTTTTGGTCATGTAATATATTCCGTTATTGCTAAGGTTACAGGGCATGTAATATTGATTTTAGCATTGGGATTTTCTAATAGTTATTACTTTATAATAGAAGTTTTAATATATGGATATAGGTAAACAATATTTTTTTGTTGCATTGTATTATATGAATATCATTAGATTTATGATATTTGGAAGAGTTGAGAATTAATCCTAGGCTTGAAATTTAGGAAAACATGAGACTTGGCATATTAGTTGACACCAAGATTATGAATTTAATTATATATTTGGGTGAGTTTTGGGTCTAGGCGAGATATATAGTAATATGGGTGGTGTCTATGGACTCAATTACTTACGAATATTGTCTATTTGATATATTGGAAACATTCTGAAGCTTTACGAAAGGGAAAGGCAAAATCTTGAGGATTCGTGACACGTGTTCAGCATTTAAGGTATGTTAAGACTTTCTAGACTTCGTTGAGGGACGTTTTCTAATTAAAGATTAAAAAATTGAATAGTTAATGGGTAAGGGCGAAAGATGGGGGTCTCGTACCAATGGTGTGACGGGCATTGGTACGAGTACAGTGTTATTAAAAGGAAAGTTTATTACTATAATATGATTGTAATTTGAGAATGCCAAAGCATATGGCATTAGCTGATGCATTTAGTGACTTGATTGTTTATGTGTGGTTGTGCTTCTGTATTAAACCCGTGTAATTGTGATAATTGAGGTGATTATATGTCATAGCGACATTTGACTTATTGAGATGTTGCATCATCCCCTTTTATTGATATCATATTGTGCACATGCATTGACATGAGATTGAGTATGAGTATGAGTAAAGGTCTAACATGTGGAGATCATCCGTGTTGAGATCGAGTTATGATTATAATTTGGGCATGTGGAGATCGTCCGTGCGAGAAATTGGTTATGATTATAAGTTGGGCACGTGGAGATCGTCCGTGCTGGGGATTATGTGATTTTATGATAGTGCGTTGAGATCGTCCGCACAGACATGTGGAGATCGTCCGTGTTGGTATATGGACCTCGCGAGTCCCCCATGGATCATGAACTCTTGATGTATTTCAGAGGAGTATCATGTATACACGGTTGAGAAAGTACTTGGCATCTGAGACATATCATTTCATGGTGTCACATAGCATTGCATCTTAGTACATCCTTCATTCTTGTTTGAGTATGTGTTTTATTGATGTTGGACATACGTGATATTTAATTATCCCTATTGATGAAAATTTGGTTGATTAGTATGATGTGGACTTGTAAAATTAAGGGATTAGTTTACTTATATACTCCTATCACTACTTCTTCGTTGTCGGTCTATGGTACATATTGGGTACACGTGGTATCGTACTCATACTACTCTTGTTGCATTCTTTTTTTGGTGCAGATTAGATTTCGAGTACGAGTGCATCTTATGGAGGTTTGAGTTTGAGTTTGGATCATCTTGGAGTTGTTGTGAGCTTCTTGGATATTCTGCGGCCCACACCTTCGTCTATATCTATTTATTAGGTTGTTTTGGTATTCCTATAAGATATTTCTTATGTCTAGACTTGCATCATAGTTTAGAAGCTCTTGTACTTATGACACTAAATCTTAGGTAGTAGTTTAATTTTCCGCATTTAATACTTATGAAAGACTTAGTTGTTGGGATGTTATACTTGTCGCTTAGTTTTCTTAAATTGAATTGGTAAAAGTGTTGGGTTGGCTTACCTATCGGTTGGGAACATATGTGACATCACGACTTGTGATTTTGGGTCGTGACAAATTGGTATTAGAGCCCTAGGTTCATCGGTCTCACGAGTACAAGAGCTGAGTCTAGTAGAGTCTTGCGGATCGGTGCGGAGACGTTCGTTAATTATCTTCCAGAGGCTATGGGACTTTAGGAAACTTCCATTCTTTCATTACTTGTTGTGCGTATGTGGTTCATTTTAAGATCTAAACTTTATTATTTCATTCTCTTGCCAATAGTGATGAGTCATTCTCGAATTCGTGTGTCAATGATATTAATGATGTTACATGGTGTGGTGCGAGATGTTATGATGTGGTTAACAAAATAACCAAGTAATAAGAGCTATGACATTGAGAATGTTGGACATAGTATGAATATGAATGGTTCATCTGAGGTGTGATTTGGATAAAAATACTTTAGATTAATTCAGATTTATTACGACAGTTTTATGACCCGTGTTTACGATAAATGAATAATTCCATACTGAAACGATATAATGTTGATGTCTTGAAGAGAAGTGTAATATTAGGAAGATCAATTAATCAAATAAGATGATAGTGATTATTGTAAGACTATGAGAAGAAGTTAAGGAAAGACAAAGACATAAAATGTGTTCACTTCTAATAACGTTTGAGAGGGTAAGACTTGTTATAAGACTCATATAACGGATTTCCTTTGTATCCTTTGGAGTGGAGGTATAATGAAGGTATTTTGAATAGTTTAAGTTAGGTGGCACTATATCCATGTTGGTATTCATTGACCGGAGCTACGAGTAGGCTAAATCTAATACATCAAGAGAATATAAAAGGCTAAAGTGGATATCAGTCAACAAGGATATTTAAATAGAGGGTTAATGATAAATGGTGATAAATTCATATTATGAGGAGCCTTTTAGATATTGAATTGAGGATCAGTAATATTAATTTAAAGTAAGAGGGGAGAAATATTATGTAGTTGAAGGATTTTGGAAGGGATACTTGTATGAAGCTATATGAGGACATCTATAGAGACGTATGCATAGTAGTTATGAATCACTATATAGATCATAGACCAATACAATGGTGATTAGAAATATTACCTTAGTAAATAACTAATTGTATTGGGGTAACCAAGGATGTTCAAATTATCGTTTGGTATGCTCTCGATTGTTTACAGTTTTATTTTGAGTGCGAGTCTACTTCATTTTACGTAAGTACGTACTCTTTGCATTTGAAAATGCTTTGTGACTCTTCTCTTATGTCTATACATATTCGTACACCTGTAGATGGTTCTTAGTGGTAGATCGATAACATCGATCTTATGTTGCTGACTTGGTTATACATGACACCTGGGAAAACTTAGTTCTTTTGAATATGAATTGAATTATTAGGCCAAGACAATAACCTCAGATTTATCAAGTATTCCTATAAAAAGTGGCAAGAAACTCTCAGTACTTATCTGAGAAGGATAAATTCAATTGTGAAGGTAAAAAAAAAATAGAAGAGAAAGTGATACATCACCTATTGAATTTGTGTTTGTGATATTAGTATCGATAATTCTCCTTTAGAATCAATTTCAGTGGTAAAAGAGTCTTGAAAGTGTTTCACTTGATCGTGATATCAAATTTAGTAGTGACTTAGAGTTGGACACTCAGCCAAATTCTATCCTGTGGAATTGAAAGAACAATAATAAGACTTGTTGAGTAAGAGATTTATTAGATCAAGTATATCTTCGTGGATTATTTCTATCGTACTTGGATTCCTTTGTTGTTATCTTCATCAATGATATATTGGTATACTCCTGTAGTAAAGAGTATCACGTGCATCATTTGAGGATTTTCTTTAAAATCTGAAGAGGATTAAGCTTTATGCAAATTTTTGAAGTGTGAGTTTTGATTAGTTTGGTGGTATATTTGAACCATGTAGTGTCCAAAAAAGGTTTTATGGTGGATCCCAAGAAGATTGAGGCAATTCAGAATTGGGTCAGACCTACTTCAGTTACGACATTTGGAGTTCTTAGGCCTTGTTGGTTATTATCAATGATGTTCCCATTCATTGCATCCACGTTGAACTAGATTGACCTATAAATAGGTGATTTTTCAGTGATCTAATGAGTGTAAGGTGAGTTTTCAAAAGCTCAAGATTTTATTGAATACTACTTTGATTTTGACCCTACTTGTGGAGAGAGATGGTTTTATTGTATATTGTTATACTTCTCAGATTAATCTTGGTTGTGTATTGATGTAGAAGGGGAAGGTGATAATTTATGCTCGAGGCAGTTGGGGGTTCGTGAGAAGAACTATACTACCCATTACTTAGAATTGACAGTTATAGTGTTTGCACTAAAGATTTGAGGGTATTACTTTTATGGTGTGTTTTATGAGGTGTTCAAGGATCATCGTAGTCTCCAATATGTATTTAATCATAGAAATCTTAATTTGAGGTAACAAAGATTATTAAATTTGCTCATGGACCCTGGGAATGTCTATTGTTTATCGTTTGGGCAAGACAAATGTGATAGTAGATATCTTAGGTTGAAAGGCAGTGGGTATGCGTAGTCTACCTTTGTTACATGTGGGAAAGCGTTCTTTGGCTATGGATGTCCAGTCCTTAGTCAATAGCTCTATGAGACTTGATATTTTGTAATTTGATAGAATTTTGGCTTACATAGAGGCGAGGTCATCCTTACTGGAGAAGATTCAGGCTCAACAGTTTGATGGTCATGATTTAAGTAAGATTCGAGACAAGGCGTTTAAAGTAGAATTCAAGGAGGCATAGTTGATAGTGAGAGGGGTTTTGAGGATAAATTATTGTAATTGTGTTCCCCGGACAAGTGATTTGACTAGACTTATCATACAGGAGGTCCATAGTTTGAGGTATTCTACTCACCAGGGCTACCAATATGTATCGTGACTTGAAGTAACATTATTGGTAGTGTCCTATGAAGAGAGTATAGTAGATTTTGTAACTTGGTGTTAAATTGTTAGCAAGTGAAGTATGAACACCAAAATCCTACAGGTATGACTTAAATGAAGCTTATACTAGAGTTGATGTGGGAGTGGATTGCTATGGGTTGCCATGTATCTTGCGTAACTTGATGCTATATGGGTTATAGTGGATCAATTGGCCAAGTCTACATGTTTCATATCAATTCAGACTACTTATAGTTCGTAGAAGTTAGCATATATATACATTTGGGAGATAATTCGCTTGTATGGGATGTCCATTTTTATTATTTCATCGAGGTACATAATTTACATCTCATTATAGAGGCCTATGCAGAAGGAGTTGGACACTCAAGTGAATCTTAGTTCAATCTTTCACCCTCAGACTAATAATCAGTCTGAATGGACTATTCAGGTCCTTGAGGATATGTTTTGAGCTTGTGTGATCTACCTTAGTGGTCAGTGGGATTAGTTTTTTTCTTTAGTGGAGTTCACATATAATAGTAGTTACCATTCAAGCATTGAGATGGCACCATTCGATATGTTGTATGGTAGAAGATGTTGATTTTCATTAGTTGGTTTGATGTATTTGAGGTTAGGCCGTGGGGAACATATCTATTTAGAGAGTCCTTGGGTAAGGTTAAGTTGATGGAGGATAGGCTTCACATGACACATAGTAGACGAAAGGGTTTTATTGATCAAGGGTTCGCGATTTAAAGTTCATGGTTAGAGGACATATTTTGTTGAAGGTTTCACTCATGAAGGATGTAATGAGATTCAAAAAGAAAGGCAAGTTGATCCCGAGGTATATTGGTCCTTCCGAGATTGTTCAGCATATTGATGAGTTGGATTACGAGTTGGCTTTTCCACCTGATTTACTAGATGTTCACCCTGTATTTTTTATTTCGATACTAAAGAAGTATCATCATGATGGTTCTCATGTGATTCAGTGGGATTCAGTGTTAAGTGATCATAATGTGACTTTTGAGGAGTAGTCGGTAACCATCTAAGATAGGCAAATTAGAAAGTTGAGGTCGAAAGAAATTGTGTTAGTAAAGGTTCAGTGAAAATATTGCCTGATTGAAGAAACTACTTGGAAGATTAAGTCAGACACACATAATATAGGTATCCAGTGTTTTGAGTGTTTAAGAACTTTCTATTCTTTTACCGTTCGAGGACGAACGTTTGTTTTAGTGGTAGATAATGTAATGACCCGTTAGGTCGTTTAAAGTAGTAGATCTCTTTCTTTCATAAAAGACTCTTTCGGTAAAATTTTAAATGAGAACTTTGAACTATTGATTTAGCTAAGGTTATTTAATTAGTAGGTAAATTTTAAATAATTAATTTAATTGGTAAATAATGGGCTAAGTCCATAGTTTATTTAATACCCAAGTGACTTGGCCCATGTAAAGAGAATTAAGATTTATTGAGGGTTAATAATTCTTTGTCACGCCACAACCCACTAAGACTTATATCTGCACACGACGAAGGATATCACCGCATCAACAGAACCAACACGAAATTTGCTAGGTAAAAGAAAAATATTTAAGGCTAATAATATTGTCGTTTATGTATGTGTTGTCTGGTTAGAAATTTTGTATGGTTTATGGGTTAGAATTAGATGGTAAGTGTTATTGCTAACAAATCAGTGATAGGTTAGTGTAACGATTAATTGTTATGCATTAGGGGTATTAAAGTGTCGGCTGAAAAAAATAAGTTAATAAAGAAATCAAACTTGGTAATTCTAGACACTATAAGACGTGATGGGTTCTGTTGGGGTAAAAAAGAATTGTTTGGTAGGGAAAATAATCATTGGCAATTAAGGACAGTGCAAAAATTGAATTCTGGGCATAGGAATATTATTGAGCATAGCATAATTAGATTTTGATTGGTCTATTCTAGTGAAATTGGATTAAATATAGTACTTAATATTTTAATTATAATAAAATTTTTGGTCATGTAATATATTCCGTTATTGCTAAGGTTACAGGGCATGTAATATTGATTTTAGCATTGGGATTTTCTAATAGTTATTATTTTATAACAGAAGTTTTAATATATGGATATAGGTAAACAATATTTTTTTGTTGCATTGTATTATATGAATATCATTAGATTTATGATATTTGGAAGAGTTGAGAATTAACCCTAGGCTTGAAATTTAGGAAAACATGAGACTTGGCATATTAGTTGACACCAAGATTATGAATTTAATTATATATTAGGGTGAGTTTTGGGTCTAGGCGAGATATACAGTAAGATGGGTGTCTATGGACTCAATTACTTACAAATATTGCCTATTCGATAGATTGGAAACATTCTGAAGCTTTACGAAAGGGAAAGGCAAAATCTTGAGGATTCATGACACGTGTTCGGCATTTAAGGTACGTTAAGACTTTCTAGACTTCGTTGAGGGACGTTTTCTAATTAAAGATTAAAAAATTGAATAGATAATGGGTAAGGGCGAAAGATGGGGGTCTCGTACCAATGGTGTGACGGGCATTGGTACGAGTACCGGTATTATTAAAGGGAAAGTTTATTACTATAATATGATAGATTGTAATTTGATAATGCCAAAGCATATGGGCATTAGCTGATGTATTTAGTGTCTTGATTTTTTATGTGTGGTTGTGCTTCTTTATTAAACCCGTGTAATTGTGATAATTGAGGTGATTATATGTCATAGCGACATTTGACTTATTGAGTTGCTGCATCATCCCCTTTTATTGATATCATATTGTGCACATCCATTGACATGAGATTGAGTATGAGTAAAGGTCTAACACGTGGAGATCATCCCTGTTGAGATCGAGTTATGATTATAATTTGGGCATGTGGAGATCGTCCGTGCGAGAAATTGGTTATGATTATAAGTTGGGCACGTGGAGATCGTCCGTGTCGGTATATGGACCTCGCGAGTCCCCCATGGGTCATGAACTCTCGATGTATTTCCGAGGGGTATCATGTATATACGGTTGAGAAAGTACTTGGCATCTGAGGCATATCATTTCATGGTGTCACATAGCATTGCATCTTAGTACATCCTTCATTCTTGTTTGAGTATGTGTTTTATTGATGTTGGACATACGTGATATTTAATTATCCCTATTGATGAAAATTTGGTTGATAAGTGTGATGTGGACTTGTAAAATTAAGGGATTATTTTACTTATACACTCCTGTCACTAATTCTTCGTTGTCGGTCTATGATACATACTGGGTACACGTGGTATCGTACTCATACTACTCTTGCTGCACTCTTTTTTTGGTGCAGATTAGATTTCGAGTACGAGTGCCTCTCGTGGAGCGTTGAGTTTGAGTTTGGATCATCTAGGAGTTGTTGTGAGCTGCTTGGATATTCTGCGGCCCAAACCTTCATCTATCACTATTTATTAGGTTGTTTTGGTATTCCTATAAGATTTTTCTGATGTCGAGACTTGCATCATAGTTTAGAAGCTCTTGTACTTATGACACTAAATCTTGGGTAGTAGTTTAGTTTTCCATATTTAATATTTATGAAAGACTTAGTTGTTGGGATGTTATACTTGTCGCTTAGTTTTCTTGAATTGAATTGGTAAAAGTGTTGGTTGACTTACCTATCGGTTGGGAACATATGTGCCATCACGAATTGTGATTTTGGATCGTGACTGCTCACCTTGATAATCTTGGAAGCATCTTTAGTTATTCAGAGCTTCAAACTTCAAATTTATTATAATGTTTCCACCTTCCAACCATCATTGAGTCTTGTATTCATATATATTTCAAAATTTGTCAATTGTTGACAAGTTACTGTGCATATCATTATTTCTTGAATCATATCACATTTGATGTGTAGGTCATACTTTTCTTTGTGCAATTGAAGAGATGGTAGCAATTTTGAAATTATTTTCTGCTTGTTTTAATGGAGACTAACTCAAAGAAAAAATGCAAGCCGAATTGAGCGACACAAAATAAGAAAAATTTATATTTAACCCTTTTGAGAGGAAATAAAAATAAAATAAAATAAAAAAATGGACTCCTTTGAGAGTGGTGGTCAATTCTAATGATCATGACATGCGTTTTTGTTAAATGACCTGATCGGTCCAATCAATCTAAACTTCATCTTTGTCAAACATTCAACTTTTGAAGTCAGACTTCTATAATCCAACTTTTGCACTAGATTCATGACTAACATTTAACTTGTGGTGCCTCGAAAGGTTTTCACTAACAAGTCTCTCTTTTTATTATCTCTCACTCACTATCGCCTTACGGTGCCCTGAGGGTTTTCACCAATAAGACTCTCTCATTTTTCACTTTCTCTCAATACAAACGATGTCTTATAGTGCTTTCAGGGATTTTCATTGATAAGAATCCCTCATTTTTCACTCCTTATGCGAATGACATGGCATTTTTCCTTATATGATAATCAATACTGAAAGCTTGCTTGACTTGTCATTGTTAAAAATTGATCTGAAGGTCTTCATTTGGATTATAACGTGGCTTTTTTATAGGGTTACAAAGAAAGCGACGGTATGAAAACTCAAAGATAATACAATAATAGGGTTAAGACTTACAACTTTTGGAATCGACTCTTTTTTTAAATAATAATAATAATAATAATAATGATAATGATAATGATAATGATAATGATAATGATAATGATAATGATAATGATAGTGATAGTGATAATGATAATGATAATGATAATGATAATGATAATGATAATGATAATGATAATGATAATAATAATAATAATGATAATAATAATAATAATAATAATAATAATAATAATAATAATAATAATAATAATAATTGTTATTATTATTATTATTATAATTATTTTGCCCCAATTTTTGTGATAAGTACTTTCTAAATTTCTTTTCTTGGTTGGACCGAACCTCAAAATAAAGTTGCCTACGTATCTTGTCAAAGCAAGAATCAGGTCAAACGTAGTTCAATAAGCTTGTTCTTTTGTTGTTATTGATTTTTTTTTCAACTTTTCTTTCTTTTTCTTGACTCTTTGTTGTGACTTTTTTTTTCTTTTTGAATTTGTGCCTCTTTTTTTTCTTTCTTTTTTGACTATATTTTGATTCCAAAAGAGGGATATGAAAGAAAATAAAATTAAGGCTCAATGGGGGTAGCAAAGGATTACACGATGTTTGGATAGTAGAATGAAATGTCTTCGTCATATCAATTATTAAAATGTCAAATACAAGCATGCCCATTAAGATGTGAAGTGAAAATCATACAATATCTCTATGCAACGTATGTATTGATGGATATGTATATCATTTTTGTTCCATGTTTGTCAGTTAAAAATCTCTATTTGAGAAATACCTTCTTACAACAAATGACATATGTCAATGTAGACGAAATTTATCCTCTTTACCATTTTCAATACTAAAGGACGTATCAAGGTGTTTAAGTCCTTTATTCATTTCCTCGAATATATGTTTTTGACTTCTTTGGTGTATTCATTCCATGACTAGATATAACTTTAAGATCTGACCAAATTCATATTGCATATCATGTCACAAAAACTGAATTGAAAAGAGATGTATATATGAAAAGCTAAATACAACGGATCAAAGTGACGCAGAACAAAGATTATAGTAAGATAAAAAAAACTTGATGACAAGACACCAAACTAAATTTTAGGTTACAACTCTATAATAACCCAAACTACGGCAAGACTCAACAAACACACACATAAGAGAAATGATAGAAGGGTCTGACTCAATAAAATAAAATCAAACTATGAATTGCACAACATAAATGACGACAAAATAAACCATCCATACACTCTTTTTTAGAAAAGAAGAGTGTCTCTCAATCACCAAGCTTGACTTCTTAGCCACTGCTTTGCACATTAGACTTCATGAAAAGTCCACCAATTTCAATTGTCTTTTCTTGATAATTGAGAGAATTGTCATATTCTTTGTCGTCACATATCATCTAAATAAAGTGTACATCCTTAGGTGCCGGTGGAGGATTCTGAGTAACATTCGGGGAGTTATCATTTTGGACCACAATCATCTTTGCTTGGATCATCTTTTCCACCTTCCTTTTCAAAGTTCGACAGTCTTCAGTACTGTGCCCTGGAGCATCAGAATGGTATGCACATCGGGTTGAAGGATTGAAACCTTTTGTATGTGGATCTGTATAATTTTGAGGAATCGGTTCTATCATATTCAAACGTTTCAATTTCTCAAATAAACTTGTGTAAGACTCTCCAATTGGTGTGAAATTGTTCCTAGGCCTCTGATTTCCTCCAAATTCCTATCTTGGACGGAGATTATAGGGTGGTTGAAAATTTTGAGTTGAAGGACGAGCTTGTTGATGTGTTGGTGCTCGCCATTGAGGATAGTTTGGTGGATATGCATATGGTTGTGCACCATGGACTGCATATTGAGGTGGGGCAATAGGGTATTGCGTGCCTTGCATGGGGTGATAGTGATGGAATTTAGATGGTGCATATTGATAAAATGGATCCCTTACACTTTTTTGTGCATCTGACACAATAACTGCAGCATCCTCCTTCATTTTCTTTCGCCCAAGACTTCCCGATCCATTTTTAATCACTTGTGTCATGGCTTTCAAAGCAGCTTGACTTACAATCTTTCTAGTTTTGATGCCATTTTCCACCATTTCACCAATCTTAATAACTTCAGCGAATGTTTTTCCAACAACGGAAAGTAAATAATGAAAGTAGTCAGGTTCTTGCGCCTGGAGAAAAACATAAATCATTTCAGACTCCATTGGTGGCTTAACCCTAACAACTTGCTCCCTCCACCTAATAGCATATTCACGAAAATTTTTGGTGGTCTTTTTTCTCATGTTTGCAAGTGAAGTGCGATCTGGCACTATGTCAATGTTATATTGAAACTGTTGAACAAAACATCGAGCCAAATCATCCCATGTATGCCAGTTAGAAATATCTTGATCTATGAACCATTCAGATGCAATTTCCACCAGGCTTTCCCCAAAATAGGCCATGAGCAATTCTTCTTTGCCCTCAGTACCCCTCAGTTGATTGCAATATCTCTTCAAATGAGCTATAGGGTCTCCATGACCATGGTATTTCTCAAACTTTGGGGTCTTAAAACCGATAGGCAAATGGACGTGGGGAAACATGCACAAATCACTGAATGAGATGTCTTTGTGGCCTCCTAGTCCCTGCATATCTCTTATACTCTGCTCCAAGCTCTTCATTTTTCTAGTCATTTCTTTATGTTCCTCGTTCTTAACAGTTTTCTCAACTTCAACAGGGGAGCTATACTGATGAGTGTGGGTATAAGAGCTTGGAATTTTAAGAGCCTCTTCATGGGTGTAGCCATGATCATGATGAATTTTGGATGGAGGATCATTGTTGGATTTTGGCACCATTGTTGGCTGCGGGACTGTATTAGTCGGCTCAGTTGGCACGAAGAGTGGACTACTCATCATAGGTATACTCAAAGGGCGCACCGTAGAAGTTCTAGCGACGTTGGATGTGTTAGCATAGGGGCTGAATCCAGGTGGGTAAATCGGATCACTTGTAGACACTTGGATATGGGATTATATATTCGTATTTAGATAGTCGCGGATTGAAGATGATGGAGCTTGTCCATTCATCCAAGCTTCGTACATTTCCACCACTTGCTATCTTAACATCCTTACTTCTTCTATCGACCTAGATTCTTGTGAAATCATTTGATTTTGGACCTCATCATTGTCCGACTCTGTTCCGTCTTTGTGGGCCATTTTCTCTTTTTCCTTTGACCTTGTATAGTATGGATGAGATGCAGTTTAACCACAAACCAACCACCTTTTAAGTTAACTATGTGAATGGATAATAAAACTTGTTAGGGTTAGACATTTTTCAATTATAACCAAATATTGCACGTTATGCATACACATGTCTTTTTATTATAGAATGAGCTTAGAGAAATTAATGTTTAATCCTGACTTATTCACTGTGTCTCCGATTCTTAATTATTATTTGTTTATTTGCTTATTTGTTAAAAATGATTTAAAAATGTATTGATCAAATCCTTTTGGGATTGCGTACGTAACACGCTTGAAACCATGAATAAGATCTTTGCATAAATTTTTTTGACTAAAACTAAATAACGAAGTTTTTTTTTTTTACAACTTTGATGTAAAATCTTTTATTTTCTTGAATTACTAAAAGAAAATTAAGAAGATCATATTTCTGATTTTGAACTTCCTAAAAAATAAACAAAGAAAGATGTTTTTGACTTTTTTACTTGAATGAGAAATTCGAAAAGTTCCAACATTGCCCTTAATAAAGATACATGTTTTCAGTAAGTAGATAAAAAAAAAAATATTTGTTGAATAAAGATCAAAGTTTCTTTTTTTTTTTTCATTTTTAAGAAGGAAGGAAAACTTTTTTTCTAATTTTTTTTTTGAATAAAGATCACCGAACCCAAATAAGGTTGCCTACGTATCTCATTGAGGTTAGAATCAAGTGTGCGTAGTTCGTCCAGATTGGACATAAAAAAACTTTGAGATATTGAAATCTGACTTGAAAAATGTAATTTTTTTTCAAAGTATTATGAAAGCAAAATATTTTGAATTTTTTTTTTATGAACTAAACAAAAGAAACTAAAAGAAAACTTTATTTGTGATTTTTATTAAGAAGTCAAAAATCTTTTTTTTTTGAAATTTCTATTTTAGATTCATAAGAAATTCTAAAACAAGAAATCTTTTTTACATTTTCTCTATCTATTTTTTATGTATAAAATTGAAGGTCAACTTTTTTTTTTCATTTCACTAATCACTATAAAATTGGCCAATATTCAAAGACCTTCCAAATAATATTATAAATAGCACATAGAATGCACATGTTGGTCAAAAGAAGGACTTTGTCTTAGACGGACCCAACTTTTATTTCGAGTTCCACTAAGTCAAATGCAAATGATGCAAATAAGCGGAGCCTACTAGGAATAAGCATGTTTGTGTTTCCATTCTACTAGGTTTAAACCTAAAGGAGATAAGTGTCTAGACTGGTTACCCGAGTTAACAACTCGAGCCAGGGAGGGGCAACTTATCGGTAGCAGCGTTATTCTGAATTCATTGCTTGTCCAACCCCGCCTAATATGTGTTACTAACAATCCTTCACTAGGTGCCAAAACACTTTGGCTTTGTCTCAATAGAAGGTAGGATGCATAACTGCCTGTGAATGTGTGTGAAGTGTTGTTAGAGACTCAGAGGGGATGCGTAAGAGAAAATTATTTATAATACAACTCAACAATATCAAAGCGATAAATAAGCAACAAGTAGCACATTAGGCCAGCATACACAATATATCCAAAAAATAGTAAAATCAAGTAAGAGTCAATATTATAAAGCTCGAATTCTTGTTATTTCCCCAGCAGAGTCGCCAGAGATGTCACACCCCTTTTTCGACGGCGGAGGAAGGGTTTTTCTAATTTAAGTGACGGTATTGAATATGGATTATTTTATTTTTCAGAGTCGCCACTTGGAATTGAGTTATGGTATTCCAAGTCACTTTTTTTTAAAATCCTAATCAAAATGAAATGACTCTTTATTTTTTGTCTGTGAACTAGAAATTCGGGTAATGAATTCTGTTGACCGAGGGGAATGCATTAGGCATCCATCGAGTCCCATGGTTCTAGCACGGTCACTTTTATTGACTTATACTTACTTTAAATATTTCTAGATATAGTATTATAGGCCATGATTTGCTCGTACTTTTATTGTTGAACTTTTGTTGGTCTCCAACTAGATGCGTAACCGCATTCTTGGTCTTGACATTTAGAGGCATAACTGTCTTCTTTGCATCACACTTAATAATTTCGTCTATAAGTCCTTACTTCAAATTAATGAAAGTTAATTATATTATTGGACAAGGTGCGCCACAACATCTTTGAGTTTATTTTAATGTATCAAGAAAAAGATGTGTAACCACATTCATAATCGAAACAGGCTTTTGAAATATATCATAATATTTACCTATTACTAGAAAGTTTAAGCGTATTACTAAAGATTAAATTACTTTTTTACTATTTATATTCATGAACACTATTTAAGCAATAAAAGTCTAAAATCTAATAAAAAGTTATTTTTTCATATTCAAATTCGATATAGATGCATTTACATTTTACGTATACTTACAAGTTATGACAAAAGGCGTTAAGAATAAAATTATAAAAAATGTGTAACTCTCACTCTCCATCTCTTAATTTTTGTAAAAGTAAACATTTTTAATTTTATATAAAGTTGACTAAACAAACTATTAGAATAATTCTTTTAGGCATTTGGTTAATTTTGGTTGGATACAAGGGGTACTTAATTGATAATAACATATGGTACAAGATGAAAAATAACGTAGAATAAAACAAATAGGAAATGTTTCAATATTGTTGTGTCAAAATTAAACACACATAACATTCGAACAACTTCATAACATTGGAATCAAGTCTTATATAATCATGAAATAAAACTTTACAAATAAAATAAAAATAAGTATTACCTCTTGTAAAAATTATTTCACGAGAAGAAAAAAATCCCAACAAGAAACCATGAACTCGAAACCACGAAATCAAACCTTGAATTCAACCTTTGTTTGTATGTATTTTCTCAATTGTGCGTATTTTTTTGGCTGTGTGGGTGTGTAAGGGGGTTTCTGGTAAAAATAAAAGTAACATGTGGGGGTATCAATTTTTGTTTATATGCGTGTGTATGTGTTTGGAGAGGAAATGTTTTTTGGTGTGTATTGTTTGGTGTTTTTTTTTCTTTCCTTTTTTTTCGTTTCAGTCTCGTGTGTGTGTGTGTTTTCTTTGGATTTTTTGGTATTATGTTGTATATGTCTTTCATGTCTTCTTTGCAGGTGTTAAGTATATGGGTGAAGGGTGTCTTTTTTGATTGTTGGTAATATCGTGTATATTTAGAGATTAAGGCTGGCAATCGAACAGGACCGGTTTTACCGGAACCAGTTTCCATTTACCGGAGAAATTATCGGAACTGGGTCTACCGAAACTGGTTTTACCAGAATTTTCTGTAGTTCCGGCCCGGTCGTATAGCTACCGAGTTGGAACCGGTTTGGATCGGTACCGGAACCGGGTCAACGGGTTCGGTAATTTTTTTTAAAATTGACTTATTAATTATTACTTTATATTATTATATAATATATATTATTAATTATTATATTTTAATATCATTAAATAAATATATATTATATTTATATTTTTTAATATTCATTAAAATATTTAATTAAATCTTTAACTCTTAATGGGTTACCAGAGACCTTTTTAGGAGCTCTCCGAGATGCTAGAAATTTAGATTTCAGAAAGTCTCTGATGGGTTTGATAGAATCAACTGTAGCTTACGGGCCGGTATATTTCAATACTCAGCCCAATTTGCAATTGTCTATTTCTGATGCTAATATTCTTGATGCCTTAACATTAAATGTTAAAACGCATGGTTATAATTATGCGCCGGGTTCTGAGCTTATTTGTTTATCGTATAAAGTGTATTATAAATTGCTCTGTACTCTAAATCCAAGGTGTAAGTTATACGACACCTCTAACCAGACAATTCTGTTAGAAACGAATTTTGCAAGATCGAAAGTCACCACTAGAAGAAATATCCGGTGGGAAGAAATAGATTAAGATTTACGAATGGAATCTTGATGGCTTAATGGATAGACAACTTACTATCCTGGTTCATTGTATGCTTATGTATGCTACTATCTATAGACGTGTGCAAAATATAGATAAAAATATTTGCAAAATGATTGTTGCAGGTTTTACTGGTCAACTCCGAGGCTGGTGGGACAATTACTTGTCTATGGAGGAAAAGGCAATGGTTATAAACGCTAGAGCACCAGAAGAAGGAGTTGCCAACCTTGGCATGACTCTAGTTGCAAACAGAGAAGACGTGGTATATACCCTTATTCTTAATATTTTAGAGCATTTTAATGGTAGATTCACCAACCAGTACGAAACTGTTCGTACGTTACTATACCCCCTAGTCAATTAACTGATGCTGTTACAAATACTGATTTTTCGCAAGTTACTCAAAATCTCGATGGGAGAGTTTGTATTCAGTTTAATGATAAATCAACTATATATAATAGACATTCGTTTTCTAATAGACTTATGCCTGTTATGCATTATATTTCTCCAACTGAGCCGGTTTATAGACCAGCTAAGAATCGTGGTGCTTCTTTGGATACATTATCAACTGTTAAATCGGTCGAAAGGATTAAAGTAGACCCCAGACTAATATTGTGCAGGTAATCAATACCGATGGTCCTATTACAGACAAGGAGATTCCTACTGAATCCGAGATGGATTTTGATCCCAACAATACTTAATGATTCTTCACAAAATTGATTTTAGCCCTGGTTCACAAGTAAGAGGATTTATTCAAAAGGAATTCTTTGATAAAAAATGGAACCAATTTAAAACTTGGTTGTTTGATACTTATAGCAAAGAAGATCTTCATAACATTTCTGAAGAGTTTTATGAAACTTGTGCGTTACATAATCAAATTATGTACTTTGTTCCTTGGTTTATAACCACTTATCTTCCATTATATGTAAATGTTTTGGAAATATCTTATAAATATGGGAGTGGAAATATTAGTAAAGTTAATTACCCTCCTCAATCATCTTTTATTTTACCTAATAATACTGGTATACTTTTGAGGCGTTTCAAAAATTTATTGAAAACGATGTCGCCATTGTCAGCATAACTGAAATAAATAAACTTATTTCTCAAAATAATTATTTGAGTCTTTATGTTAAAGTTTTGGGTGAGCATATCAGTTCACTTGATAAAAAGCTCGATGAATTAACCTCTTTGATAAAAGAAATGAGTATCGACAAAAAGGTGTCTGATGTTGCCTCTACTTCAGGAAGTAAATCAGATACTCCGATTGCCCTTGCTCATATTCAACGACCTCGTGAGATTCAGGATTTTAAATTTAAATCTTTAAATGATTTGGAAGAACTTCTTGATAAAAAGTTTTCGAAACTAAACCAAAAGTTTTCAGGATTAAGTTTAAAACCAATTAATCTTTCTGAAGATTTCGCTGAAAAAATTGAAACTACTTTTGATCACAAAAATGAGATTTCATCAGAGTTTAATAAACTCAAAGGGTTTTTTAAAGGAAATAGTAGGTATGCTAATAAACCTAGCATGCAAACTTATTACTATCCCCGACCCACTCCTCAACAGATATAATCTGTTTGATAATTATCTTTGAAAAGTTATAAACATTTTCATCCGTGCTATAACAGGAAACGTGCTGAAAATCTGCACTTCCTGTTTCTTTCAGAATTGTTTCATAATAAAAGCGGGTTTTGTATGACTCACCCGAATAGTATAACCCATTGATTAGGTACCGTTGGAGTATCTTCCATGTTTCCTCTTTTCTCTGAATCTCAGAGTTTTCAACAAGAAATATTATTTCTCTTTTTGTTACCTTTTCATAGGATTTGATATCATCGTTATCCTCTTTAGCAATGGAAGCAAATGTATCACTTTGCTTCTGAGCATTTAAGAATGCTTGTAGATGTCCGTATAGCGGATTATCTTCTGGAATATCTTCCAGATGAATTGACGAGCTTGATTGGGATATCCTCTCATTTACTAAGCTCTTTGATCCCATTTGTATAATTGGGGAGCTTGATGAGGACCCGTATGACGATTCTTGTGGTGATCCTTGAGAGTAGGATCTTGGCTGTTGTGGGGATGATCTTCCCCCTCGCCCTCTTCCTCTGCCTTTAACCCAGGGCGGGTTCATCCTGCATACATAACAAGTTGTTTTACTCTGATAATTCTTCATAAATGGAACTATCTCTGACTTCATCATCGGATATAACACATTCCCTAAATTCAAATACAGAGAATTCTTCTCTTATGCGATAATCAATAACTTTATCGATGATAATCATTTTCATATCACGAGGTAAAGGTATAACCTTTAGAATAGTGATTAATAACTCATCTTCTAAAAACATTGTATAATAAGTCAAATTCATTGTTGAAGGTATTCTCGGGATAAGAAGTCTGGTAGAGAATTATCACTTCCCTTCTTATAAAGTATTTCGAAATCAAAAGGGGCTAGACGGAGCCACTAAGGCAAAGCCAACAAGAGTAGTACTAGGATCTGACTGTACCACCATCTTGAAACCAAGTCAAGAAAACTGGATAGAAAATTTCTTCAGGCCTAGGAGAAATTAAAATAAACAAAATAAAATAAATATTACCTTATAAGCCGAGATCCCTGGCCAGATGCATTCAAAGTTGAAGACTTTATATATTTTGAATGTTTATACAAGAGAGCTTTACAGAGGGAGAAATGTGAAACTAGAAAGAGAAAAGCTTCTTCCTAAATGGAGAATGAACTCCTCTATATATAGAAAAAAATACAAACTCTCTTTACATTAGGTGGGCCCGACATCTGGGTCCCTAAACAGTGTTTCTACTGTTTATGAGCAGTATAACTACTGTATCTTGAGTCTATCTACTCGGCTGCTGAGTCAGTCTCCACTATTCTTCTTTTGACTTATCCATATTTATTCTTTTTAGGAGCATCAACATTGCTCGTCTCACTTCTCATTGAAGTGTCTGATCTTTCATATTGATTAATATTGTGAAGCAAATTTTTCTTCACTTCGTCTAAGTATCTGTTTATATCCATCCTCTGATAGTCCTTATAAGAGGAAGAGATCTCGAAGAAGATCTAAAGAAGAGCGGGAATCTAGGAAAAGCTACCATAAGTCCAAGAGATTTGCTAAAAACAGATCTAAAAAGGACCTTGCAGATATCAAGTGTTACAAATGTGAAAAATTTGGTCATATAGCGCCAAACTGTAAACTTGAAAAGCTAAAAGCTTTAGAATTGGAAGAGGATCTTCATGACAAGATCTATGTATTGTTATACACTTCTGGTTCTGAATCCGATTATGATTCATCTTCTGAATTAGAAGCCGAAGTCGATTTACTCGATTTTTCTGATGATGAAAAGGTTTGTGATAATACTTGCAATAATTGTAAAGGTGATACTTGTGTTTGTGAAAATGATGAATTTTATAAATTACTATCGCAATTTCAAGATTGGAATGTTCAAACTATTACATCTGACAATGTGATAGAACTTTTAAAAGAAGTAACTGATAATAAGCTTCGTGAAAAAATCATTGATTTAGCTGATAATTCTGGATCAAGCTCTTCAAAACATTTTGAAAAACCAAAAAAGCTTTGAATATCAGGCTCCTTATTCTCTTATGGAGGTTAATAACCGTCTTAATAATAAAAATACTCCGTTGAGAGATTCCTCTTTCGATGATTTAAAGTATGAAATTGAGAATTTAAAAAGGGAGATTAAATCCCTTAAACAGAATCAAATGATTTGCGATCATAGAATAACTCAGGTTGAGAAGAACAATTCTCCAACTGAGTCATCTAATGACAAAGGAAAAGGTGTTGTCCTTGAAATGGAACCACCAGATTTTGAATCAAAAGATTGTGATGATTTTAATCCTAAAACTGATTTGTTTCTTGGAATGATGCAGATTATAACTGCTCACAAATGGTATGTTAAATGCACTATTTTGATTGATAATAGTTTCTCAATAACTAATATTGCTATGATCGACAGTGGAGCTGATGTTAGCTGCATTCAAGAGGGACTGGTTCCCACGAAATATTTTAAAAAAACTACGCATGTGGTTAAATCCGCATCCGGTCATGCTTTGGATATAAAGTATAAACTGCCTAATATGCGTATTTACCAAAATAAAGTTTGCATCCCGCATTTATTTTTCTTGGTAAAAAATCAGTTATACCCTCCAATTATACTTGGAACCCCTTTCATTAATGCTATTTATCCCTTTACTCACATTGATGCTAAAGGATTTTCTGTAGGATATAACGACAGAAAAATAAGTTATACTTTTGTTACTAATCCAGTATCAAGAGAGATAAGTGCTTTAATTGATATGAAGCAAAAGCATGTTGATTCACTACAACTAGAGTGTTTTAGCATGAATATTCTTGATACTCTTAAATCTACTAAAGTTCAGAAAAAAATTAAATTGATTTTGAACAAATTGCTATTGATATTTGTGCTGATCATCCTAGTGCTTTTTGGAATAGGAAAAACCATATTGTCACTCTTCCATATGAAGATAATTTTTCTGAGGATGATATTCTTACTAAATCGCGGCCCTGCCAGATGAATTCTGAACTGGTAGATTTCTGCAAAAAAGAAATTGATAATTTGTTGCAAAAAAGGTTAATTAAACCTTCTAAATCTCTTTGGTCTTGTACAACCTTTTATGTTAATAATGCTGCAGAAAAGGAGCGAGGTGTCCCCAGATTGGTAATAAATTATAAACCTCTGCTTATACAGATCCTGTCATCTGCCAGCTGTGCTTGCCACCTGGCAAATATCATTTTAGAAGCATCATGCTTAAAATCTTTGTTAAACATAAATTTAACAGATTGAGCATCCATGTTTATCAAAAACTTTTGATTATACAAATCGTCTTGAAATTTCAGAACGCATTTGACAATCGTCAACATCTCATGAGCCACAGTTGCATATTTTTTCTGGGCTTCAGTCCATTTTCCTGAATGAAATCTTATCAAATATTCGCTATTATCACGAGGGTTAATCTGCTTTAATATCCCTCCTTAACCAATATTGGACGCATCCGTTATGTTAAAGTTTTGGGTGAACATATTAGTTCACTTGATAAAAAGCTCGATGAATTAACCGCTTTGATACCGGATGACAGGATCTGTGTACGTCGGGCGGTAGTCCGCCATAACGACTTAGATCTAGCAATCGAAGTACCCGTACTAGGGCATACAATCGAAATATAAGAGAATTTTCTTCTAATTTTAATGACTGTATGGAGCGGGTCAAATACCCTTTTACCTGAGGGCTTGTCAAGATCATAATACATACTCAAGTTGAGCCCATGTGTCTAGCAGTTCTAACCGGGAAAAGATCGCCCTTTTTCTCCATCTTTTTCTGGGCTTCAGTCCATTTTCCTGAATGAAATCTTATCAAATATTTGCTATTATCATGAGGATTAATCTGCTTTAATATCTCAATCTAAGTATGAAGGAATTTTCTATCCGGTTTTCTTGACTTGGTTTCGAGATGGTGGTACAGTCAGATCCTAGTACTACTCTTGTTGGCTTTGCCTTAGTGGCTCCGTCTAGCCAGCCGGTTGATTTTAAGCCCGTTAAAGATGGAGAAAAAGGGCGATCTTTTCCCGGTTAGAACTGCTAGACACATGGGCTCAACTTGAGTATGTATTATTATCTTGACAGGCCCCTTGCTCGGGTAAAAGGGTATTTGACCCGTTCCATACAGTCATTAAAATGAGAAGAAAATTCTCTTATATTTCGATTATATGCCCTAGTACGGGTACTTCGATTGCTAGATCTAAGTCGTTATGGCGGATTATAGTTATATTATTTAATATTCATTAAAATATTTAATTAAATTATTAAATATTTATTAACTTAATATATAATAACTTTTATAATAGTACAACTACAAAAAAGTTTGATTTACTTTAAGTTTTTAACTTTTTATAAAACTTCAATTTGAAACTTTAAAGTTTAAACTTTAAACATTAAACATTAAAGTAAACTTTAAAGTTTAAAGTTTAAACTTTAAATTCAATTTTAAAGTAAACTTCAATTTGAAACTTTAAAGTTTAAAGTTTTAACTTTAAAATTCTTATATTAGGCTAATATTAAAATAGTTAAAAATTAAATTTATAAAATGACTTGCATTAAATATAAGAGACTATTTTAAAAGAAAATCAAGGCGAACAACCGTCTATTTATTCAAATAAATAAATTGTACAAATACAAATACTAGAAAGAATACCTAATTTACGCAGCCACATTCTAGGAAGGGTTCTGTTTGAACTTTGAACTAGGTATTGAATATTATACTAATAATTGAATTTTTTGTGAAAATCTTTTCGTAAATTTTGTATCATACTCCAAGAAACATTATTTGGAACTTGTATTTGTCGTTCTTCCTCCATTGCTTCCATGCCATCATCACTATTATCACCAAATATTTCATCTATTTCGTCTTCTATTTGGTTACTTAATAGTGGTAGTCCACCATTTCTTCTTTCGGCGTTGACCCAATCTCTAAACAACACCGATATTTCCAAGCTATCTTTTGCTATTGAATATCGATGATCTCCAATCATAAATCTCGCTGCGCTGAAGGCTTGCTTCGAAGCGACCGAAGATGCTTGAATTGCTAGCACATCTCGAACAACCCTAACAAGGTTCAGAAATTGTTCTCCACGATTCTTCCACCATGTTAATAGCTGAGATGGTCCTTGATCATTCCTAATATTTTCCCGTGCCTGATTAATATATTCATCAAAATCATTATTAGTAGAGGATTCAAGACCAAGATAATCATCCATAAATTCATCTAAATCATCACTTTTAGGCTTACTAGATGGAGGTACTACTATTGGAACATTTTTTTCTATGGCTCTATATGTATTATATAAATCTCTAGCTTTTGTTATTATGTTTTTTTTACAATCTTCAACACTAGGAGTTTCATCAAATGCAATTTCTAAATTTACATAATTTTTTTCAACACCTTTTAATTTGTAATTTGGGTTGAATAAAGTAGCAGTCAAATAGATTTGTGGAATATGATTTTTTTTTTTGAATTTTTCAATCATAAAAACAAGTGATTCTGTAAACTTATGTTTTCCTTTATATTTTGCAAATTCAGATGATATAGCACAAAAATTTACTAAAACAGAAGAAATAGTTGGATAATATTGATCGAAAATAACATTTGTTGCTTTATAAAAAACACTTAAAAAATCAATAAGTTCTTTTGTATTTTCTCAATCTTTGCTGCCAATTCTTAAATTTGGGTCTGCATTATGAGCATTAAAAACTAATTGTATCGGCTCTTGATAAACATAAGCAATTTCAAGTATTTCAAATAAAGAATTTCATCTAGTGCATACTTCTTTTGGAACTTTTCTATATGCAAGTCCACATTCATTACAACGATTTTTAAATTCTGTAATTCTAGCTTTTAGTTTAGCTTTAAAAATCCAATTACAAGCAATTCTAATTTTTTCACAAGAAATTCCAAATTGAGAAATACCATCTTTTACTATCAAATTATAAACATGTGCAACATACTTAATATGAAAAGCATCATTATCAATTGGACAAAGTCTACATTTTAGATAATCAACTGCTTTTAAGTTATTAGAAACATTATCTAAAGTGACACTCATTATTTTATCACATATTTCATAAAATTGTAAAATACTACCTATTTTTGAAGATATATAAGAAACAATTTTATTTTCTTCGACATATTTATAGGCTAATATTCATTTTTGCATGTTCCAATCAAAGTCAATCCAATGGACAGTAACATTAAAATAATCATTACCATTAGGACTACGTCCCATATCAGAAGTAATAGATGATCAACCGTCAAAATAAACAAATAAATAACGAAGAAAATGACAATATTCTTTTTGATATTTAAAAATATCACTTGTAATTGTATTTCTTGAAATACCTTCATAATTTGGGTTATACAATTCCTGAATATAATGAATAAAACTAGGATGTGAAGGAAATGAAAAAGGCAAACCACAAACATCAACCAGTTTAGCTAATTCTCTACGATCTTTTTCTTTACTATATGTGCGGTGTGTGCTTGGGCCAGCCGGGTTAGTCATATTTAACACACTTTGAACCATATTAGAACCTTCGGGTGCTACATAATTTTCAGTTATGGGTATTCCCTTTCTATTAGCCCTTTCGATATCATCTAGGCGAACAAATTCTTTATTACACTTTCTCATATGCGTTCTCAGCCGTCCCGTTCCCCCATGCGTTCCCGTAGTCAAATGATTCATGACTCTTTTACATTTCATGCAAGTAGCAGTAGTTTTTTCCTCATTTTGTGTCAAAAATTCCATACTAAAGATCTTTTAACACGTACAACGACCTTTGAAAATGTAGGTAAAGGGGGGATATCATTTTGTTTTGGTAAATCGGTTGCCGGACTAGTAGGGGTAGGGGTCTCCGTCTCATCATCATTTTCCTCTTCTATTGCTAGTTCCTCCTCTAATTCTTCTTCAAAATTAGTAAAACATCTATTTAATGTCTCATGATCTAATTCAGTTTCGGAATTTAATTCAATAATATTTGGTCGTGAACTAAAAGAAGTTTCATCAACATGAGTATAATCATTAGTATTAATTCTAAATCTATGTGGCAAATGTTTAGAAGTAGAACTAATAGTTCCTCCCCGAGAATTTTTTTTCCAGACATTGGTCTTTTACCCCTATTTTTTTCGAAATTCATGTTTAAGTTTAAAATAATTAAATATTAAGAAAAACAAGCAAGATAAATATAACAAAAAAAATAAAGTAACTTAAATAAATAAATAAAGAAATTAAAGTTGGAACGAAAGTACCGAACGTCTACGTAAAAGTAGGCGTATAACCAAAAGACGGAATTGAGAGATTCCAATTTGAAGCTTGCGATTTACTTTTAAAAAATCTCCGAAATCCGAACTTCAAGTCTCCAACAAATCAATAGCACTAAATAAAAATTATGAGAGATTGAGAATTGAGAAATTTTGTAAGATGTTAAATTATTAATGTAATAATTTGTGAGTTAAATGAAATAAAATTGGATATATTTATAGTGTTAAGGGTTAGAGAGGGGGGTATGGGGTGTTGTTGGGGCCTTGGGGGTGTGGGGCTGATTTTCAGCCGTTATTGGGCCCCACCCCAACGGATACATGCACAACTCCCCAAGTCCAACTCCCACGCTACAATTTTAAAAAAAATAAAGAAAATAAAGAAAGTCAAAACTGACCGTTGGAACCGGTCTGTAATCGAACCGAAACCGGATCAACTGGGTAAAAACCCGGGTTCCGTTTTGATACCTGTACTGGTACCCTATCTGATCGGTTCCTTACCGGTTCAACCGGAATGGGAACCGGACCGGGCAAAAACCGGTCCAATTGCCAGCCTTATTAGGGATAGGGGTGAGTGGAGTGGGATTGGTGAGGTTGTGGGATGTGATAATGGGTAAGGGGAGTGGGTAGTGACATTAGGATTAGCGGTTAGTTTAGATTAATGTTTTATTTTTTAGCAAAAACAAAAATTAAATATAAAAATATAGCTAACTATTTTAAATTAATAAAATATAAGAAATATTAAATAGCTAATTTACAAATATAATTAAGAAATACTGACTTATTTATTAAAACTTAAATTAAAGGAAACATGTATTTTTTATTTTTCTTTTCTTTAAAATAAAACTTACACTAAAATATGACTCTATTTTTTGTAATTTTCAAATCTTTTAAAATAAACTTACTTAAATAGGATAAAAATTAAAATATGTAATTAAATATAAAAGAAATACTCAATCACTAAAGATGGTGTAAAAACATCAAGTTTGGTAAAAAATTACGTGTCTACAGGCGTATATCCGTAGTCACGATTAGAGGTCCTGGCTCATCTTTTAACCTCGGTTTGAGTCTGGGCATACCACTATTTAGTCGGGTTCAAGTCTTCTTGGGTTGCCATTACCGCGGTTGGAGTCCTTTGAAGGCTGTGATAGTTCTGGAAGTGTTCTCAACCCCTACATATTATAGAAGTCCTAACTATATGACAATTCTACCTAAAATAAGTTAGCTCTTTGAATAGGTAATTTAGTTTTTGTAGCATCAAATCAATCACTTTTTATTGGATCCAAAGTGTCAGATCTTTAGAGAAACATTTTACCATTCAAAGGACATAAAAAGTGTTAGTCAACATTATAGGAACATTTTTCATCCATGGATATTATTGTAAGTTCATATTTTTAAAATAAATAAAATTTATGATAGAAGACAGTTTTGGTGCTTAGCTTTTTGGAGTAAACTTTTCTCTCTTTTTCAACATCATATATCCAAATAGTTATATTATAAAAACTCATAGACTGGTCAAAACAAATCTACAAATTTGTGTTATCATATATAATAAATCTATAATTACTCCCTAGGCCTATACATTATTGAACTAAAGAGAATAAACCAATGAAAAAATAGGATATATTTTTTAGCACCAAATTACACAAATCTATTATAATTATGGGATAAAAAAGAGTAGTAATTACGTTTAACATTAACATAAATCTCCTTGATGATTAAAACAAGCAACACAAAACATCTTTCCAAAAAACAAAGATTTGCCAACAACTATCTTCTAGGGAATTCAAGTATTCTAAAAGTTCCTTATTTCTATCTTCTTTGTCTTCTATTTCTTTATTATTCATCAATATCGTTGTCCATTAATATACATCAGCTTTGTATGCAAAAGAAAAAACAATATAATCAGGAGCAAACAATAATTTATACGTCAAGATTAAGTATACTTATTTAAAGAAATATTACAACTAATCCAGAAACAAAAAAATTATAATTGCTAGAGTATTTTGTTTGACAATATAAAGACGATAAAAACACAAAGAAATAGAATTTCAATAATGCAGCGGCTAATGTGTGATTTTGAGCTGACTCTCAAGTTTTGATGATTTAACAAACTTTGGGATCTAATGAGGGACCAGATCCCAGGAGAAACTGAGAGTGTCCGTACATGAAAAAGATAGTTGTTTAAAGCTGCAACTCTGCTGAGGTTGGTACACGTCCTCTGCAGTGCCAGTCTCCCAGCCAATGGCGTTAAGCCAAGAGTTTGTGCCCATCGATAAAATGTCCATTCCACAATTGACACAAAATGAGTTTTTGCTTTCAAAAGGTTTATTAAAAAAAAGCAAAAACCATCTTCAAAGGAAGAACATTGCTCATACTCAATAAGGGACATGATGGAGTGCTGCAGCGTCTTCTATTACATATTGAGTTTTGTGTCTTGTGTTCTTATATTGTAAATCTATTCCTAAGTTTTAAAGGCTAGTAGATTGGGTTCTAGTCTAAGTCCTTAGTTTGAGTCAGATTAACTAGAGTTAGTTAGTCGAATCATCTATGTTGTAGTCAAGCCATTTCATCATTGAATTGATGTTCTCTTGGGTACAGTTGCCTAGGAGTATTAACTTGAGTTAGTTGATGTGTGGATGGAGTAGAGTTGCTGCTGGTTTCCTCTCTTATCTTTGAGATATGAGTTTGTGGCTAGAGTTAGCCGTTGTCGTTCTTGAAATCTATATATGCTATAGTTAGCTGGTGTAGTGGGCAACAAAGGTGTTCCTTAGTCGTTCTTATGTAACAGAGTTGTTACAATTAGGGGAAAGGGAGTAATAGGTTAATTCCTAGATTATCAGAGTCTGTAATCTGAATTTGTGCTCAATTTTGAGGGAAATAGAGTTGAGTGGAAAATCCTGTGAAAACAAGTCGTGATTTTCTCCTCCCTTGAGCAAGGGGGTTTCCACACAAAAAATCTCTACGTCTGATCTACTTTGTGTTATTTATTTTCTGTAGTGTTATTCTGTCAATGGACCTGAACCATCGAATGTTAGTGGATGCATACATTCTATCAATTGGTGTCAGAGTCTGGGCTCTCTATATGGTTAACACCAAGAAACAATCCTATGAAAATGGCTTCTCTCCTAAATCTGGAAGAGGGTCTATCATCAACCAGCCACCTATATTCAATGGAAAATTTTATAGTTGGTGGAAGATTCGTAGGTATGACTATATGATGGCTGAGGACAGTGAGCTATGATATATTATTCTTGATGGTCCTCCAATTCCTGCTAATGACATGAATTTTGGGGATATTACAATAGATGTTCCTAAAACCCGACAACAGTATAATGAGTCAGACAAAATGAAGATCCAAAAGAATCACAAGGCTAAGAAGTTGTTGGTCTGTGGGAATGGGAATGAAGATTACAATCGGGTCTCATTTTGTGAATCACCCAAGTAGATTTGGGATTGTTTGAAAGAATCTCATGAGGGAACCAATCAAGTGAAGAAATCTAAGGTAGACTTGCTTATCACTCAGTATAAGAACTTCACTCTGAAGGAGAGTGAATCAATCCAAGAAATATACACTAGGTTCACTGACATTACAAACGAGCTTGAATGATTGGGAGAACCTATTGCAGCAAGTAAACAAGTCAGGAAGATTCTAAAAATTCTTCCTGATTCGGGGATGAGTAAAGTTAATGTGATTTATGAGGCAAAGGTTATGAAAGAACAAACGATGGACACATTGATTAGAAATCCTCAAATCCATGAGATGCTCAACATCCTTCAAAGAAAGAAGCCAGAAAAATCGAATCTCTAGCTCTTAGTGTGTCTCAAAGTGAATATCTTGAACTAGATAAGGAGGCAACATTCATTGAAGCTACAAGTGCAAATGACTTGTATTACAAGTGTGGTGAACCAGGTCACTTCATTAGAAACTGCCCTATGCTAAAGGGGAGGAATAAAGTATATGTCAAGTTTAAAGGAAACGAGGACCAAAAAAGGAACCAGATCGCCAACAAGTCAAGCAAAAGAACATTTACTGATCACATGGTGAAGACAACTAGGGTTGTCTGGGGAACTATCTCAAGTGACTCAGATGAGTCTGAACTTTCTAAAGAGGTTTCCTTGATTGCAATCGAAGAAGAGTAAGAAATCCTCGATCCGTTATTCATTTTGATGGCACAATTAGATGATTATAATGATGAAGATTGTGAAAAGGTAGCTGAAAGGGATAAACAAATGGCTGTTTTAGATGCCAAAAATCTAGAACTCAAAGCAAATTTTAAAAATGAGTCAAATATTGCTGGAGCGCAGTTATCAACGACTGAAAAAGGAGATGCTATGTTGGAAAGGGACCTAGTTCATATGAAAGAAGAATTGAACGAATTCCTCAAATAGACCACTTCCGCCATATCGCTTACAAAACCAGTCAAGGAAACAACAGTAGAAGAGTGGAGGGGTGTGTGAAGATAGATTTCCCATACAATTCCCACAACAAATATGTTTCCTTTTCTGATAATTTGCTTTGTTTGCATTGTGGTCAAAATGGCCATGTTAAAAAGGACTGTCCAGTTTTGAAAAGACATGAACAAAGCTTTTTGAACTACTCTAAACAGAGAAACATGCAAAAGAGGCGACCGGTCTTGCTTCTGGTCCTAAGTTGAAGAAAATCACTCTACCTCACTGGACACAAAATTTTCTTATCACTCCTTTGTCTGCTTATTGGGAACTTCATCTCAAATGGGTTCCCAAGGCTAACAAGTAACTTATCTTGTAGGTGAGAGTAGGTACCAGCAGTTAGTGTTGGCTAATAGACGGTGGATGCTCAAAACACATGACTGGAGTTTTTGAAAACTTTCCCTCTCTCTAGGAACTTCACTATGGAGGTGTCTCTATTCTAAATGACAAGAAAGGGTACATTCTAGGTATAGGCAAGACTGGAAATTTGTGGAGTATTCTATTAACGGTGTTGATCAATCAAATGAAGAAAGACCTCCTCGAGAAACAAGCAAACCTGAAGAAGCTGATGAAGATGGTGAACATGATAAGGGACCGTCCGCTAAAATAATGTTGATTGGGTAAATTCTATACCAGAAGAGCTGCATTAGTTTGAAAGAAGAAAAGTATGTCACTTGGTTTCCTGACCAGCTAACAGATCCATCATAAGGCCCAGGTGGGTGTAAAGAAACATACTCGATGAGCATGGTGTTATTACAAGGAACAAATCTGGATTGGAGGTTCAAGAGTATAATCAGGAAGCATGAATTTATTATGATGAAACCTTTTCCCCTATGGAAAGGATGGAGGCTATCAGGATACTCATTACTTTTGTAGCCTTCATGGGCTTCAAACTGTATCAGATGGATGTGAAGACTTCCCTTCTAAATGGGTACTTAAAGGAGGAGGTCTATGTGAAGCAACAACAAGGATTTGAAGATTTTAATCATCCAGATTATGTGCTCAAGCTGGATAAAGCTCTTTATGGACTGAAACAGGCTCCAAGAGCATGGTATGAGAGGCTTTCCAAGTTTTTTCTGGAAAATGGGTTCAAGAGAGGAAGAATTGACAATACTCTCTTTTTGAATTAATAAGGAAATTAATTGTTTATCATTCAAGTATATGTTGATTATATTATCTTTGTAGCTACTTCTGAGGTGATGTATCAAGAGTTTGTTGCACTCATGAGTAGTGAGTTTGAAATGAGCATGATAGGAGAATTAAGTTTCTCCTTGGCGCTGCAGATTAAGAAAACTTCTTAAGGTACCTCCATTAGTCAAGAAAAATACACCAAGGAATTGCTGAAGAAATTTCAGATGATGGATGCCAAGCCCATTGATACTCTTATGGGAACCAACACAAAGCTGGTTGCTGACGGACCTGGTCAAAGTGTGAATGAGACCATGTATAGAGGAATCATTGGATATTTTCTATATCTCACTGCTAGCAGACCTGACATTGTGTTCAGTATTGGAATGTGTGCAAGATTCCAAGCTTGTCCTAAGGAATCACACTTGAAAGCTGCTAAGAGGATTTCGAGATATCTGAAGAAGACAGGGGACCTAGTTCTATTTCATCCATCAGGAGACTCCTTTGATATGGTTGGATAATGTTGATTATGCTGGGTAGGGGTGTACGTGATCGGGTTGGTTCGGGTTTTTCAAATATTAAACCAAATCATTTGTATCAAATTTTTAAATTTATAAACCAAACTAAACTAATAAAATTCGGGGTTTTTTGAGTTTTTCAACCTCAGAGTTTTTCGGATTGGTTCGGGTTTTTCAAATACCAAACCAAAAAATTTGTGTCGAATTTTTAAATTTTTATATCAAACCAAACTAATAAATCTCATATTTTTTCAGGTTTTTGAATTTTTCCGGTAAAGTATTCACACAAATATATAATTAACTTGTGCTCCAAATATTTCTTTAGTTCCAATCAAAATACAACTATCTAAGGTGTTTCTTAAAAAAATAATACAAAATATGAGATTTGTGTGACACTAAAATATTCAATAAAAATAATAATGAAATCGTATAAAATAAATATTGCAAATTGATAAGTCATAATCAAAATGATCATTATTTAAAAGTACTAAATCATGCTAAAATAAGTCTAATAAGTATTAATTACATGATTAAACATTAAATAAAAATTAAAATTAGGTTATATACCAATGTAAAACTAAAGAACAAATATTCAACATTATTGTCGTTCTTAGTGTAGAACTAATTTATTTTATTAGCATTAGTATTGATTTGATTTTGAATTGTGCTTTATTAGAATTATTAATATCTATGGACTATAACCTTTATTGGACCATTCAAAATTCTAAGTCTAAAAAAACATGAAAAAATATGTTAAAGGATAAAAATTATGAAAACGTATAAATAATATTTAGAAATTACATCAAAGTAAATACTTTTACGTAAAAAATAAATTTTAAAAATTATATATATAATGTCGGGTTGGTTTGGTCTCGGGTTGGCTTTTTTTAGTTAAAACCAAACCAACCCAAATATAGTCGGGACTTTTTTTCCAATACCAAACCAAGTCAAACCAACCATTAGTCATATTTTTTTCCGGTTTGACTCGGTTTGCGGTTTGGTTCGGTTTTCGATTCGGTTTTGTACAACCCTAATGCTGGGTATCAAGTTGATAGGAAGAGCATCTCAGGAATTGCTCATTTTCTTGGGTCATCTCTCATTTCCTAGGGAACTAAAAAGCAAAGTTCGGTTTCTCTTTCAACAAATGATGCAAAATATGTAGCAGTTGCAGCTTGTTTTGCTCAACTCTAGTGGATCAAACAACAACTTAAGGTTTTGGAATGGTCACTCAGACTAGTGACAACACAAGTTCTATCAATATGGCTAAAACCCTAGTTCATCATAAAATGACTAAGTGTATTGATGTGAGGCATCATTTTTTAAGGGATAATGTTGACAAAGGAAATATCAGCATGCAATTCAGCAAGACTGCAGATCAGTTTGCTGACATTTCACAAAAGCTTTGAGTAAGGGACATGCTCAAGAAAAATAGATTGAAGTTGGGGATGCTGAAACTTGAGTTAGCGGATCCTGCCTGAAGCAATCGAACCCTTTATAACTATGCAAAGGGAGCTAATATCCTTATTTTCAGTCATGCTTATTTTGGTAAATTCAGTTATACACCTTTATAGGTATATATACATAGTGGAAATGCTAAAGGTAAAAGAAGGTCAGGAAAGATTTGGGCAGCTGCATTCAACTTATGGAGAGGGACCTGGTCCTTTCTTGAAGGTTAGTGTTCTTAATGCTGCATTTATAATTACGAATGAGAACTGTTGCTCTTGCCACGTGTTAGTTATCAAGACTTCTGACTATTGTCCCATCTCTTTTGAATACCAATCGTCACATTGTTTCAGGGACCTGACACACCCCTTCACTTCTATTTAAACATCATGTTTTCCTCCTAATCTTCCTAGAAAAATAAATAAATTCAAACTCCCTTCCAAAATTAGAAATTGTTCAAAATGAGTCTTTTATCCTCTTCCTAAAAATTGACCAAGATGTCTACATCATTTGTTCCTACTGCTGAAATGTTGGAGATTGTTGATGGAATCGACCAATCCAGTTTCACCATTCCCTTGAAAAAAATAACTCCCTCAATTCCAACTCCGACCATTCCTCCGGTCGAAGAAGAAGTAGCCCATGCTACTAAAGTTCCTTCAGTTCCTCTTTCAATTATTCTCCCAATTGAAGAACTCCACAACCCATCCTCTGAGACTCTTGCTTCACCCTGTGATGAAACCCCTTTGAAAAGAGATTCTCCTGTTTGTTCACACACTAGATCTGAATGTATCTCAACACTCATCTCCTAAGGGATCTATTCAATCTGATGCTCAATTTGTGAGTGATAACCCTGTCAATGCTGAATCTTAACCCAATCAAGTTTATCCTACTTCTTCTGAACCTTTTGCAATTTATGTACCCTTGTTAGACAAAACCTCCGCGACTGGGTTATCCACTGCATCTCTGGAAAATGATGATTAAGAGAATGAGGATGAGGATGACCAACCCTTGATAAGGAAAACACATAGAAAACAAATTTCTACCTCTAAAGTTCATGTGTCAATAGAGGTTGAATCTCATGTTGCTTCCGAGGAGAAGGATAAAGATAAGGACGAGGATAAGGACAAACAACCCCTGAGATGGAAAGTTCAAAAAAGGATGGTTTCTATTCCAGAGGGAAATAAAAGGTCTCTAATGAGATAGAGACGAAATGGAAAGTTTATCCTACCTGGGGATCAACTCAGAAACTTATGAGTGATGCCATGGAGTAAACAAAAGCTCATACTGAGCACAATATATGTCAACATAAGCATATAATTGGGGAAGAGGACCCAGTGCCTGATGTTGTTATGTCCAGAGAAAGTGAAACAAAGTCGGATGATATAGTTGCTCTAGTTCAAAATAAAAAAGATGCAGTTTTGAGCAAGAAAACCTCTAAGTCACCCAAGACACGAAAAATTCACACAAAAAGAGTGAGCACTTTGGAGACAAGAGAGCCTAAAACAAAATCGCAAATAAAAAGAAGGTATAAAGATTCAACAAAAAGGAAGATGGTAGAGTCCTCTCCTGAACCTTTTGGTATGTCAGATGCTGAGTCTGACATGAGTCCTGGTTCAGATGTGAAAAGGAGAAGAGTGGAAAAGGAATTGACATAGGAAAAAAAGGTTGAGATTTTGAAAACCCAAAAAGTTCTTAATGGAAAAGTTTTTGATTCAGAAATCAGAGACAAACCCGCGATGATGCACCTGGTTGATGATGTTGGATTGCAAGATTGGTCACATCTGTTTGAAGAAAAAGTTCCTGTGATCCATGAATCGACGGTGAGAGAGTTTTATTATAGTATGATTGTTACATCTGATGGAAGCCTAAATACTCAAATGGAAAATGTTAGTTTTCACTTAACTGAAGAAATTTTGGGAGAAATTCTGGAGGTTCCCGTAGTAGGGATAAGGTATGTAGACAAGGGAATTCCTTCAAACGAGTTTGTGGAGGAGATAGGGAAACTTCCGAACTTGAATTGTGCAGGAATCAATAAGAAACATTTTAAGCAGAACATCAAATGTACTTTGAATTTGTCAACAATGTACTTTTTTTGAGATCTGAAAAATGCATAGTTGCTTCTGCAAATGAGTTGTTTCTCATGGAGTGTTTGAATAAGATGGAGGATATCAATCTTCCATCCATTATGCTTGAACACATGCACAAAATTATTACCATCAAATATGGTAAGCATGGCATGGGATACAACTACCAATTGACAAGGGTGTTCAAACACTTCAACATTTCTCTTGAACTGGGTGTGAGTGTAATAGTAAAGCAAAAATTCTCCATGAACATACTTGTGGAATGTGAATGTGTTGAAGGCAAAAAAGATAAAAAATACAATCTCGGAGCTATTAATTGTGCAAGAGCAGTTGAAGTTTGAATTGGAAGCTATGAGTGCTACTCTGGCAAACAAAGAAACAGAGATTGCTTTCTTGGACGCAAAGCTCCTGAAAGCCCTGACTGTGGGACCAGGTGGGGCAGAGGTGGCTGGCCTATGTGATGAGATAAAAACATTGATAGCAAAAAATGCAGCATTTCAGGAAAGGCTTCTCAAACACCATGAAGAATCGGATACTCGTCTTTCCCTTGTCATCAAGTCTCTCACCTCCAAGACTCCTTCATCCTAACTTCCCATCTAGTTCCCATCTTTTTGTATAAAACTCAGTGGGAATTGTCCTGGTTCTCATTTGTAATGATATTTGCAATGTTTTGACTGCTCCTTTTGTGTTTATGAATGGAATTTGGTCTCGGTTCTACTACCTTGTTTCTTTACTTCGTGCATTTTCTCTTATGCTCTGTGTTGTCGAAGTGGCCATGAATTTGGTTGCACTGCATTACTGTCACTTTGGTTTACTGCTTTAACTCTTTTTGTGATGTCAAAAGGGCAAAAACTTGTTAAGGCATAAATATGGGGTTCATGATGTAAAGGGGGACCATTTGTTTGTTGATTGATTGGTGACAAGGGGAACAAGATGAAAGGGGGAAAAAGTTGGAAGTGAATATAAGTTTGTCACTATTAAAAAGGGGATAATGTTATTTTGAGCTGACTCTGAAGTTTAGATGATTTAACAAACTTCAGGATCTAATGAGGGACCAAATCCAAAGAGAGACTGAGTGTATCCATACATGAAAAAGATAGTTGTCCAAAGCTGCCACTCTGCAACACCTACTATGGTTGGTGCACGTCCTCTGCAGTGCCTGTCTCCCAGCCAATGACGTTAAGCCAAGAGTTTGTGTCCATCCATAAAATGCCCATTCAACAATCGACGCAAACTGAGTTTTTGCATTCAAAAGCTTTATTCAAAAAAGCAAAATTCATCTTCAAGGAAGAACATTGCTCATACTTAACAAGGGACCTGATAGAGTGCCGCAACATCTTCTGTTGCATATTGAGTTTTGTGTCTTGTATTCTTATATTGTAAATCTTTTCCTAAGTTATAAAGGATAGTAGATCGGGTGCTTGTCTAAGTCCTTAGTTTGAGTCAAATTAACTAGAGTTAGTTAGTCGAATCATCTATGTTCTAGTCAAGCCTGTTTTTCATCATTGAATTGATGTTCTTTTGGGTAGAGTTTCCTAGGAGTATTAACTAGAATTAGTTGATGTGTGGGTGCAGTAGAGTTGATGCAGTTTCCTCTTTTATCTTTGAGATCTGAGTTGGTGGCTAGAGTTAGCAGTTATCGTTCTTGAAGTCTATATCCGCTATAGTTAGCTGGTCTAGTGGGCAATAGAGGTGTTGCTTAGTCGTTGTTAGGTAAGAGAGTTGTTACAGTGAGGGGGAAGGGAGTAATAGGTTAATTTCTAGATTACTAGAGTCTGTAATCTAAATTAGTGCTCTATTTTCAGTGAAATGGAGTTGAGTTGAAAATCCTATGAAAACAGGTCCTCGTTTTCTCCTCCATTGAGCAAGGGGGATTCCACGTAAAAAATCTTTGTGTCTGATCTACTTTGTGTTATTTATTTTCTGCACTGTTATTTTGTGAAGGGACCTAGTCCATTGACTATTAATGGACACAAACATTTTATCCGTAATTTAATTATTATAGATATTAGCTCTATGGAATAAACTTGTTATATATGGAGATTAAAGACGAAGGTTACAATATGTATCCCACGTGGACTTTAACTACCTGACATCAACAACTCTCAGAGAGGACAACATATTGTATAATTATTATCCAAGTTAGAAGAGTGTTGGCACAATTAAAAGTGACAAATTATAGTTGATCTCAAAATCTTAAAAGTTGGGATGTAAATATTTCAGTTTTATCAGCATTTATTATTAATACTAGTTTAGTGTACGTGCGTTGCACATGTGTGTCACGCTAATATTATTAATTGGAATACTTAAATATTTGAAAATCCTTACTATTGTTTTAAGTGTATGTCACGACCCAAGGTACCCCCTAGACGTGATATGGCGTACAAGACCCCGAAAGGACTCATACAAGCCACTTAGCATACATACATACAAGATCATAGAGATTTAAAAGTTCAAAAGAGAATATCATATCAAAGCTTTTAACAAAGTAGCGGAAGTCTACATCAAATATCTCAAAGCTAATCTAACATAAGAATGGGAAATAACATTTGGGATGTAGCTCAATACAATGTAAAAATGAAAGAACATAAAAGTAAGAACAACAAGGCTATGTCCTCGAATGTATAAGGACTCACACAGTCTACCTAAAACCTTCTACTAAGCTCTAGCCACGAGTAGATGGAGAATCGCCAAGCCCTACATTAACAAGTCAATGTAGGCAAGAGTATGCGTTAGTACAACCACGTACCAAGTATGATAGTAATGCACAAAATCATTTAAAACATGATAAAACGGGACATTTTCATGACATGCAATGACCAAGCTAAAACATGATAAAGATTAGAAACATAAGTCACAAACCATGGTCAAAGCAAGCTAAACATCTTTACTTTACTTGAGGAAAGCCTTTAAAGTCACTTTAGTTCATTATTGTGGGGAGCAGCCTTAACCGACATATAAGACCATGTGAGCTAGCAACATGGAATCCGGTGTCTAACCCCACACCAATAGGGCCATCCTACTTGCCAAGGTAGGATCCTTTACTTAACATATATCTTACGTGGATCCAATAGCTAGTGTCTATCATAGACTATCATCCTATGGTGGCATATAGTTTATGGGACATGGGTAATCGCCACTTGTCCACTCGGTGTTAAGCATAATTCCCACGGATTAGACATAGTTCAATTATCATAAGTAGACATGGGTAATCGCCTCTTGCCTACGTTAGGGAACATGGGTGATCGCCTCTTGTCCCTTCATTAGAATAGCTCCTTAATCATCGAATCAAATTTTAGTTGAGCAAGCCTTTCAACAAGTTATGAATCATTACATGTGAGAAAACCTTTCACATTCATGGGTTGAGTAATATATGAGAATTCCTTTCACAACTCAACAACAACATAAACATATCATAAACTTTGATGCTTCAATCTCAAAGCACCCTTACTTCATCATTAGTTCATAAGAGACATGCATAATTTCATAAACTTCATATTTACATAGTTCATCATGCTCATAATTTACAAATCATAGAGTTTACGTGGGTTCATAAGAATTCATATTAAATGATGCAATTCAATACAAACTCATGCTTAGAAAACCACAACCAAGGCAATTTGACCATAATTGAAGGAACCCACATAATAGAGGAAAATCATAGTTTTTGATTGAACATGCCTACTTTCATAAAATCATCCTTAGGTCATTAATAATCTCCTCATGAAAAGTCTTAGCTTAGAAATCATAATTCATGCATGGATTCATAGAGATTTTATAAAATTCATCACTTTATAATTCAACCCACCAACAAAGCATAGATTTCGAAATTGGGGGAATTGACATGGGTTCATGGGGATTCATCTAATTTCATGAAATTCAACTCAATTCATACTTCACAGTTCATAAAACAATCAATTGAATCAACATTGCAAGGAGCCCATGACATGGAAGAAAACCCTTAATTCAATTGGAAATTTCTAACTTGAAAATTGGAGATTTTAGGGATTCCATGGAGGAAAGGGCTCCATGGATGAAGACTATCATACCTTAGAGTCTCAATTCCTTTAGCAATTGATGAAGAAAAACTTGATTTCTTGAACCCTAGCTTGCCCTCTTCTTCTTTTTCTTCTAACTTCTAGAGAGAGAAATATTTGAGGGAGAAGAGTTTGGGGAAATTCGCAAAGTGATTGGAGGGGTAGATTTTAGGATTAAAAGGGCTTATATAGTGCTAGGAATAGTTAGGAACTGACCTTGGTTGATAAATAAGTCATTAGGTGAAAAGATGAAAAGACCCCTTTAAAAATTAACTGCCGAACTCCATTGACGGGTTGACCTACGGTCCGTAGGTCCAACCACAGACCGTCCTGGTCAACCGTCGTTAGGTTCAGAGAAAGTCACTTTGGACCCTGCAACGACGGGACCAATCTACGGTCTATTCGGGGATCATGCTCTCTCCCAAGGGTTTTTTTGTACTTAGCCTCCACAATTCTAAATAAATGGAACAATAATGAACGACCTTAAACAAACGTTTAATTTATATTTGAAAAGTATATTTATGAAATTTTTTTATAGTTCCATTGATTTTATTCTAATCAAAATGATCATACTTTATTTAAACAAGTAATTTTGAAAAACTATATTTCATTAAATATTTTATTGAAATGTATTTTAATCACAATTCTTCAGATTATATTGTCAAATAACATGAATTAAAAAAAAGATTTTTTAGAAATATGAGAATAAAAAAAATTAGGTTTTCAACTTCTATAAGAATAATAGCAATATGAATTAATAAGTTGTTCTACAAATAATAAGGGAGAAATCTCGAAACATATTAAAATGGTTAGTGAAATGTCACGACCCAAAAACCGAGGTCATGATGACACACATCCCAAAACCACCCTGATGTGTAAGCCGAACAATAAAACACATACGAGTCTCCCAAAGAGGAAGTCAGGCCACAACCGAAAAGAAGAGAATAACAACGAAGAATTCCCAAAACCTGGTGTCATAAGTGTAAAGAACATCTAAAAAGATCCCTTAATATAAGTACATCATAAGTCTCCGAATAATAGTAAAGACTGAAATAGAAGATGGAGTTAATGGCGATCCGAAGCACAGGATCTCACCACTACTCCGAAATGAGCCTGCTCGATAGATAATCAACCGCCACGAGGAGTACCCTGACTAGAACGACCGACTGAGTATAAGGAATTAATCAAACTTATGAAATAATCTAAGCAACGCTTCCACCTGCATACAGAAAAGTCCCACTCTGGTATCAGTGTCGCCAATTTATATAGAATAGCATAAGTAAAGTAAACATATAATTCATATAATATCAAAGATCATCAGATAAGACACAAACACAAAGATCGATGCAATGATGTGGTGGTGCGGTGTAATCAAGGCAGTCGCACAACCTGTCGTATACACCCTGTCGAGCTAAGGTTTCCAGACAAGGACCCATGGGAGACTCGCAGTACATGTACCAAATAACAATCTCAAAATCTCTTCAACTTGCCACCTAGCTCATGGTCAAGGATATAAAAAGTGTCTCATTTTCTTTCTAAAAAAGAATCTCCACATTTCTCAACTTCCCAAGATCAATGATATGATAAATGAGGATGAATACATCATAACACATATGGCATGGAGGCAGTAATCAACTCAACATGTAATGAAAGGTTCAAAGTTCTCAAAACTCAACCAAATCATGTTAAACACCCTCATATAAAAATAATGGGAAAGTGTTCATTTGAAATAAGTGAGCACCATTTAGAAAAGCATTTCATGCTAAAATCCCTAACTCAACCCCTCTCTCAGGCATTACAAGTCAAAGAGTGTCACAAGCCTCTCTCATAGGAAACTCATGAATCACATGCTCACAAAGCAAATAGAGTAACAACTAAGGCCCCCACACGGGCTAAACTGTACAAATAAGCCCCCACACGGGCAACATAATATAATCAAGACCCCACACGGGCATCACAATAAACTCAAGCCCCCACACAGGCATCACAATATACTCAAGCCCCCACACGGGCATCACAATATAATCAACAATCCCAAATCATATTACGATCCCATCCTAAAGCCTATGACATAAGAACAATCAATTACCCAATCCCAGTCTCAAAGAAGGATAGCCAAACCTACCTCGAAGGCTGAAAACTTCACCCGAACACTCTACCGGAGCTTTAACCTCAAATACCAACTCCAAAACAATCCCCAACTATCAAGAATGGAAATAATTCATCAAAAGAAGTTCAACAATACCCATATTGCAAGGTTTAAGAACTGGGGTTAAAATCGTCCAAAAATCACCTCAAAAATGAAAAGGGCAAAACTGGAATTTTAGTTCAAAATCAGGTTCTACACATCAAGAGGAGTTTGTGGTTGGAAAACCCATTAAAATCGTGTAAGAAATGGATTCAAAATCAATAAATTACTAGTTTTGAAATTTGGGGGAAAAACCCCAAAACCGACATTGAGATCTTGAATTTTAAAGAGCTTTGGAAGATAAAATCGTTAGGAAATGATAAAGAGACTTACTCCAACGAATTTCCTCAAAAGATTGCTTCAAAATTCGTCTCTCCTAAGCTCCAATTGTGTAAGAATGGTGGAAATGAGAAAAAAAGGAAGAAACCCAAAATATGGGCTATTTTCAGCCAAAAAGGGTCTGTTGATCGTGCGTTGACTGCGGTCAACTGCACCAATACCAATCGAAACATGTTTTTAACCCTCGAAACTCATTTAGAACCCTATAAACATGAACCAATTGCAAATTGATCCGAAAACATGTTTTAGAGCCAATGTAATCGTTGGATTTATGAAAAAAGATTATTATGAACACAATACCCTTACAGACCTCTTTTAGGCCTAAAACTCAACTTTTAGCCTAAATACCCAAAACGAATTATAAGGTCTCGGGGCTCTAACCAACCACCCTAATAGACCAAACTCGTCGTTCCAGACACAACATAATTGATAGAATCACCATTTGACGCTCGGATCTCGAAATGTTGACCAAAGTCAACTGTCTCCTTAAAAACTCCACCCAAGGTTTCAAAATCACTAAAATCCCTCCCGATCGCATCGGAGTCCATACCAACCACTCTCGGAACACAAACAAAGCATAAAACCGCTAAGGGGAAAGGCCAAAATGTTCATTTCACACAAAAAGGTTGTTTCACAAGAATTGAGACATTACACTATCCACTACTAAAACACTCGTTCGTCCTCGAATGAAAGGCAAAGTAAAGTACCTGAAGGAGTGAAAAGCTAAGGATATTTACGACGCATGTCAGACTCCACTTCCCAAGTAGTCTCCTTAACCGGCCGATGTCGCCACTGAACTTTCATTGAATCAATATGCTTCGACCTCAATTGTCTAGTCTGTCTATCCAAGAAAGCAACAGGCTCTACCTCAAAGGATAAATCCTGATCCAACGCAATCGAGTTCCACTGAATCACATGAGAATCATTATGACAGTACCGCTTAAGCATCAAAACATGGAATTTAGGATGAATGACTGATAGGTTTTGAGGCAAGGCCAATCTATAGGCTACCTCCCCATACTTCTCCAAAATCTCAAAAGGGACAATAAATTTTGGACTGAGCTTTCCTTTCTTCCTGAACCTCATCACACCCTTAGTGGGTGACACTTTGAGCAACACTCGCTCATCAATGGCAAAAGATACATCACGAACACGCCTATCGGCATAGCTCTTCTGCCTACTCTGGGCGGTCACCAGGTGCTACTAAATCAATCTCACCCTATCTATGGAGTCTCTCACCATATCAGTACCCCAAGGTCGAACTGCAAAAGATAAAACCATCCCACGGGAGATCTACACCTCCTTCCACACAAGGCCTCAAAAGGTGCCATCTGAATGCTGGAATGATAACTGTTGTTATAGGCAAACTCCGCAAGAGGTAGGGATTGGTTCCAATGACCACCAAAATCCATGACACAAGCCCGAAGCATGCCCTCTAGTACCTGAATAGTTCGCTCAGACTGACTGTCGGTCTGAGGATGGAAAGCGGTACTCAACTCAAGCTTGGTACCCATCTGCTCCTGTATAGAACTCCAGAAATAAGAGGTGAAATGCGTACCTCTATCAGACACAATGGAAATAGGCAGTCCATGCAACCGAACAATCTCATGGATGTAGATCCTAGCTAACTGCTCTGCATTGTAGCTAGTCTTCACCGAAATGAAATGAGCTGACTTTGTCAACTGATTCACAATCACCCAAATAGAGTCATACTTACCCAAAGTCAAGGGTAACCCAGTCACAAAGTCCATGGTAATGCACTCCCACTTCCACTCGGGAATGGGCATCCTTTACATTGAACCCCCCGGTCTCTGATGCTCATACTTCACCTGTTGACAATTCAAACACTTAGCCACGAAATCCACGATGTCCCTCTTCATACCACACCACCAGTAGTGTTGTTTCAAGTCATGAAACATCTTTGCCGCTCTTGGGTGAGTAGAATACTTCGCACAATGAACCTCCCCCAATATCTACGCACCCAATCGCCAACTTTAGGAACACAAATATGACCAGTAATCCTCAAAACTCCATTGGGATCAAGAGAAGCTGACTTAGCTTCACCCCTCAACACTTTGTCCCGAATCATCCTCAACTTATCGTCATCAAACTGGTGGGCATGAATCCAATCCATCTAGGTAGACCTAGCCTCATGAAGGCTAAAATACTATGAGGTGTCGAAATACCAAGTCGAACCATCCGTCTAGCCAATGACTGAACCTCTAATGCCAAAGGCCTCTCCTCCGCCTTAAGGATGGCTAAGCCACCCATACTAGGCGCTTTCCAGCTCAAAGCATCTGCCAATACATTAGCCTTGCCCGGATGATAAAGAATGGCGATGTCATAATCTTTCAGCAGCTCCAACCACCTACACTGCCTCATGTTTAGATTTGGGTGAGAAAAGATATACTTGAGACTACGATGATCGGTAAAGACCTAACAATGCACCCCGTAGAGATAGTGCCTCCATAACTTCAAAATAAAAACCACTGCCTCTAACTCTAAATCGTGAGTAGGATATTTCTTTCCATGTACCTTCAACTGTCAAGAAGCATAGGCCATGAATCTCCCCTTCTGCATCAACACACTACCCAAACAAATACCCAAAGCATCATAAAATACAATAAATGCCACACCCTCCTCGGGTAATGCTAGAATAGGCGCCGAAGTCAATAACTTTGAGCTTTTGAAAGCTCGCCTCACACTCATCTGTCCACTAAAATGCTACGGTCTTCTGAGTAAACCTAGTCAATGGGGCTGTGATAGAAGAGAAACTCTGAACAAACCGACGATAATAACCCGCTAACCCAATGAAACTCCAAATCTCGATAATAGAAGTAGGTCTAGCCTAATCACGAACCACCGTGGCCTTGGTTGGATCAACCATAATCCCATCCTTGGTCACCACGTGACCCAAGAAAGCCACAAACTCAAGCTAAAACTCACACTTGGAGAATTTTGCATACAACTTCTTCTCCCTCAATCTCTGAAGCACGACCCTCAAGTGACGAATATGGTCGGCTCATTCTTGGAGTAAATCAAGATATCATCAATGAATACAATCACAAAAGAGTCTAAATAAGGCAGAAATACCCGATTCATCGACTCCATAAAAGCAACCGGGGCATTAGTCAGCCCAAAAGACATGACCACAAACTCATAATGCCCATAACGAGTCCTGAAAGCGGTCTTCGGGATATCAAAATCCCGAACTCTCAACTGATGGTAACCCGACCACAAGTCAATCTTAGAGAACACCGATGCACCATCAAGCTGGTTAAATAGATCATCAATGCGGGGAAGAGGATATTTGTTCTTGATCGTTACCTTGTTCAACTATCGATAGTCAATACACATCCTCATAGTACCATCCTTCATCTTCACAAATAAGACTGGTGCAGCCCACGGTGAAACACTAGGAATAAACCCTTTCTTCAACAAATCTTCCAATTGTTCCTTCAATTCCTTCGACTCATCCGGAGCTATCCGATAAGAAGAAATAGAAATGGCTCCAAGTCAATCACAAAATCAATATCACGGTCCGGAGGAACACCCAGTAAATCTTTAGGAAATACATCCATGAACTCTCTCACCACTCTCGTGGTCTCTAAAGGAGATGAATCCTTAGTGAGATCACGAACATGGGCCAAATAAGACAAGCAACCCCTTCCAACATACGGCGAGCACAAATATAAGATATCACCCCTGTCAGATAGGAACTCAGAGTACCCATCCACACTAATCTAGGCAAACCAGGATAAGCTAAAGTCACGATCTTAGCATAACAGTTTAGAATCGCATGATAGGGAGATAACTAATCCATACCCAATATCACATCAAAATCAAGCATATCTAATAAGATCAAGTCTGCTTGAGTATCTCTACCTGAAAATGTCACTACACAACCTCGATACACCCGATCCACCACTAAAGACTCGCTTACCGGGGTAGAGACGCTAATAGGTACTGCTAGGGGTTCACATACATAATCAATATCCGCAGCAAAGTAATTCGACACATAAGAGTAGGTGGACCCGGGATCAAACAATATTGAAGCAGAGCGATGGCAAACTTGGACAATACCTGTAATAAATGCATCAGAGGCCATTGCCTCAGCTCTACCCAGAATGGCATAACACAGTGTATTGTCACTACTGGCCTAGGACCCACCACGAGTACCCCATAGAGCTCCACCCTTGGCACCCCTGGTGCCATCTCTAGCACTCTTTGAAGCACCTCTAACCACTGGAGCTGGTGTAGAATGAACAACCTGTGACCCGGGCTGAACAGTAGAAGGAGCACGTCTAGGGCAATCCTTTGCCTTATGCCCAAACTCATTAAAAACATAGAAGCCTCGAGGACCCGAACCTTGGGAAGGATAACCAGAAGTGTCGACATATCCTCCCGAACCTGAAGAACCACCATGACTAGTCTGCCCAGACCTGGATCCACCTGTACCATCTGTACTCTAAATCGCCGCATGTATTGGCCTGCCCTGATAACTCTAGGTTCCCGGACCCAAATACTCTCTACCTCTATAGGAATAGCCATTGAACTGACCCTAACAACAGAACCTCTTGGCGCCACCCTATCTAGCATGTCTGATGCTCTCGATCATCCTGGCATGATCAATAATACTCTGAAAGGAGCCACCCAATAGCACAAGAGAGGCTGTGGCCTCCTGCAGATAGCCGGCGAATCCCTTCACAAACTTGCGAATCCGCTCAAACTCTGTAGGGATTCTCGACATAACATAACGAGACAACTCATGAAAACGAGCCTCGTACTCAAATACTAATAAAGAACCCTGATCTAGCCTTTCAAGCTCATCTCTGCGCTGATCGTGAAGGCTATACGACACAAACCTCTCAAGGAACACCTCTGTGAACTGCTCCCAACCCATCATAGGAGAACCGACAGGTCTGCGAGCAAGAACTGATCTCCACCACTCCTTGGCCACTCCCGTAAATTGGTAGGTAGTGCAAGCCACTCCATGTGCCTCTAGAACACCTAGGTTGATCAACCTGTCCTGGCACTCAGTCAAGAAATCATAAGCCTTCTCCCCCGCTATACCATCGAACCAAGGAGGTGCCAATCTCAGAAACCTCTCAAAACTCTTCTGCTCAGACACTGACATGGCTGCACTAGCAGAAACTGGTAGGGCTGCAAATCTCGAAGGTGCAATAGAGGGCACCGGAGAAGAACTAGGAGTCTGAAACCCCATACTAGGCCCCTGAACTGGCGGGGTAGTACCAACTGTATTAGGGGAGCCTGAAGTGCCCGGAAGAATACCAGGAGTAGGGGCACCATCCAATCTAGCTAATAACCGGACAAGTAACTCTTAGAGTGCCGGGGTACTGTTAGGAACTGAAGGAGGATGGTCTGGTCTTCGCTTCTCAGCCTGCTGCTCAAAATCATCTGCATGCTCATATATAGGCTCAGGTGATGCCTCCCTAGTCCTTCCTCGAGCAGGTGCTACTCCCTCACTCGACCACGACCCCTACCTCCTCTGTGTCCCATGCCTCACCCACGGACTAGGGCTTGGGCAACAGGTACGACCTCACCTTCGGTGACTCTAGGTCTAGTCCTCACCATCTGCGCAGAAAGAATAGATTAGAAGTATACAACACTTTGATATGAATGAATCGTATGAACGGAATCAATGAAAGGAATTTCTCCTAGTAAGTATCTTGTACCCTCTCTAAGATAAGTACGGACGTCTACATACCGATCTGCAAGACTCTATTAGACACCCTGCTCTTTAACTTATGAGATTGGTGAACCTAGCGCTCTGATACCAATTTGTCATGACCTAAAAACCGAGATCATGATGGCATACATCCCAAAACCACCCTGTTGTGTAAGCCGAACAATAAAACACATACGAGACTCCCAAAGAGAAAGTCAGGCCACAACTGAAAAGAAGAGAATAACAACGAATAATTTTCCAAAACCTGGTGTCATAAGTGTAAAGAGCATCTAAAACAATCCCCGAATATAAGTACATCATAAGTCTCTGAATAACAAAAAAGACTGAAATGGAAGATGGAGTTAATAGTGATCCGGAGCACAGGATCTCACTACTACTCCAAAATGAACATGCTCGCTAGATAATCAACCGCCACGAGGAGTATCCTGACTAGAATCTGCATCAAAAGGGATACAGAAGTAGGGGTGAGTACAATTCACATGTACTCAGTAGGTTTGACCGACTGAATATAAGGAATTAATCAAACTTATGAAATAAACTAAGGAACTCTTTCACCTGCATACAGAAAAGTCCCACTCCAGCATCGGTGCTGCCAGTTTATATAGAACGACGTGAGTAAAGTAAACACATAAGTCATAGTAATATCAAAGATCATAAGATAAGACACAAACACAAAGATCGATGCAATGCAATAAGATGATGCAATGATGTGGTGGTACGATGTAATCAAGGCTGTCGCATAACCTATCGTATACACCTTGTCGAGCTAAGGCTTCCAGACAAGGACCCATGGGGGACTCGCAGTCCGTATACCAAATCACAATCTCAAAATCTCATCAACTTGCCACCTAGCTCGTGGTCAATGATATAAAGAGTGTTTGATTTTCTTTCTCAAAAAGAATCTCCACATTTCTCAACTTCCCAAGATCTATGATATGATGAATGAGGATGAATGCATCATAACACATATGGCATGGAGGCAATAATCAACTCAACATGTAATGAAAGGTTTAAAGTTCTCAAAACTCGACCAAATCATGTTAAACACCCTCATATAAAAATAATGGGAAAGAGTTCATTTGAAATAAGGGAGCACTATTTAGAAAAGCATTTCATTTCTCAAAGTATGCTAAAATACCCAACTCAATCCCTCTCTCGAGCATTACAAGTCAAATAGTGTCACAAGCCTCTCTCACAGGCAACTCATGAATCACATACTCACAAAGAAAATAAAGTAACAACTAAGGCCCCCACAAGGGCTAAACTATACAAATATGCCCCCACATGGGCAACATAATATAATCAAGCCCCCACACGGGCATCACAATATACTCAGGCCCCCATACGGGCATCACAATATAATCACCAATCCAAAATCATATTACGATCCCATCCCAAAGCCTATGACATAAGAACAATCAATTACCCAATCCCAGTCTCAAAGAAGGATAGCCATACCTACCTCGAAGGCCGAAAACTTCACCCTAATACTCTACTGGAGCTTTAACCTCAAATACCAACTCCGAAACGATCCCCAACTATCAAGAATGGAAAGAATTCATCAAAAGAAGTTCAACGATACCCATATTGCAAGGTTTAAGAACCGGGATTAAAACCGTCCAAAAATCACCTCGAAAATGAAAAGGGCAAAATTAGAATTTTAATTGAAAATCAGGTTCTACACATCAAGAGGGGTTCGTGGTTGAAAAACCCATTAAAATCGAGTAGGAAACGGATTCAAAATCATGAAATTATCAGTTTTGAATTTTGTGAAAAAAACCCTAACCCACATTGAGATCTTGAATTTTAAAGTGCTTTGGAAGATAAAACGTAAGGAAATGATTTAGAAATAATATAGAGACTTACTCCAATGAATTTCCTCAAAAGATTGCTTCTAAATTTGTGTCTCCTCCAATTTTGTAACAATGATGGAAATGAGAAAAAGAAGGAAGAAACCCAAAATATGGGCTATTTTCAGCCAAAAAGGGACCGCGCGTTGACCGCGGTCAACTTGCACCAACACCAATCAAATCATGTTTTTAACCCTCGAAACTCATTCGGAACCCTATAAACATGAACTAATTGAGCAAATTGATCAGAAAACATGTTTTAGAGTAAATGGAATTGTTGGATTTCCGAAAAAAGATTGTTATGACCAAAATACCCCTACTGACCTCTTTTAGGCCTAAAACTTAATTTTTAGCCTAAATACCCAAAATGAATTATAAGGTCTCGAGGCTCTAACCAAAAATTTTACTAGACCAAACTCGACATTTCGAATGCAACAGAACTGACTGAATCACCATCCGAAGCTTGGATCTCGAAATGTTGACAAAAGTCAACTGTCTCCTTGAGAATTCCACCCAAGTTCTCAAAATCACTAAAATATCTCCCGATCGCATTGGGGACCATACCAACCACTCCCGGAACATAAACAAAGCATGAAACCGCTAAGGGGAAAGGCCAAAATGGTCATTTCACATAAAAAGGTAGTTTCACAAGAATTGGGACATTACATGATACTCTTTGCCGAGGGCTTTATGGTGTCAAACTATAAACCTTATTTTTTGACATCAAATAAGAAAGAATAAAGAAAGAAAAGCAAACTCTATTCTCTGGTGATTCATCCTATTGTTCTTGAGACTTATAATAACAATTTTTTGGATTCTCTTATATTGCGAAAAATTTGCAGAATGTTGTTAACTTATATAAATAAATAAATAGTTGGTCCTTTTTGTCAATCAACTTAGACGAAGAATATATGTAAATAAAGACCGATTGATGGTGAACTAGTGAAAATAAAGACAATTTTCATTAGTGAAAGAAAAAAGACATTAAAACTAACCACTGCAACTTTTTGCCAACGACGCCTCCCTTTATCGAGACGCCTATTTTTTTAAAAAAATATATTTTTCTTTTACTATATTTTTCGGACTCCTTAATCATATAAATATTAAAGAATAGTTAAATTTTTACTATTAAATATTATTAAAAAATGGAAATATAATGAAAAGATGATTTTGTCTAAAGCGGAGTCATTTAATGAAGGACAAAAAATTCAATCAACATTATTAAGAACATTCATGCTTTTAATATAGTATAGATTATAATTTTATCCATATTTATTATGTAAGAATATAAAAAATAGTAAAAATATGATTTTGTCTAAAGCGAAGTCCTTTAAGGAAGGGCAAAAAGTTCAATCAACATTACTAAGGGTCTTCATGATTTTATATATATATATATATATATATATATAGATAGATAGATAGATAGATAGATAGATAGATAGATAAATAGATAGTATAGATAAATAGATAGAGATAGATAGATTGATAGATATATAGATAGATAGATATATGGATAGATAGATAGAGAGAGAGTCATTCCCCATTCATGTGAAGGATTGTTGGGTTTGTATGAATTGGTAAATGTGAATGTAATGTGATTTGGAAACTATGGGGGAACTAAGTGAAAAGAAAAATAAAACTCATTTCTCCCTCACTAGTTGTATAGAAGAAAAATGTTGTCCTATTAAGAAACACTTTCTTAAGCTCTTAAAGGGTTAAGAACAGAATGCCCCCTTGTGGCATTGGCATTGTCATTTTCGCTCGCTTGGTAGATTTCAGCTTTGACATCGAAGTTTCTGCATCTCCTCACGGCATATAAATATTTAGGATTACCTCACTTGCCTGGTATCAAAATTTCTGAATCTTCTTTATATTTTCTTACAAACTAAAATTCAAATCTAAGTGTGATTTGAAGACTGACTCTTTGAGTTCGCTAAAAATATAGATATCTAAGGTACCGCTTTTTCTCTAACATGTATATTTGTTCTATCTTGTGAGAAAATAATCCACAACCTTGGATACAGTGAGGGCATTAAATTCCTTAAAGACACGCAATAAATTTTGTGGTCTTTGATATTTGTTCAAAATATTTAGAATTTTTATTTTCTCTTTCCTTCTGAAATCCTTGTGGAACACGGTACCTATCAGATAGTTCGTGTTAAAACTTGTCCAAGCAAATATTCCATTAGGACAACTATTAATTTACTAGATACATTATTATCATTCTATTTTAGTTCCTCGATGAATGAGAATTAGAGAATTTTCCAATGAAGTGATATAATGTTTAATTAAATATAAATATTTATAGTTTTATTTTCTATAAAAAATAATAATCGTTTATTGAAATAAATTTTTTATAATATTTTATCAATATAATATTTAATTTTATATGCACATTAATATTGAAAACAAACGCTGATTTAGTTCATCTTAATGCAGCCTTACTTTAATTAATACATATAGTGGGATACACCAAAATTAGCTAGACATCTTCACAGTTTAAACGTCCGTTGGTGGGGCCTAATTAATTTTGTCCCCATGCAAAGAAAATGAGAGCACTCAATCATACATGCATGGACACGTAAAGTTCATGCACTGAATGGCGCGTGAAATATATTCACCGTTGTAGTTTCCCAAATACACTCTTTTACTGTGATACTCCCTCCCAATGGCGTATGCAAAATTTTTAGTAAGCAGTGTCGATATTTTATAGAGGAAAAGATAAAAATGACTCAATTGTTTAGACTAGTTTTAAGCTAGAAGAGGTCTTGAGTTCAATTCTACTTAACCACAATTTTAAGCATAAGTATGATACACATATTTTGCCAAAAAAAAAAGCTTTCATTTGTGTTTGAACCTCCAACCTCATACAACAAACTTGACCAGCAAACCAACACACCAATGAATAACTTCTATGAAGTAGAGTCATTTCGTTTGATATATATATATATATATATATGGTAAGATTTTCCGAGGAAGGGATGTCGCTTGACACCCTTCCATCAACGTGGGTCCACCCCTGCTCCCTCCGTTCCTATTTACATGTCGTTCTTACTAAAAATAGATGGTCCTTAATACTTGTCAATTCACAAAATCAATGCATAAATTACATTATTCTTCCTATTTTACCCTTGAGAGTTATTAGCATTGAAAGTATAAATTTGCCCAACATAGGATGACTAATTATCTTATTCATGTTCATTGGTTAAATTAATTAATCAAAATAAATTAATTCATATTCATTTATCGAAAACTTGACTTCAAGAGAACACTAAATAAGGGTACAATGGTAAACTTACAATTTCTTAAGGGGCGTGAAACGTAAAATGATGAAAACTAAATAGGAACAAAGGGAGTATAATTTAACTAATACCCTTGAACCCTCCCTATATAATCGTTCTACCTTCCTCCCCTTTCATTCCATTTAATCAAAAGCTCATTATTTGAAAATTTCAGAGTTCTTTGCCACAGTTCGAGGTCCATGTGCTTCCTTATTATATACTGGGTTCGAGGCCTTATGTGTATACTCTTTAAGCTGGGTTAGAGGCCCTGGCATATCTCCTATTAGCCAGATTCGAGGCCATGTCGTACATTCTTAGTCATGGTTCGAGGCCATGACTCATCCTTTAGCCTCGACTCAAGTCAGGGCACACCTGTATTAGTCGAGTTTGAGTTCTCACTTGGTGATACTTTGGGTTCTAGGGTTGCCTTTACCAAGGTTCGAGTATGTGGATCGTAATGACAAATTTGGAAGTGTTCTTACGATTATCTAGTAGTTCCTTAGTCCCTCTATGTATCCATCAAGCTTATGGGGGTCCATTTGAGTTATTTACTTTAAGTTGCACACGAGTGTACCTTCTGAGCTTATGGGGTCGAGTTAGATTGTAGTTAGCTATTTACTTTAGTGTTCATTCCTTGCTTAGCTCGTGTGCTTCATTGTTAGGATTTCTGTTACTTTCTTTATTTTCGTGCTTCTTAGAATTCCCTTTCCGCTTTTCATTATTAATTTTACTTTCCAAACTCAGTCAGCCTATGCATAGGCTGCCTACTGGGTACCTGTTATTTTTTTATTCATACTACACTCTGCATTTGGTTTCGGTACTCATACTAATTCATGCCTTAGTTGTATTTTTGGGTAATTCGGGGAATTGAGCATGACTGCTTTAGTTGTGTAGATTGTATCATTCCTTGTGGTAACCGTATTGTCATTTATATTATTTTCTAGCTTGTTCTTTGCCTTAGCCTAGGCGTATGCTAGTGATTGCCCTGGACTTGCGTTAGGAGCCCTTTTGGCCTTAGAAACTATTCGACATCACTTCAGACGGCTGAGCTCCCTGTAGATTGATATAGCACACTTGGGTCTGATAGTATTAATCCTTAGCTAGGCAAAAAAATCAATTCTTAGACTATTCATCCATAATTTCCCTTATGTTTCGGCCGCGGTGTGTTCTTTGGTGATTTCAGGCTATGTTGGTTGTGGTGGATCGGGGCTTGGACTTCGAGCTGGAGTGGGTCCTTGGTGACCTTGACTATGATATTTCTTTATATGATATGTTTCCGTGTAAAGAAGACTGTGTGATTTGGAACTAGTTAGAGCCTTCTAGCCACAGTTTAAGGTCTGAGTACATGATTGCTAGCTACGGTTGAAGGTTCATCTTCATTCCCATTAGCCATGGTTCGAGGTCCATGTACATTTCTTCAAGCCACGATTCAAGTCTGAGCACACTTATTTTAGTCGGGTTCAACCCCTGACATGGTGGTTCTTTAGGAACTGTTTGTCACCTTCACCGCAGTTTGAGTCCGGGAATAGCTGTTTTAGTTCTAGAATACCTTTAGCTTTAGCTAGTGTTATCCCTAGCTCTTCTGTGTACGCATCAAGCTTATGGGGTCTGTTTGGGTTATTTACTTTCAAATTGCACACGAGTGTACCTTCTAGGCATATGAGGTCTAGTTAGGTTATAGCCACATGTTCTTCTTTACCGTATCATCCTTTTCTAGACTCGTGAGATGTGTAGTTAGGCGTTTTGTGTTATAAATTCATTTTTGTGACCTCTAGTTGTTGTTAGTTTCTCACTTTTCATATTGTTTTTACTTTCCTTGTTCAATCGGCGTATGATGTCTACTGGATACATGTCTTTTTGGTACTGATATTACACTCTTCATCTGCTTTCTTGATGCAAATCCTAGTGCCAGTAGACAACGTTGATTCACGCCAGCCACAAAGATCTCCAGAGATTGAGGGTGAGCTAATGGCATCCTAGTTTGGCCTATATCCTTATGTATATAGTTTTTAATATTGTTTTGTATTCGAGACAAGTCTTTATTTTTTCATCCCTTTTGGGAACTTGTACTCGTGTAGTAGCTTTGTACTATTATCCATCAGGTCGTGGGATTGCATCTTGCACTTCTGGCTTTGTATATGTTGTTGGTATTTCTCTTTTCTGTTGTGTTTCTTGTTTTATTGCGTTAAATTTCTCATTGTTTGTTGATCCTGCCCAATATGCTTGTTACTAGTTATTTAGGGATATATGGGTTGGCCTACCTACTCGTGGGTTATGGTAGGTGTCATCATGACTGAGGTTTCGGGTCATGACATCTATTTAACTAGAGATTCACATGTCTATACAATCTACGCATGAAAGTAAAGGGGGGGGGGTTGAGTAACAATTTGAACATGAAATTAGAATGATTAGTTGATCACAATAAGTTCATAATGGTAAATCTTAAAATAGGGTTTTATCTCAAGTGATTGGAGACACTTAAGAGTGTGCTAGTATGAACTATAATCTTACAACTTGAGTGTTAATAATTGCTAGAATCGGTTGAATATCATCGGGTAAGCTAGATAATAGGGAATGATAGTTATTTACATATCAACTATCACAATTTATATGGATTTTATCAAACCCCAACATGTAACATACTAAAATCAACCTAATTCTTAAATTCAGCCAAACTATTTCAAGCTTCAGCTCTTAAACGAACAAAATCGAGTCATTATCAACCATCATTTTTCACTCTAATGACCTTTCACAAGCAAAATTAGATATCTAAAGTAACTTAGAATTCGCAACTTCAAATGATATTTGAAAACATAAAGAGATAGCTAAACCCAAATCAATTCAATATTTAATAAGCAATTAAATAACAACCAATTGTAACTTAGTCATCCATACATTGCACACCCCTAAGAATAAGGAGATTAGCTGCTCATAACAACGGGTACAAGAAAAATACCAAAATTTTCATCCATAGTAACTACTTGATTCGATATCTTCAGAACCTTCAATCTCAAGAAGGTTCTATCCAATCTCCAAGTACAAGCTTGTTCCCCAATATTAAGGGTTTTACAGAAAAGTACTAGAAAATTCATAATGATAAAAATTGCCTATCTCTAATTTCAAAAAGCTATTTATACGCTTAAAAAATTCATCCCAAAATTTCCCTTCAAATCAACTTAGCAAACTGAATCGGGCTTGTCGAAGAGTTCGGTGAGGTATCAAAATGTTGAGTTCACCACCAATCGGGCTTCACAAATTATATTTTTCCTTTGGGCTTCTGCTAATTTAACACCTCGAAAATTAGAATGTTGAAAAGAAATGGAAAAGTTCAGTTTTGGCACTGATGCTATAATCTACGAGGCCTATCTACGGACCGTAGGAGGATCTACAGGCCGTAGAAGATGAGTCGTTGAACATAAGCTGAGTTTTGGAAATTTCAAGTCCCAGTAAGTTGACCTACATGTCATCAGGACGAGCCGTAGGAAGTTTGACAGGTCGTAGGACTGATCCGTAGAATGATTCAGAGAAGTTGACTTGAAACCTCAGACTATGAAAATGGTTCGACAGGTCGTAGATAGCACCTTTAGAAGGGACGCAGACTTGGTGGAATTTTGGACTTGAACTTGGGTTCTATGGAAGAGGCCTACGGATCGTAGAAAATGAGACAGACTTTAGAAAGGTCTTGTGGGAAGTTAATCTAATTTTAGGTCCCATTAATATGATCTACAATTGACCAGTACGTGCCATAGAAAGTCCTACGGAGCGTCTACAGGCCATTGAACACATAAGGGTGTGTACACTCTCCTGTAAAAGCTCAGTGCCTGAGTTGTGATGTTTTCCTTATACAGACCAGTCCACGATCCATGAGTTCTTCTATGGCCCATCCTGGCTGTCCGTAAATTGTAGGGATTCCTTTGACATTTTTGAAGTTTAGGGCTTAGGTCTATGGACTAATCCATGGTTCATAGAACCTTCCATGAGCCGTAAAAAGCATTCATCCTGTCAACCCATTTTCCTAACTTTGTGAAGATGATCTACTGATGGGTCTACGGTCCGTGAAACTCTTTATGGACCGTAAAGCTTGTTGTAACCCTAATCCTAGAAATTCCAACTTCTGAAGTTCTCTTCAAGGTGATATCTACTAATCATTCCACCTTCTATGGTCTGTAAACACTTTCCATAAAAACAAAAAATTGTAGACTTCAACTAATTTCTGCCCTTTTCCAATTTTATTTGAGTTAGGTACTTCCGATGTATTACAATATCTCTCCCTTTGGAATATTCATCCTCAAATGGGATACAACTAGGCATGAAAACAATAGGGAAAGATCTACAACCCAACTTGGAAGTGAAACACATAAAACTAATTGAGTGACTGATTTCGAGCTAAAACATGAAATTTAAACTTGATTTGACGAACACAAATGCATAGGGAAACATGAGAATAGCTGAAACGCCTGAATCCAAAGAGTACATAGGAGGAACTACTACGTCACACTGAAACTAAACTGGAGGGAAAGAGATGGGAGTACTTGGACATCATATCAGCTTCGGCCTCCTAAATAGCACCCTCAACTAACTTTAAACAAACCAATAGGAGACCTATACCTCCTACCATAGAGAGCCTCATACAGAGCCATCTAAATACTCGAATGATGACTGAGATTATAAGCAAACTCAAATAAAGGCAAATTATAATCTCAACAACCTTTAAAGTCGATCACACAAGCTTTCAACATATCCTCCAAGGTTTGAATTATCTATTCACCCAAACCATCTGTCTGTGGGTGAAGAGTTGTGCTAAGCTTAACCTTACTACCAAGTATTTTCTAGAACAATCTCAAAAACTGGGACGTGAACTGAGTACCCCTATCTTAAATGATTTACAAGGGCATATTGAGCAACTTAACTATCTCCCGAATGTAGAGCCTATCATAGTCCTCGGCTGAATAAGAGGTCTTAACGGGAAGAAAATGCATTGGATTAGTCATTCGATCTGCAACCACCCAAAGAGAGTCATGCTGATGATGCATGCAGGGAAAACCTTTGATGAAGTCCATGCTCAAGTCTTCTCAGTTACAAGTAGGATTTCAATTATCTTGAGTCATACCACTTAGCTTTTGATGCTCAACTGTGACTTGTTAGCAATTTAGACATTTAGCCACAAATTCTTCAATATCCTTCTTCATCACATTCCACCAATAGACTTCCCATAGATAATGGTACATCATAGTGGCTCCCGCGTGAATAGAATACCAAGAACTTTGAGCTTTTGAAAGCATCTCTTGCCTCAAATCGTAAGCATCTGGAACATATAAAGGACCCTGATAGCAAAGCACACCATCTCCCTCTTAGGAGAAAGCCTCAGTAGACTTTTCAAGAACTACTTTCTTCAACTAAACTAAATTTGGGTCATTGCCCTGTTTTTCCTTAACATCTGACACAAGAGATAATTCTGACCCATTTTGAAAAATAACTCCACCATTCTCTAAATCAACAAAATGAACTCCCATACGAGCGAATTTGTGCACATCATGAACCAACTTTTTTATCTCATCCTCAGTATGGGAAACACTGTTCATGGAGAATCTACTAAGAGAATCTGCAACAACATTTGCCTTATCTGGATTGTAAAGGACACTCATGTCATAATCCTTCAACCACTCGAGCTATTTTCTTTGGAGAAGATCCTAATCCTTCTATTTGTACAAATACTTAAGACTCTTATGATCAATGAACACATCCACATGAACACCATAGTGATAATGCCTCCATATCTTCAAGGTAAAAACCACCGCCACCAACTCTAAATCATGAGTCGGCTAATTCTTCTCATGAACCTTAAGTTACCTTGAAGCATAAGCTATGACCTTACAATGTTGCATCAACACACAACCTAGGCCAATCCTTGAGTCATCACAGTACACAACAAAATCATTTGAACCTTCTGGTAGAGTCAAAATTAGGGCTGAAGTAAGTCGAGTCTTCAACTCCTGAAAACTATTCCCATAGGCTTCGTACCACTAAAATTTCTCTTTCATCAGAGTCAAGCTTATCAAAGGAGAAGCAATAGAGGAAAATCCTTCTATAAATCCTTCTAATATCTAAGGGAGAAAGAGGTCTAGGCCAGTTCTTAACTGCCCCAGTCTTGTTAGGATCAACTTGAATACCTAATCTTTAGACTATATGGCCAAGAAATGCTATCGGTTTCAACTCAAATTCACACTTACTGAACTTAGCAAACAACTGACAGTCCTTGAGAATTTGCAAGACAATCCTCAATGATCATCCTCACTCTGCGAATAGATCAAGATGTCATCTATGAGCACAATGATGAACATATCCAAATACTAGTTGAATACCCTATTCATAAAATCCATGGAAGTTGCAAGAAAATTCATTAGTCCAAAAGAAGACCAACAATTCGTAGTGATCATACCGAGTCCCGAAGGCTGTCTTTGGAATGTCACATTTTTCTGACTTTGAGCTGATGATAGTTTGATATGAGGTCTATCTTCATAAATAAACTGCCATCTTGAAGCTGATCGAACAAGTCATCAATCCATGGGATGGGATACTTATTCTTGATTGTGAATTCGTTCAACTATTGATAGTCAATGCACATTATGAGAGAAACATTTTTGTTATGAACATAGAGAATTGGCGCACCCCATGAAGAAATACTTGGTCTAATAAAACACTTATTGAATATGAATTGTTTATCATAAAGGAATAGAATGTCATTAGGACACTGATAGTTGTCCATCTATAGAAAACCACCTCCTTACCTCCCAGTGTGGGTAAAATCTACGTACGTATTGCCCTCCCCAAACTTCATTTGTGAGAGTACATTGGGTATATTGTTGTGGTTGCTGTTGTAATCTGCTAAGGTAAGCGCAGGGGCGTCAGTGTTATATTCGAAAGCCAAAAATATTTCGTAGTGTTTGGCATCTCCTAAGTCAAGTAAGCTCAAGAAATTATAAAAGCAATAGCGCAAATATGCCATTAAGATACTTTTATATCCCCTCAATTGTATTAACAATATTCTCCAGGAAGCTCCTTCCATACAATTTCCCTCCACCAGCACCCAAATACTTGCTTCGATTGGTGGGGTATGTGTTCTATATGTGTCTTCTCTCAATTACCTGAATCATCTGTCTAATGTCCACAAGGGATAATAACTACAACATACTGATCAATTTTTGAAAGAAAACTGCCAGAAGCTGCATTTCTACCATCCCAATACAGTTTAAATACTAAAGGAGCACATCAAATCAATTAAAGAATTAGTGGGTGTTTCGATGAGATTTTAAGTTGGTCAAACGAACTTTTAAATCAGTTTTTGATTTATTAGAGTGTTTGGCAATTATAAGAATAACTTAAAATAAGTCAAAAGTAACTTAAAATAAGTTAGAAATTAAAAGTAGGGTGCCCCCTACTTATTTTTTTTAACTTATAAATCATTCTATTTTGACCAAGTATATTACTTTTTTACCCTTAATTCTTTTATAATGTTAACAACTTTAAGGGTGTTTCAGACTTTTGATAAAAAAAGTGACTTTCAACACTTTTTTGCCAAACGCATCAATAAACACATAACTACTTATTTTTAAAATGACTTTAAAGTAACTTTTTAAAAGTTACTTATTTTAAGCCAATCCAAACGGGCTCTTAGTGTATGTGCAACGATTTATTTAATTGATTTTAAGGAGATTCAATTTAAATCACCAATACGTAGATCCAATTAGGAAATTCCAAATGAAGTAAATTAGTCCCACCATTTATGCCAAGCTTTAGCCACCACATGCAAGACAGAACAACTTACCCAAAACCATAGCAGATAATCTCAACAATATTTTCTTCAAGTTTGTTTTGCACTTTCGTTGGGTTCTTTGTGTGAATGTACGGTATTGTGATATTTAGACACACTATGCGTTGTGCAGCTCAAACATAAGTAATTCATTTTCTCCATTTAAGAATCTATACAATAAACCCAAGTAAAAAGAGTTGATAAAATCATCATGTAAAAGAATAACTCCTTATTCTAATTTCTTTAGTAGATAAAGATTACTGGAGAGTTCGCAACAATATGGCTTTTCCCAATTCCCCTGTGTGCTAATTCTACTATTACAGTTCTTATTTTTCTTACTTCTATAAATGTTGTTGGTATGGAGTTTAATTTTTTATTGTCTCGAGGATTCTGTTATATAAGAATTGACTCAGCATTTCTATACGTTTGTTCAAAGCTTTTTTCTTTTGTTTCCTTTCAGCATTGCCGATAGTGAAAGACGCAAACACATCCATCATTTTGGAATTTTACTTTCATAACAGTTATAATGTAAAGCCATTTGTTTGTTTTTGTGTCATTTAGCAATACTTATTGTAACATGTACATTATTGTTCTATCACAGATCGACTCCTTACACTGCTCAGGTAGTCGAACTACAAGTGGACCTTTGAACAAGAGGTTTGTCGCACTGCTTCCTCAACCTTGGGCTCAGCCGAATGACCAAAAAGAATTGCGATATGTTTTAGTAGTATGTTCAAAGAAAATAAATTATTTAGCCTTTCTAGCAAGCTCCCAGTATAATGTTCCGCAAACTAAATGTAACATTCTATGAAGCATATTATGTTAATATGAAGTTTAATCATCCCATCTTTATTTGTGTCGAAATACTTATAGCCCGTGTTTCGCACGGGCACCATTTGTCTAGAAAATATAGAAGTAAACGTAATTTTGAGTTACCAATGAAAGTAAAAACACTAGGGAAACAAGACCTAGCTCATCAAATATAAGAGATAATTTAATTCAAGAAGCCAACTAAATAGGGAGAAGAAGAATGAGCGGAGTTAGGATTTTGAGTTATGATTTCTAGAATCAAAAAAGAAAAAGTTCCAGATCCTTAATAAATGATTTATACATATTGAGTGGATTTCCACAAATACAAGGTAATATATAAAAAATTCTGGATTCTACTGAACCCATAATCGAAATGTTAGCTCTGTCCTTTGAGAAGAGGACATAGTTTTTCAACATTCCAGAACTCCGAAGTCTATTGAGAAAAAATGTTATGTATTTGGTTGTTATTTCACGGAAAATATATTTAACTACTACTATCTACAGATATTGCCTTAAGTAAATTTTTGAATATGCAACTACGTCCGAGAAGCATTATTATGAGAGGGTGAATTTTGTTATCACTTCATTAACTGCTAGTCCATACATTTGATTAAATTCAGCAACGTAAGAGAGGAACATGTCTAAAAAGTAATATAATTTAGTTTTATGCAATGCCACCATTTTTTTATTGCATAAACATATACTAAACCGTATGATTGAAACAACACAACGACTCATTTAGAAGTAATTTCCTTTTTCAATACTTTTCCTAATAAAAACCTCATTCCACAAAGGAAACTTGAACAAAAAGCATTTAGTGACATAAGGTTTGTTTCACCCTTATAAGTTTCTTGACTGATTATCTAAGAAGATATGTATTTAATTTTTTTCGCATAAATATTTATCTAAAAGATAAAAAAGTTCATTAATTCTACTGATCTAAATGTCCCAAATAATATTTTTATCGAAAAAATTAAACTTAAGTTAAACTAGCTAGAGAGAGGAGGGAGGGAGGATATATGACTGAAATTGAAATTCAACAACATTCCAAATTGTAACGACCCCTTAGGTCGTTTTTGGGTACTAGAGCTTCTTATTTCACAAAAGACTCTTCCGGTAGATTCTAAATGGGTATTAATTTTGGACTATTCATAACTACCAATATAATTAATGAGGTAATTTTAATAATTAATTTAGTTAGTGGTTAAAGAAAATAACATTAAAATTAGTAGTGAGCCATTTTCACCACTTTTATAATTATTCATATATAGCAATTAGGGAAATAAATAATCTGTAGAAGAAAAGAGAGAAAAAGAGAATATCAGAAAACTTGCGCAGCCTCGAAGGAATACCGAGTGCATTAGGTAAATCCTAATCACTTTTAATATATGTTGTGAATATGAATAGAGGACATATTGCTATTATTATGTATTTGGTGTGGAAAGAATTGGATTTGAGACTTGCTGTCAGCATATTAAACTGAGGGAAATTATTGTTCATGTTGATATTGTTTACAGAGATTAGTGGTAAGTGGTGTATGATTGAATAATGATTAGAAATAGTAAATTAGAAAATTAAGGATAGTCAATTACAATCTAATGATTAGGGATATTAGATTAGATTAAGGTTACAAATATGTTAGGTGCCAATTTGTGGTTCCTATCACTGGTTTCGTGAATTAGTGGGTTGATTTCTTTTAAAAACTATTTGATTATCACATTATGATTCTAGTTTTGATATATTGTGATAGGTAATTAAATATTAAGTGTATCGTATTATAAGAATATCATTAGTTTTATGTAATTTAGAGGAATTTAGACTTAACCCTAGGCTGAAATTTATGAAATATGAGACCGAATATATTAGTTGGTATCAAGATTTAGGCAATTGATTATAGATTGAATGGATTCTTAAGTCAAGGCTAGATATATAATAATATGGGTATCTACGAACTCTTTTGCTTATGAATATTGTATACTTGATAGATTGGAAATGTTCTGAGACATTAAGGAAAGGAAAAGCATTGGGAATTTAACTTGCTCGACTTCGGTTCTTCGGTGGAGGTAGGTTATGGTTTATTTTATGTGATAAATAGACTCTTAATAGTGATTGATAGTCATTGAGTGATATTGTGAAATTTTCTATGTACTCGATTGTTGTGGTTTGGATAATTCATGTGTTGTTGTGATTGGTCCGTAATCCCAATACTGCGAAATCTATAATCTTAAACTTGTTTTATTAAAGTTATGCCTTGAATAAAGAAGGCTTAATGAAATATTATTAAGAAAGTGGAAAGAGATGATAAAGAATGACAAATGAACTAACGATATATTTGGATTGGGTGCCACGAGCCGGCACGATATTATTGGATTGGGTGTCACGTTCCGACACTGTACTATTGGATCAGGTGTCATGTTCCAACACGGTGTTATTGGATTTGGTGTAACGTTCCGACATGGTATTATTGGATCGGGTGTCATGTTCCGATACAGTGTTATTGGAATGGGTGTTACGTTCCGATACACTACTATTGGATCGGGTGTCACGTTCCGACATGGTTTTATTGGATCGGGTGTCACATTCTAACATGGTGTTATTGGATCGGGTGTCATGTTTCGACATGGTATTATTGGATCTGGTATCACGTTTCGACACGATATTATTGGATCGGGTGTCACGTTCTGTAAGATTCTACTAGACCTGTCCTTGTATGATGATATCATCGAATCTAAAGCTTTGATACAAAGTTTGTCATAACATGTATGGGTTTCTTAGTGAATGATGAAAATATGTTGCGCCAATTGAGGTAAGAATCTCTACTAGAATTTCATAGATTGAGTGTATATCAAGAGGGTCATGATACGACTACTACAACAGTACTGATGCTTACTTGGTTAAAGTTATGAAGTGTGTTACTTTTGTTATCGACCGAATCTAAAAAAATATGCAAATCGCTTGGGCTAGAGACAGAATGGATTTGATAATGTTTTGCAGCTATTCAATGGGTAGAAATGTGTGGGCTATTTGGGCACAATCTTCTCGATAGGTATAATGTATTCTAATAATGGATCTAACAGACTTTCACGATGTGGTACTAGTAATATGTGGAAACGAATATGTCAATTGTCAAGTGTGAATACTAACTACTTAAGGAGTTTTCGATTATATGACATGTTCAGATAATGAGATTCGGTGTTGCATTCACATTTGAGAAACAAACTAGTTTGTTACTACGGAGGCTTGATTTAAGCATTGTGTATAAAAAAATTATAGTCGTGGATCTTTGATACATTATTAATGTGCTTAGGTTGTGAAGTTTATCTCGAGGATTTTAAATGAGGACTGATGATTTCATCGTAAGCTCTAAGGGAGCGGATCGATATCGAAATGACAAACTTATGCGTAAAGAAAGTCCGGTGAGTATACTTATGTGAATGCAATTGAAGATTTTAGTAAGAAAGTACATATAAAATTGGGTTAGTCCTTTGAATTTGATTGGTATAACTGGGTTTTAACTGTCATATCGGTGAAAAGGTTGACTTTGTGGTGATGGAAAGCGATAACTGAGTATGATGGTAATAAGAGTTCTTGATGGATTGTGATTGAGATGCACCTATATAATAAGGGCTATTGGTTAAACGAATTTTGTATGGTAATAATAACTTGTGAGTATCTAAGGTTGTGGTTTTCTATTATTTGGTGAGTAACGTGGTGGTATAGAAAGTTTTAAGAGATTCTGGGACATCGCTTGAATAGAATTTAAAGGAGCTTGAATCTAAATGAAAAAAATGGGATGTAGTGTAGCCTTCTGAAGGAGGTGAGAGCAAGGATTTTTTCTCTAATTGGAAGGCTAAAGTGGTATCTTCAAAGGGGTTGAGAATTGGGTTCAGAGCTGCGTGATTTCATCCGTTTTGTTCTGGTGATGGTAATAGTGTAACAGATTCATTAGATTGGTCAAAAACTAGTGGATAAGACTTGAGAAAAGAGTATATATATATTCAGCTCGAGTGTGTTGATAAGTTCTTTTGTGGTTTTTAGTTTGGTAATTAGTACGGTTGAGTTTTTAGTGAAAGATATGATAAGGTCTATGGAGAGGTGATCAATGATAAGCTAAGATACATGAATTTATATAAATCTTCAAGGTATGAGCTAGTGTTAATACATAAGGGGATAGGGTTGCACAGTTGGATTCACAATTTAAATTTTTCATTGTAAGTCTACATTTGTGGTGGTATGTTTTGTCAAGGTATGGACTTGTAAGGTAAGAAATGATCGATTGCATTGGGTATTGAGCATTTGGAATGACTTATACATGGTTTGGGTCATAAAGTTTGTTACTTTTAATTGTTAAAAGACCTAAGGAAGGATTTCACGTAAAAGTGTTGGTTTAGAATAAGGTAAAAGCCCGGAATGGTTATGGTTGTTGTTAGTATTGAGAGCGTGGGCTTCAGTGGAATGATGTGAAGAGTATGTGGAGTCTAATAAATAGAGTATGGGTACGATTGTAATAGGGACCAGACCGGTGGATTATGGGTAGCTAAAACTAAAAAAAATAGAGTCAACTGAATGGAAATGTTTGATATGGACTCTTTAAAGGAAGCATTTAGTGTTATTCAACCTTGGTTCTGTACATTCTTATATGACCACCTACCTCTTTCTATACATGGTTTGGAGTATGATTCACTAGCTATGCCCACTCGTGCTTTAACTTTTGTGGGTGGATCCCTAGTGGTGGATCGGGTGTACCACTCCTGCGATGTCCTCTTGGTTGGGTAGGATTTTGGGCAGATTTAGTTATCTCAGATTACATATTAGATGTTTTGTTGGAGACAGGTCTAGTAGAGTCTAGCGGAATGGTACGGGGACGTCTTTACTTTTCTTCGAGTGGCTATAAGACTTTTGGAAAACTTCAATCCTTCATTCTTTCGTGCTATTACTTGAATCCAATTGGTATCTTACCTCCTTCACTCTATTGTACATATGGTCATAACTAGAGTAACAAAAGTGGCAATATTAACACCAGCAAGAGAGATACGTCTTTGAAAATACACATGTTTCCCTATTTACTTTGGACATGTAATGATTAGTGACCAACATGATCTTTTTATTAAGTTCTTGATGTTGAAGCCCCCATTGTTCATGGCGACTGAATATAAAGATGTTTATGATTTCCTTGTTGATTTTCATGAGCTACTTCATAAGATGAATATAGTGGAGATGTTTGGTGTTGAGTTTTTGATATATAAGTTTTAGGGAGATTGCAAAATATGGTGGCAGTCTCATGTTGAGTGCAGACCAATAAAGGCACTACCTATGACTTGGACAACATTTTCTAGCTTCTTCATGAAGAAGTATATACCCCCAACTTTGAGGGATATAATGAGAGATGACTTCTTGAATATAGAGCAATGGAAGATATATATTGCAGCCTATGAGGCAAAATTCACGTTTTATCTAGATATGCGACTCAGCCTTGCTTCAGTCCAGAAGAGCAGATTCGCTGCTTTGTGAAGGGATTAAGGTCAGTTTTGTAGATTCAAGCTTTATAGTTGGCTGCTTTAGCAAAATCCTTTCAGAAAGTGATTGATTTTGTGATGGAGGTAGAGAGGGTGAAGCCAGATGACTTCACCAAGGTAACAACGTTCAAGAAGTTTCGTAAGGGACGACTAGATAATGAACAACTTTTTTTGGAAAATACAGTTAGTAAAGTTGTCATAACATGTATGGGTTGCTTAGCGTATGATGAAATTATGTTGCGCCAATTAAGGTCAGAACCTCTACTAGAATTTCATAGATTGAGTGTATATCAAGAGGGTCATGATACGACTACTACAACAGTACTGATGCTTACTTGGTTAAAGTTATGAAGTGTGTTACTTTTGTTATCGACCGAATCTAAAAAAAATGCAGATCGCTTGGGCTAGAGACAAAATGGATTTGATAATGTTTTGCAGCTATTCAATGGGTAGAAATGTGTGGGCTATTTGGGTACGATCTTCTCGATAGGTATAATGTATTCTAGTGATGGATCTAACGGACTTTCACTATGTGCTACTAGTAATATGTGGAAACAAATATGTCGATTGTCAAGTGTGAATACTAACTACTTAAGGAGATATTGATTATATGACATGTTCAGATAATGAGATTCAATGTTGCATTCACATTTGAGAAACCAACGAGTTTGTTACTACGGAGGCTTGATATAAGCATTGTGTATAAGAAAAATTATAGTGGTGGATCTTTTATACAGTATTAATGTGATTAGGTTGTGAAGTGTATCTCGAGGATTTTAAATGAGGGCTGGTGATTTCATCGTAAGTTCTAAGGGAGCGGATCGATATCGAAATGACAAACTTATGGGTAAAGAAAGTCCGGTGAGTATACTTTGGTTAATGCAATTGAAGATTTTAGTAAGAAAGTACGTTCAAAATTGGGTTAGTCCTTTGAATTTGATTGGTATAACTGGGTTTGAGCTGTCATATCTATGAAAAGGTTGACTTCGTGGTGATGGAAAGCGATAACTGAGTATGATTGTAATAAGAGTTCGTGATGGATTGTGATTGAGATGCAACTATATAATAAGGGCTATTGGTTAAATGAATTTTGTATGGTAATAATAACTTGTGAGTATCTAAGGTTGTGGTTTTCTATTATTTTGTGAGTAACATGGTGGTATAGAAAGTTTTAAGAGATGATGGGACACCGCTTGAATAGAATTTAAAGGAGCTTGAGTCTTAATGAAAAAAAAAGGGATGTAGAGTAGCCTTCTGAAGGAGGTGAGACCAAGAATATATTCTCTAATTGCAAGGCTAAAGTGGTATCTTCATAGGGGTTGAGAATTGGGTTCAGAGACGCGTGATTTCATCAGTTTTGTTCTGGTTATGGTAAAAGTGTCACAGTATCATCAGATTGGTCAAAAAACTATTGGATAAGACTTTAGAAAAGAGTGCATAGAAATTCAGCTTGAGTGTGATGATAAGTTCTTTTGTGGTTTTTAGTTTGGTAATTAGTACGGTTGAATTTTTAGTGAAGGATATGATAAGGTTGATGGAGAGGCGATCAATGATAAGCTAAGATACATGAATTCATAAAAATCTTCAAGGTATGAGCTAGTGTTAATACATAAGGGGATAGGATTGCACAGTTGGATTCAAAATTTAAATTTTTCATTGTAAGTCTACATTTGTGGTGGTATGTTTTGTCAAGGTATTGACTTGTAAGGTAAGAAATGATCGATTGCATTGGGTATTGAGCATTTGGAATGACTTATGCATGGTTTGGGACATAAAGTTTGTTACTTTTAATTTTTAAAAGACCTAAGGAAGGATTCACGTAAAAGTGTTGGTTTAGAATAAGGTAACTGTCCGGAGTGGTTATGTTGGTTGTTATTATTCAGAGTGTGGGCTTAAGTGGAATGATGTGAAGAGTATGTTGAGTCTAATAAATAGAGTATAGGTACGATTGTAATAGGGACCAGACCGGTGGATTATGGGTAGCTAAAAATAAAAAAAATAGAGACAACTGAATGGAAATGATTGATATGGACTCTGTAAAGGAAGCATTTAGTGTTATTCATCCTTGGTTACGTACATTCTTATATGACCACCTACCTCTTTCTGTACATGGTTTGGAGTATGATTCAGTAGCTATGCCCATGCGTGTTTTCACTTTTGAGGGTGGATCCTTAGTGGTGGATCGGGTGTACCAATCCTGCGATGTACTCTTGGTTGGGTAGGATGTTTGGGCAGACTTGGTTATCTCAGATGACATATTTGATGTTTTCTTGGAGACAGGTCTAGTAGAGTCTTGCAAAACGGTACGGGGACACCTTTACTTTTCTTCGAGAGGCTATAGGACTTTAGGAAAACTTCAATCCTTCATTCTTTCGTGATATTACTTGGAATCCAATTGGTATCTCACCTCCTTCACTCTATTGCACATATGGTCATAACTAGAGCAACATAAGTGGCAACACCAACATCAGCAAGAGAGATACGTCTTTGAAAATAGACATGTTTCCCTGATTCACTTTGCACATGTAATGATTAGTGACCAACATGATCTTTTTATTAAGTTCTTGATGTTGAAGTCCCCATTCTTCGTGGCGATTGAATATAAAGATCCTTATGATTTCCTTGTTGATTTTCATAAGCTGCTTCATAAGATGAATATAGTGGAGATGTTTGGTGTTGAGTTTGTGACATATCAGTTTTAGGGAGATGCCAAAATGTGGTGGCGGTCTCATGTTTAGTGTAGACAAATAAAAGCACTACCTATGACTTTGATAACATTTTCTAGCTTCTTCATGAAGAAGTATATACCCTGAACTTTGAGGGATATAATGAGAGATGACTTCCTGAATATAGAACAATGGAAGATATATATTGCATCCTATGAGGCCAAATTTCACATTTTATCTAGAAATGCGACTCAGCCTTACTTTAGTCCAGAAAAGCGGATTCGCTGCTTTATGAAAGGATTGAGGTCAGATTTGTAGATTCAAGCTTTATAGGTGGGTGCTTCAGCCAAATCTTTTCAGAAAGTGGTTGATTTTGTGATGGAGGTAGAGAGGGTGAAGCCAGATGACTTCACCAAGGTCACAACGTTCAAGAAGTTTCGTAAGGGACGACTAGATAATGAACACCATTTTTTGGAAAATACAGTTAGTAAAGTTGTCATAACATGTATGGGTTGCTTATTGAATGATGGAATTATGTTGAGCCAATTGAGGTCAGAATCCCTACTAAAATTTCATAGATTGAGTGTATATAAAGGGTGTAACAGCCCAGTTTTTGAAAAGAAAGAGAAATGCAGTTTTAAAATTTTTCTGGTGCCAGTGATGATGGAGGCCATCTACGGACCGTAGGTGGAGTGACGGGCCATAGATGGGAACCGTCGATTGCCCTGCCAACTTTATGAATTTTGAGTTTCTTAACCTTGACCTACGGAATAGCAGGACGGTTCGTAGTTCGGTTGACGGGCCGTAGATGGGTTCCGTAGATGCCTTCCAGACTTAGCCAATTTTCAGTCCAAAAGGAACTTTCTGAATCGATTGACAGAAGAGCAGGACCGTCCGTCAATGAATGTACGGACTGTAGATCCTGCCCGTCGAATGGCCCCGACAGTTTTATTTAAGGGCTTTTTGGACTTTTCCCTAAATGATTATTCCTTATCCTAGACGATTTTGCCAATTAACCCTGACCCTATTTATATTTTCTAAGCCCTAATCCCCTCATTCCAACTCTCATCTCCCAAAAATATTCCTCTCTCTAGAAGAACAAGAAGAAGAAGAAGAGAGCTAGGGTTCTCATCAAGGTCATCAATCCTCCTTTTATTTCAAGGCATTGGCATTAAGGTATGATAGTATTTACCATTTGGAGTCTTTCCTCCAATGGGTCCTCTTTTCCTTAAGGTTTTCAAGGTTTAGTCTTGCCCAAGAGAGCTAGGGTTTTGAAAAATTCTTATGGGTTCTTCATTATGCTTTCCATTGTTGATGTTATGGTTGAGACTGCACGATCTAGCATGGTAAAGTTAGCTAGTGCATGGTTTAGCGTGGTTTACATGCAACTTGATGAATCCCATGAGCTTATGCTAAGTTTCCCCCAATTTATGATTATGCTTATGATTGTGGGTTCATTAAGAAAAGATGAATTGCATGAACTCTTTGTGAATTTAGTTAAGGATTATGATTATCAAGCTATGAATTTCATGTAAGACTATGAATGATGAAAAGAGGATATTTTATGAAAAGATGCATGTTCAATCAAAATCTATGATTTTTCCCTATTATGTGGGTTCGCTCAATTATGACTAAATTGCCTTGATTTATGGCTTTCTAAGTATTAGCTTGCATTGAATTGCATGTTTGAGGTGAAGCTTATGAACCCATGATTTATGAGTTAAGAGAATGATGAGCTATGTAAATATGAAGCTTATGAACTCATGTATGTTTATAAAGTTTATGATATGTTAATGGAAATGTTGAGTTGTGAAAGGGTTTCTCTTGTAATTCTAAACCTATGAATGTGAAAGGTTTTCTCACACGTAATGATTCATAACTTGTTGAAAGGTTTGCTCAACTAAGCTTGAATCCATGATTAAGAAGCTATTCTATGAAGGGACAAGAGGCGATTACCCATGTACCATAATGTAGACAAGAGGGGATTACCCATGTCTACTAATAATGCAATCATGATTAAGGATAGACAAGAGGTGATTACCCATGTCTACCTAAGATAAAAATGAACTATGATAAATCTGTGGGTAGTATGCTTAGTACCGAGTGGACAAGTGGCGATTACCCATGTCCCATAACCTATGTGCCACCATAGGGTGATGGTCTATGATAGACATTAGCTAATGGATCCACACAAGTTAAGAAGTTCATGGTCTTACCTTGGCAAGTAGGACACCCCTTTTCGGTGTGGGGCAGACACCGAATTCCATGTTGATAGCTCACATGGTCTTATATGTCGGTTAAGGCTATTTCCCCACAACTAATGAACAAGTGTTATGATGATGATCTAAAGTAAAGTAAAGGAAGGATGAATAGCTTGTCTTGGCCATGGTTTATGCTTCATGTTTCTTATGTTCTATCATGTTTTATCTTGGCCATTACATGTCATGATTATATGTCATTCTAGCATGGTTTATATTCCCTTTTGTGCATTGCTATCATACTTGGTACTTGATTGTACTAACGCATACACTTGCCTACATTGATTCTATTGATATAGGACTTGATGGTTCTTCTCATCCCACTCGTGGCTAGTCAGTTCCAGTGACAATGAAGACTTGGGGAGGCCTCCTATGTCTGAGGACCTAACCTTGTTACTTTTTCATGCTTTCCATTATACTTTTTTGATATTGTAATGGGCTGCGTCCCAAACCTTTATTTCTATTCTATTATGATTAGATGGCTTGAGACATGAGATGTAGACTTCCGCTGATGTTTTTTTTTAAACTCTGTTGTGATTTTATCTTTTGGACTCTTTAATTTCTACTATTTTTTAGGAATGTATGCTAAATGGCTTGTATGAGGCCTTTCGGGGTCTTGTATGCCATGTCACATCTAGGGGGTACCTTGGGTTGTGACAAACTTGGTATTCAGAGCACAAGATTTTAGAAAGATTCTAGGATGTCTCATAAGCCACGTCGAGTAGAGTCTTGTTCATGAGTGTGAAGCGCGCCACATTTATGAATGAGAGGCTATAAGACGTTTAAGAAATTCCACCTTCTTCATTACTCTTAAGTCGTGCCATAGAGTTTAACTCTATATATCTCTCTCATAATCCCTATCCTATGCGTTTCAGGATATGGCGTCTTTAAGAGCTTATACTCGAAGGAATGCGAGAGAGAGTGAAGAGTAAGAAACTCCTCCTCAAGCTCCTCAAGTTCCGGCCGATCCTTTGGCCGAGCAAGTAACCAATGCAGAGTTCAGGGCTACTTTTCAAGTGTTGGCCCAAGCCGTGGTGGCTCAGGCCAATAGGGAGGTTAAGGCTCCCGTGAACCCAAATGTGAATACGGCGGCGTCAAGAGTGAGGGACTTCACCAGGATGAACCCTCCGGAGTTTCACGGCTCTAAAGTGGATGAAGATCCTTAAGAGTTTATTGATGAGGTTTATAAAGTGTTGATGATCATGGGAGTGTCACCGACGGAAAAGGCGGAATTGACCGCCTACCAACTCAAAGGTGTCGCTCAAATTTGGTACAACCAATGGAAGAGTGAGATGGCGGCTGATGAAGGTCCTCTGGAGTGGGAGAAATTCAAGGGTGCTTTCCTCGATAGATTCTTTCCCCTTGAGATGAGGGAGGCTAAGGTACTCGAGTTCATCAACCTTCGTCAAGGGAGTATGGGTGTGAAAGAGTATGCTTTGAAGTTCACACAGTTGGCTCGATATGCTACTTCTATGGTTGCCAATCCTAGGGCAAGAATGAGCAAATTTGTTTCGGGAGTTTCCGAAATGGTGGTCAAGGAGTGTCGTACCACCATGCTTATTAATGATATGGATATTTCTCGCCTCATGGTTCATGCGCAACAAATAGAGGAAGAGAAGCTCAAGGAAAGGTCTAGGGACTTCAAGAGGGCTAAGACCGGTGATGGTGGGTTCTCTCTTTCAAGGTCCGATGGACATGGTCGTTTTAAGCCTAGACAAAGGTTCTCTAATCAAGGTCCTTCCAATGCCCCTCCTAAGTTCAACAAAGAAAGGGTGTTTAACCCTAAGCCTCAAGGAGGAAATGGTAGTGGCTCCTCATTGCCTACTTGTGCCAAGTGTGCGAGGAAACATGAGGGTACTTTTCTAGACGATTCGAATGCATGTTTTGGATGTGGTAAGACGGGTCATAAAGTAAGATGCATATTTTGGATGTGGTAAGACGGGTCATAAAGTAAGGGATTGTCCCTTGGCTACTAAGAAGGGAGGAGAAAATCATCGAAGGGCTCAACCCCAAAATCCGGCAAGTTCTATTGGAAATCAAAAGCAAAACCGGTTTTATGCACTTCAGGCCCGTCATGAGCAAGAGGGTTCTCCCGATGTGGTTACCGGTATGTTGAAAATCTTCCACTTTGATGTTTATGCTTTGCTTGATCCCGGTGATACGTTGTCTTTTGTGACGCCTTATGTAGCTATGAAGTTTGATGTTGTTCCGGATGTGTTGTTAGATCCATTCCGTGTTTCTACTCCTATTGGTGAATCTATTTTGGCTAAGAGAGTCTATAGAAATTGTTCCGTCTCTTTATTCCATAGAGTCACTCATGTGGATCTTGTAGAGCTTGATATGCTAGACTTCGATGTTATCCTCGGGATGGATTAGTTGCATTCTTGTTATGCCTCTATTGATTGTAGGACCCGAATGGTCAAGTTCCAATTTCTAGATGAGCCTATCCTGGAGTGGAAAGGGGGGAATTCTACGCTTAAGGGTCAATTTGTTTCTTGTCTACAAGCTAGAAAGATGATTTCTAAGGGTTGCATGTACCATCTTGTTAGAGTGAGGGATGTGAATTCCAAAACCCCTACTCTTGGGTCAGTCCCCATTGTTAATGAATTTTCGGAAGTGTTTCTCGATGATTTACCCGGTGTTTATCCCGAGAGGGAAATAGACTTTGGTATTGACCTTCTCCCTGATACGCAACCTATCTCTATTACTCCTTATAGAATGGCTCCGGCAGAACTTAAGGAACTGAAAGAGCAATTGAAAGATTTGTTGGATAAGGGTTTCATCCGGCCAAGTATTTCTCCATGGGGTGCTCTGGTCTTGTTTGTTAGAAAGAAAGATTGTTCACTCCGTATGTGTATTGACTACCGCCAATTGAATAAGGTCACTATCAAGAATAAGTATCCTCTCCCGAGAATTGATGATTTGTTTGACCAACTCCAAGGGGCTAGTTATTTCTCTAAGATTGATCTTCGTTCGGGCTATCACCAATTGAAGGTAAGGGATGATGACATTCCGAAAATAGCTTTCCGAAAAAGATATGGGCACTATGAGTTTCTAGTGATGTCTTTTGGGTTAACTAATGCTCCAACCGCATTTATGGATTTGATGAATCGGGTGTTTAGACAATACCTTGATATGTTCGTCATTGTGTTTATAGATGATATCTTGATTTACTCAAGGAGTGATAGTGAGCATGCTGATCATTTGAGGATTGTGTTGCAAGTCCTCAAGGACCAACAACTCTTTGCTATGTTTGAGAAATGTGAGTTTTGGTTAAGGTCCGTAGCCTTCCTTGGTCACATTGTTTCCGATAAAGGTGTCGAGGTAGATCCTTAGAAGACGGATGCGGTTAAGAATTGGCCTAGACCTCTATCACCTGATATTCGTAGTTTCTTGGGTTTAGCCGGTTACTATCGAAGGTTTGTTGAAGGGTTTTCTTCAATTGCTTCACCATTGACGGCTCTAACTCAAAAAAGGCTAAGTTTGCTTGGTCCGAAAGGTGTGAAGCGAGTTTTCAAGAGTTGAAGGATACACTTACCTCGGCTTCGGTGTTGACCCTACCGGAGGGTCCGATGGGTTTGTGGTCTATTGTGATGCTTCCAGAATTGGGTTAGGGTGTGTACTGATGCAAAATGGGAAAGTCATTGCTTATGCTTCAAGGCAACTAAAGGTGCATGAAAAGAATTACCCTACTCATGATTTGGAGCTAGCGGCAGTTGTGTTTTCTCTAAAGATATGGCGGCATTACTTGTATGGTGTCTATGTTGATGTCTTTACCGACCATAAGAGTTTGTAATATGTATTTAAGCAAAAGGATCTAAATCTTCGTCAACGAAGGTGGCTTGAGCTATTAAAGGACTATGACATGAATGTCCTCTATCACCCTAGCAAGGCTAACGTGGTGGCAGCTGCTCTTAGTCGGATGTCAATGGGTAGTGTTGCCCATATTGAGGATGGTAAAAAGGAACTAGTTTGTGATGTTCATAGATTGGCCCGTTTGGGTGTGCGATTAGTTGATTCCACCCAAGGTGGTATTATGGTTCACAATGGTTCAGAATATTCCTATGTGCAGGATGTGAAAGCTAAGATAGATCTTGATCCGAACCTAGTCGAATTGAAAGAAGCGGTGCTAAAGAAGTCCGTTGAGGCTTTCTCCCAAGGGGGAGATGGAGTGCTCAGATATCAGGGTCGTTTATGTGTCCCTAATGTAGATGACCTAAGAGGACAAATCTTGATTGAGGCCCATGGTTCTCATTATTCCATTCACCCGGGAGCTACCAAGATGTACCGTGGCTTATGGGAGATCTATTGGTGGAATGGGATGAAGAAGAATATTGCGGGATTTGTGGCAAAATTTCCTAATTGTCAACAAGTGAAAGTTGATCACCAAAGACCGGGAGGTCTGTCCCAAGTTATTGACATTCCTACTTGGAAGTGGGAAGATGTGAACATGGACTTTATTGTTGGCTTGCCGCGCACTCGGTGCCAGTATGATTCGATTTGGGTGATGGTAGATCGTATGACGAAATCAGCCCATTTCATTCCCGTCAAGGCTTCTTACTCGGTGGAGGATTATGCTAAGTTGTACTTGGGGGAGATGGTTAGGTTGCATGGAGTGCCTTTATCCATTATCTCCGATCGTGGTACACAGTTTACTTCTCAATTTTGGAAATCTTTCCAAAAGGGCCTCAGTACTCGTGTTAAACTTAGCACGAACTTTCATCCCCATACCGATGGGTAAGCGGAGTGTACCATCCAAACTTTTGAAGATATGTTTAGAGCTTGTACAATTGACTTCAAGGGTAATTGGGATGATCATTTGCCTTTGATTGAGTTTGCTTATAATAACAGCTACCATTCTAGTATTGGTATGGCCCCATTTGAAGCTCTCTATGGTAGGAGGTGTAGATCTCTCATAGGTTGGTTTGAAATTGGGGAAGTTGCTTTGGTAGGCCCCAAATTAGTGCATGAGGCTATGGAGAAAGTTTGGCTTATTAGAGAAAGGCTGAAAATGGCTCAAAGTTGACAAACGTCTTATGCCGATGTTAGAAGAAGAGAATTAGAATTTGATGTTGATGATTGGGTTTACTTGAAAATTTCACCTATGAAGGGTGTAATGAGATTTGGGAAGAAAGGGAAGCTTAGTCCCCGCTTTGTAGGCCCATATCAGATTTTGAGGCGTGTTGGTAAGGTGGCCTATGAGCTTGAATTGCCCAATGAGTTGGCATCAGTGCATCCGATTTTCCACGTCTCATTGTTGAAAAAGTGTTTTGGTGATCCGACCTCTGTAGTGCCAGTAGAGACTCTTGGCATTAAGGATAGTCTTTCTTATGAAGAGGTTCCGATTGAGATTCTAGACCGACAAGTCCGGAAGTTAAGAAATAAAGAAGTTGCTTCCGTGAATGTTCTATGGAGGTATCAATTAGTTGAGGGTGCTACTTGGGAGGCCGAGGTCGATATGATGTCCCGCTATCCTCATCTCTTTCCTTCCGATCCTCCTCTAGCTTGAGGTACCTAGTTCCTTATGGTTCATTCTTTTGGTCTCATGTGTCATAGTTGATTTCCATGATTCCTTGATTTATGCATGATTATGAAGAGTTGAACATGATATATGTGCATTGAGTATGAGTTGCATAAAGTCTTCATGAATTTTGTATTGAGCATGCTTTAGCTTGGAGTTGATGTTTCCTCCTCGGATATGTGCATTTATGTGCTTGCATGCTAGGTTGGGTTGTTAGTTCGAGTCTATCGCCCTTCTCAGGATATCTAGATTCTCATTTGAGGACGAAACGTTACCAAGGGAGAGATATTGTAACACCCCAGTTTTTGAAAAGAAAGAAAAATGCAGCTTTAAATTTTTTTTAGTGCCAGTGATGACGGAGGCCATCTACGGACCGTAGGTGGAGTGACGGGCTGTAGATGGGAACCGTCGATGGCCCTGCCAACTTTATGAATTTTGAGTTTCTGAACCTTGACCTACGGAATAGCAGGACAGTTCGTAGTTCGGTTGACGGGCCGCAGATGGGTTCCGTAGATGCCTTCCAGACTTAGCCAATTTTCAGTCCAAAATGAACTTGCTAAATCGATTGACGGAAGAGCAGGACGGTCCGTCAATGAATGTACGGACCGTAGATCCTGCCCGTCGATTGGCCCCGATAGTTTTATTTAAGGGCTTTTTGGACTTTTCCCTAAATGTTTATTTCTTATCCTAGACGATTTTGCCCCTTAACCCTAGCCCTATTTATATTTTCTAAGCCCTAATCCCTTCATTCCAACTCTCATCTCCCAAAAATATTCCTCTCTCTAGAAGAACAAGAAGAAGAAGAAGAGAGCTAGGGTTCTCATCAAGGTCATCAATCCTCCTTTTATTTCAAGGCATTGGCATTAAGGTATGATAGTGTTCACCATTTGGAGTCTTTCCTCCAATGGGTCCTCTTTTCCTTAAGGTTTTCAAGGTATAGTCTTGCCCAAGGGAGCTAGGGTTTTGAAAAATTCTTATGGGTTCTTCATTATGCTTTCCATTGTTGATGTTATGGTTGATACTGCACGATCTAGCATGGTAAAGTAATCTAGTGCACGATTTAGCGTGGTTTGCATGCAACTTGATGAATCCCATGAGCTTATGCTAGGTTTCCCCCAATTTATGATTATGCTTATGATTGTGGGTTGATTGAGAAAAGATGAATTGCATGAACTCTTTGTGAATTGAGTTAAGGATTATGATTATCAAGCTATGAATTTCATGTAAGACTATTAATGATGAAAAGAGGATATTTTATGAAAAGATGCATGTTCAATCAAAATCTATGATTTTCCCCTATTATGTGGGTTCCCTCAATTATGATTAAATTACCTTGATTTATGGCTTTCTAAGTATTAAGCTTGCATTGAATTGCATGTTTGAGGTGAAGCTTATGAACCCATGATTTATGAGTTAAGAGAACGATGAGCTATGTAAATATAAAGCTTATGAACTCATGTATGTTTATGAAGTTTATGATATGTTAATGGAAATGTTGAGTTATGAAAGGGTTTCTCATGTAATGCTCAACCTATGAATGTGAAAGGTTTTCTCACACATAATGATTCATAACTTGTTGAAAGGTTTGCTCAACTAAGCTTTAATCCATGATTAAGGAGCTATTCTATGAAGGGACAAGAGGCGATTACCCATGTACCCTAATGTAGACAAGAGGGGATTACTCATGTCTACTAATAATGCAATCATAATTAAGGATAGACAAGAGGTGATTACCTATGTCTACCTATGATAAAAATGAACTATGATAAATCTGTGGGAAGTATGCTTAGTACCGAGTGGACAAGTGGCGATTACCCATGTCCCATAACCTATGTGCCACCATAGGGTGATGGTCTATGATAGACTCTGGCTAATGGATCCACATAAGCTAAGAAGTTCATGGTCTTTCCTTGGCAAGTAGGACACCCCTTTTCGGTGTGGGGCAGACACCGAATTCCATGTTGATAGCTCACATGGTCTTATATGTCGGTTAAGGCTATTTCCCCACAACTAATGAACAAGTGTTATGATGATGATCTAAAGTAAAGTAAAGGAAGGATGAATAGCTTGTCTTGGCCATGGTTTATGCTTCATGTTTCTTATGTTCTATCATGTTTTAGCTTGGCCATTACATGTCATGATTATATGTCATTCTAGCATGGTTTATATGCCCTTTTTGCATTGCTATCATACTTGCTACTTGATTGTACTAACGCATACTCTTGCCTACATTGATTCTATTGATGTAGGACTTGACGGTTCTTCTCATCCCACTCGTGGCTAGTCAGTTCCAGTGACAGTGAAGACTTGGTGAGGCCTCCTATGTCCGAGGACCTAACCTTGTTACTTTTTCATGCTTTCAATTATACTTTTTTGATATTGTACTGGGCTGCGTCCCAAATCTTCATTTCTATTCTATTATGATTAGATGGCTTGAGACATGAGATGTAGACTTCCGCTGACTTTTTTTTTATACTTTGTTGTGATTTTATCTTTTGGACTCTTTAATTTCTACTATCTTGTATGAATGTATGCGAAGTGGCTTGTATAAGGCCTTTTGGGGTCTTGTATGCCGTTTTACGTCTAGGGAGTACCTTGGGTCGTGACAAAGGGGTTCATGATACGACTACTACAATAGTACCGATACTTATTTGGTTAGATTTATGAAGTGTGTTACTTTTGTTATCGACCGAATCTAAAAAAAGCAAATCGCTTGGGCTAGATACAGAATGGATTTGATAATGTTTTGCAACTATTCAATGGGTAGAAATGTGTGGGCTATTTGGGCATGATCTTCTCGATATGTATAATGTATTCTAGTGATGGATCTAACATACTTTCACGATGTGGTACTAGTAATATGTGGAAACGAATATGTCAATTGTCAATACTAACTACTTAAGGAGTTATCGATTATATGACATGTTCAGATAATGAGATTCGGTGTTGCATTGACATTGGAGAAACCAACCAGTTTGTTACTACGGAGGCTTGATTTAACCATTGTGTATAAGAAAAATTATAGTGGTGGATCTTTGATACAATATTAATGTGCTAAGGTTTTGAAGTGTTTCTCGAGGATTTTAAAGGAGGACTGGTGATTTCATCGTAAGTTCTAAGGGAGCAGTTCGATATCGAAATGACAAACTTATGGGTAAAGAAAGTCCAGTGAGTATACTTTGGTGAATGCAATTGAAGATTTTAGTAAGAAAGTACGTATAAAATTTGGTTAGACCTTTGAATTTGATTGGTATAACTGGGTTTGAGCTGTCATATCTTTGAGTGTGATGATAAGTTCTTTTGTGGTTTTTTGTTTGGTAATTAGTACGGTTGAATTTTTAGTGAAGGATATGATAAGGTCGATAGAGAGGCGATCAATGATAAGCTAAGATACATGAATTCATAAAAATCTTCAAGGTATGAGCTAGTGTTAATACATAAGGGGATAGGGTTGCACAGTTGGATTCACAATTTAAATTTTTCATTGTAAGTCTACATTTGTGGTGGTAAGTTTTGTCAAGGTATGGATTTTTAAGGTAGGAAATGATCGATTGCTTTGGGTATTGAGCATTTGGAATGACTTATGCATGGTTTGGGACATAAAGTTTGGTACTTTTAATTTTTAAAAGACCTAAGGAAGGATTTCACGTAAAAGTATTGGTTTAGAATAAGGTAAATGTCCAGAGTGGATATGTTGGTTGTTAGTATTGAGAGTGTGGGATTCAGTATAATGATGTGAAGTGTATGTGGAGTTTAATAAAGAGAGTATATGTACGATTGTAATAGGGATCAGACTGGTGGATTATGGGTAGCTAAAAATTAAAAAAATAGAGTCAACTGAATGGAAATGTTTGATATGGACTCTTTAAAGGAAGCATTTAGTGTTATTCAACCTTGGTTTCATGCATTCTTATATGACCACCTACCTCTTTCTGTACATGGTTTTGAGTATGATTCACTAGTTATGCCCACACGTGTTTTCACTTTTGTGGGTGGATCCCTAGTGATGGATCAGGTGTACTAATCCTGCGATGTCCTCTTGATTGGGTAGGATGTTTCGGCAGACTTGGTTATATCAGATGACATATTTGATGTTTTCTTGGAGACAGGTCTAGTAGAGTCTTGCGGAATGGTATGGTGACGCCATTACTTTTCTTCGAGAGGCTATGTGACTTTAGGAAAACTTCAATCCTTCATTCTTTCATGCTATTACTTGAATGCAATTGGTATCTAGGTGATACAAATTGGTATCTTACCTCCTTCACTCTATTGCACATATGGTCATAACTATAGCAACAGAAGTGGCAACACCAACACCAGCAAGAGAGATATGTCTTTGAAAATAGACATGTTTTCCTAATTCATTTTTGACATGCAATGATTAGTGACCAACATGATCTTTTTATTAAGTTCTTAATGTTGAAGCCCCCATTCTTCATGGCGACTCAATATAAAGATGCTTATGATTTCCTTGTTGATTTTCATGACCTGCTTCATAAGATGAATATAGTTGAGATGTTTGGTGTTGAGTTTGTGACATATCAGTTTCAGGGAGATGCCAAAATGTGGTGGCGGTCTCATGTTGAGTGTAGACAAATAAAGGCACTACCTATGACTTGGACAACATTTTCTAGCTATTTCATGAATTAGTATATACCCTGAACTTTGAGGGATATAATAAGAGATGACTTCCTGAATATAGAGCAATGGAAGATATCTATTGCAGCCTATGAGGCTAAATTTCACATTTTATCTAGATATGCGACTCAGCCTTGCTTCAGTCCAGAAGAGCGGATTCGCTGCTTTGTGAAGGGATTGAGTTCAGATTTGTAGATTCAAGCTTTATAGGAGGCTGCTTCAGCAAAATCTTTTAAGAAAGTGGTTCATTTTGGGATGGAGGTAGAGAGGGTGAAGCGAGATTACTTCAGCAAGGTCACAACGTTCAAGAAGTTTCGTAAGGGATGGCTTGATAATGAACACAATTTTTTGGGAAAATACAGTTAGTAAAGTTATCATAACATATATGGGTTGCTTAGCGAATGATGAAATTATGTTACGCCAATTGAGGTCAGAATTTCTACTACAATTTCATAGATTGAGTGTATATCAAGAGGGTCATGATACGACTACTACAATAGTACCGATGCTTACTTGGTTAGAGTTGTGAAGTGTGTTACTTTTCTTATTGACTGATTCTAAAATAAATGCAAATCACTTGGGCTAGTTACAAAATGGATTTGATAATGTTTTGCAGCTATTCAATGGGTCGAAATGTGTGGGCTATTTGGGCACGATCTTCTCGATAGGTATAATGTTTTCTAGTGATGGATCTAACGGACTTTCACGATGCGGTACTAGTAATATATTGAAATGCATATGTCTATTGTCATGTGTGAATACTAACTACTTAAGGAGTTATCAATTATATGACATGTTCTGATTATGAGATTCGGTGTTGCATTCACATTTGAGAAACCAACTAGTTTGTTACTACGGAGGCTTGATTTAAGCATTGTGTATAGAAAAATTATAATGGTGGATCTTTTATACAGTATTAATGTGCTTAGGTTTTGAAGTGTATCTCGAGGATTTTAAGTGAGGACTGGTGATTTCATCCTAAGTTCTAAGGGAACGGATCGATATCAAAATGACAAACTTATGGGTAAAGAAAGTCCAGTGACTATACTTAGGTGAACGCAATTAATGATTTTAGTAAGAAAGTATGTATACAATTGGGTTAGTCCTTTGAATTTGATAGGTATAACTGGGTTTGAGCTGTCATATCGATGAAATGGTTGGCTTCGTGGTGATGGAAAGCGATAACTGAGTACAATGGTAATAAGAGTTCGTGTTGGATTGTGATTGAGATGCAACTATATAATAAGGGCTATTCGTTAACCAAATTTGGTATGTTAATAATAACCTGTGAGTATCTAAGGTTGTGATTTTCTATTATTTGGTTAGTAACGTGGTGGTATAGAAAGTTTTAAGAGATGCTGGTACACCGCTTGAATAGAATTTAAAGGAGCTTGAGTCGTAATGAAAAAAAAGGGATGTAGTGTAGCCTTCTGAAGAAGGTGAGAGCAAGAATATTTTCTCTAATTGCAAGGCTAAAGTGGTATCTTCAAAGGGGTTGAGATTGGGTTCAGAGACGCGTGATTTCATTTGTTTTGTTCTGGTTATGGTAATAGTGTCACAGATTCATCAGATTGGTCAAAAACTATTGAATAAGACTTGAGAAAAGAGTGTATAGATATTCAGCTCGAGTGTGATGATAAGTTCTTTTGTGGTTTTTAGTTTGGTAATTACTACGGTTGAGTTTTTAGTGAAGGATATGATAAGGTCGATGGAGAGGTGATCAACGATAAGCTAAGATACATGAATTCATAAAAATCTTCAAGGTATGAGCTAGTGTTAATACATAAGGGACACTTGGATTCACAATTCAAATTTTTCATTGTAAGTCTACATTTGTGGTGGTATGTTTTGTCAAGGTATGGAATTTTAAGGTAAGAAATGATCGATTGCATTGGGTATGGAGCATTTGGAATGACTTATGCATGGTTTGGGTCATAAAGTTACTTTTAATTGTTGAAAGACCTAGGGAAGGATTTCATGTAAAAGTGTTGGTTTAGAATAAGGTAAATGTTTGGAGTGGTTATGTTGGTTGTTAGGTACGATTGTAATAAGGAAGAGTATGTGGAGTCTAATAAAGAGAGTATAGGTACGATTGTAATAGGGATCAGACAGGTGGATTATGGGTAGCTAAAAATAAAAAAATTAGAGTCAACTGAATGGAAATGTTTGATATGAACTCTTTAAAGGAAGCATTTAGTTTTATTAACCCTTGGTTCCATACATTCTTATATGACCACTTACCTATTTCTGTACATGGTTTGGAGTATGATTCACTGGCTATGCCCACGCGTGTTTTCACTTTTGTGAGTGGATCCCTAGTGATGGATCAGGTGTACTAATCCTGCGATGTCCTCTTGATTGGGTAGGATGTTTGTGCAGACTTGGTTATCTCAGATGACCTATTTGATGTTTTCTTGGAGACAAGTCTAGTAGATCTTACGAAATGGTATGGTGACGCCTTTACTTTTCTTTGAGAGGCTATATGACTTTAGGAAAACTTCAATCCTTCATTCTTTCATGCTATTTCTTGAATACAATTGGTATCTAGGTGATACAAATTGGTATCTTACCTCCTTCACTCTATTGTACATATGGTCATAACTAGAGCTACAGAAGTGGCAACACCAACACCAGCAAGAGAGATACGTCTTTGAAAATAAACATGTTTCCTTGATTCACTGTGGACAAGTAATGATTAGTGACTAGCATGATCTTTTTATTAAGTTCTTGATGTTGAAGGCCCCATTGTTCATGGCGACTGAAAATAAATATGCTTATGATTTCCTTGTTGATTTTCATGAGCTGCTTCATAAGATGAATATAGTGGAGATGTTTGGTGTTGAGTTTGTGACATATCAGTTTCAGGGAGATGCCAAAATGTGGTGGCGGTCTCATATTGAGTGTAGACCAATAAAAGCACTACTTATGACTTGGACAACATTTTATAGCTTCTTCATGAAGAAGTATATACCCTGAACTTTGAGGGATATAACGAGAGATGACTTCCTGAATATAGGGCAATGGAAGATATCTATTCCAGCCTATGAGGCCAAATTTCACGTTTTATCTAGATATGCGACTCAGCCTTGCTTTAGTCCAGAAGAGCGGATTCGCTGCTTTGTGAAGGGATTGAGGTCAGATTTGTAGATTCAAGCTTTATCGGAGGCTGCTTCAGCAAAATCTTTTAAGAAAGTGGTTGATTTTGTGTTGGAGGTAGAGAGGGTGAAGCGAGATGACTTCAACAAGGTCATAACGTTCAAGAAGTTTTGTAAGGGATGGCTGTCTTTTTGTAACATCCCAAGCTTCCAAAGAATTTTAAAATGCAGAACTCATGTGAAGACAGTGACCTACAGAGGCCACCGACGAGCCGTAGATGGATTAACGGGCCGTAGGTGGGAACCGTCAATGGCACTGTAAAATTTCAGGATTTCCAAGTTTCTGAACTTTGACCTACAGAATAGCAGGACGGTTCGTAGTCCAGTTGACGGGCCGTAGATGGGTTCCGTAGATGCCTTCCGGACTTGGCCAAATTTTAAGACCAAAATGAACTTTCTGAATCAATCGACGGAAGAACAGGACGGTCTGTCAATTGATGTACGGACCGTAGATCATCTCCGTCGATTGGCCCTGACAATTATTAATTAAGGGCTTTTTAGTCTTTTCCCTAATTGTTTACTTATTAAGCTAAGTCGGTTATGCCCTTAGTCTAAGACCTATAAATATTTTCTAAGCCTAATTTCTTTCATTCTAATTAATTCCAAAACTCTCGTCTCTCAAATATTTCTCCCTCTAAAAAGAAACTCTCCCAACTTTCAAGGAAGAAGAAGGAGCTTGAATCCCCCATTGAAGACCTTCAATCTTCTCCAATTCTTGTGGATTGATTTGAGGTATGATAGTGTTCACCATTAGGTGTCTTTTCCTCCGATGGGCCCTTCCTCTTCTTCATGATATTTCAAAGGTTTACTCTAACTCAATTGAATTAGGGTTTTGATCAATCATTGTGGGTTCTTCAATTATGATTTTCATTGTTGATTTTATGATTTCTAGTGCACGATCTAGCGTGATAAAGTAACTTAGTGCACGAATTAGCGTGAATTACATGAATTGATGTAAAGATTTCATGAACCCCATGATCCCAATTTAATTCTCCCCAATTTGATAATCTATGCTTTGATTATTGGGTTGAGCTATGATTTGATGAAATTTATGAATTTTCTATGAAATCAAGCATGAATTATGAACTAATTGAGGATAATCTTATGAATTTAATATGATCAAGTCAAAAGCATGATTTTCCTCTATTATGTGAGTTCCTTCAAGTATGGGTAAATTGTTTAATTATGGCTTTCTAAGCATGGGCTTTCATTGAATTGCATGATATGAGTTGAACTTGTATGAACCCATATGAACTCTATGAACTATGAAATATGGGCATGATGAGTTAAGGGTGCTTTGAGAGTAAAGTACCAAAGTTATGACATGGTGATGCTATGGTTGAGTCGTGAAAGGTTTTCTCACGTAATTCTCCCAATGTGACTTAAATGAACAAGAGGCGATTGCCTATGTTCTTAAGGAGCTATTCTAATGAATGAAGGTAGAAGAGGCTATAACCCATGTACCCTAATGTAGACAAAGCGGTAATTACCCATGTCTACCTAAGATAAAATGAACTATGATTAATCCGTGGGAAGTATGCTTAGTACCGAGTGGACAAGTGGTGATTACCCATGTCCCATAACCTATGTGCCACCGTAGGGTGATGGTCTATGATAGACACTATCTAGTGGATCCACCTAAGCTAAGAAGTTCATGGTCTTACCTTGGCAAGTAGGACACCCTTCCATGGCTCTAAGGTTGAGGAAGATCCTTAAGAATTCATTGATGAAGTGTACAAGGTGTTGATGATCATGGGTGTGACACCGGAAGAAAAGGCGGAGTTGGCCACTTATCAACTCAAGGGTGTTGCCCAAATTTGTTTCAATCAATAGAAGAGTGAGAGGGCGGTTAATGAGGGTCCTCTTGATTGGGAGAAATTCAAGGTTGCTTTCCTTGATACGTTCTTCCCTCTTGAGAAGAGAGAGGCTAAGGTGCTTGAGTTTATCAACCTTCGACAAGGAAATATGAGTGTGAAAGAATATGCATTGAAGTTCACACAATTGGCTAGATATCCTCCGTCCATAGTTGTCAACCCAAGGGCAAGAATGAGCAATTTTTTGTCGGGAGTGTCTGATATGTTGGTGAAAGAGTGCCGCACCGCCATGCTTGTGCATGACATGGATATTTCTCGCCTCATGGTTTATGCCGGACAAATTGAAGAAGAAAAGCTTAAGGAAAGGTCTAGGGAGACTAAGAGGGCTAGGACTGGAGATGGTAACTCTTCGCATGCAAGGTCCGATGGACATGGTCGTCCTAGATTTCGGCAAAGATTCTCCAGCCAAGGCTCATCCAATGTTCCTCCTAAGTTCAACAATGATAGGGTGTCTAACCCTAAGCCTCACGAAGGAAATGGTGGTGGTTCTTCATTGTCTACTTGTCCTAAGTGTGGGAGAAAGCATGAGGGCAAATGTCTAGCCGGTTCTAATGCATGCTTTGGTTGTGGTAAGATGGATCACAAGATAAGGGATTGTCCCTTAGCAGCTAAGAATGAAGAAGATAACCGTCGACGCGTCCAATCTAAGAATCCATCGAGTTCTAGTGGGAATCAGAAGAAAAATTGATTTTATGCACTTCAGGCTCGTCATGAGCAAGAGAGCTCTCCCGATGTGGTTACCGGTATGTTAAGAGTTTTCCATTTTGATGTTTATGCTTTGCTTGATCTCGGTGCTACCTTGTCTTTGGTGACGCCATATGTGGCTATGAGGTTTGATGTTGTTCCGGATGTGTTGCTAGATCCTTTTCGTATCTCTACTCCGATTGGAGAATCTATCATGGCTCATAGAGTTTATAGAGATTGTCCCATCTCCTTATCCCATAGAGTCACTCTTGTTGATCTTGTAGAGATTGATATGCTATATTTTGATGTTATTCTTGGGATGGATTGGTTGCATGCTTGTTATGCCTCTATTGATTGTAGAACCCGAATGGTCAAGTTTCAGTTTCCAAATGAGCCTATCCTAGAGTGGAAGGGAGGAAATTATATGTTTCAAGGTCAATTTGTTTCTTATCTAAAAGCTAGAAAGATGATCTCAAAGGGGTGCATTTACCATCTTGTTAGGGTGAGGGATATAGATTCCGAGACCCTACTCTTGAGTCGGTCCCTATTGTTAATGAGTTTCTGGAAGTGTTTCCCGATGACTTGCCCGGTATTCCTCCCGAAAGGGAAATAGACTTCGGTATTGACCTTCTCCCTGATACGCAACCTATTTCTATTCCTCCTTATAGAATGGCTTCGGCAGAACTTAAGGAACTGAAAGAGCAGTTGAAAGACTTGTTGGATAAGGGTTTGATCCGGCCAAGTATTTCTCCATGGGATGCTCCAGTCTTGTTCGTAAGGAAGAAAGATGGTTTACTCCGTATGTGTATCGACTACCACCAATTGAACAAGGTTACCATTAAGAATAGGTATCCTCTACCAAGGATAGATGACTTGTTTGATCAACTTCAACGGGCTAGTTACTTTTCTAAGATCGACCTTCGTTCGGGCTATCACCAATTAAGGGTGAAAGAAGATGATATTCTGAAAATGGCTTTTTGGACTAGGTATGGTCACTACGAGTTCTTGGTAATGTCATTTGGGTTGACAAATGCTCCGGCCGCATTTATGGACTTGATGAATAGAGTGTTTAAGCAATACCTTGACATGTTAGTGATTGTGTTTATTGACGACATTTTGATTTACTCAAAGAATGAGGGTGAACATGTTAATCATTTGAGGATTGTGTTGCAAGTCCTCAAGGACCAACGACTCTTTGCGAAGTTTAGTAAATGTGAGTTTTGGTTAAAGCCCGTGGCTTTTCTTGGTCACATTGTTTCCAGTAAGGGCATTGAGGTAGATCCTAAGAAGACGGAAGCGGTTAAGAATTGGCCCAAACCTTTATCACCTTCGGATATCCGTAGTTTCTTGGGCTTAGCCGGTTATTATAGGAGGTTTGTTGAACGGTTTTCATCCATTGCTTCTCCATTGACGGCTTTGACTCAAAAGAAGGTTAAATTTGCATGGTCCGAGGCATGTGAGAAGAGTTTTCAAGAATTGAAGGATCGACTTACTTCGGCTCCGTTATTGACTCTACTGGAAGGATCCGATGGTTTTGTGGTTTATTGTGATGCCTCGAGAATTGGGCTAGGATGTGTTCTTATGCAAAATGGGAAAGTCATTGCTTATGCTTCAAGACAACTTAAGGTGCACGAAAAGAACTATCCTACTCAAGACTTGGAATTAGCGGCAGTTGTGTTTGCTTTTAAAAAATGGCAACATTATTTGTATGGCATACATGTAGATGTCTTCACCGACCATAAGAGTTTGCAATATGTATTTAAGCAGAAAGATTTGAATCTCCGCCAAAGAAGGTGGCTCGAGTTGTTAAAAGACTATGATATGAGTGTTCTCTATCACCCCGATAAGGCTAACGTGGTGGCGGATGCTCTTAGTCGATTATCTATGGGTATTGTTGCTCATGTTGAGGATGGTAAGAAAGAGTTGGCTCGCGATGTCCATAGATTGGCTCAATTGGGTGTTAGATTCGTTGATTCTACTAAAGGTGGTGTTACGGTTCACAAGGGTTCCGAATCCTCTTTTGTTCATGATGTGAAAACTAAGAAAGGTCTTGATCCTAACTTGGTTGAACTAAAGAAAGCGGTACTTAAGAAGTCCATAGAGGTTTTCTCCCAAGGGGGAGATGGTGTGCTTCGATATCATGGTCGTTTGTGTGTTCCCAATATAGAGGGCTTAAGAAAGTAAATTTTATCGGAAGCCCATAGTTGTCATATTCCATCCACCCAGGAGCTACAAAAATGTACCGTGATTTGCAGGAAATTTATTGGTGGAACGGAATGAAGAAAGATATTGCGAAATTTATGGCTAAGTGTCCTAATCGTCAACAAGTGAAAGTTGAGCATCAAAGGCCGGGAGGTTTGACCCAAGATATTAGTATTCCTACTTAGAAGTGGAAAGATGTGAATATGGATTTTATTGTGGGTTTGCCTCGCACAAGGCGACAATACGATTCAATTTGGGTTGTTGTGGATAGAATGACAAAGTCAGCCTATTTCATTCCCGTCAAGACTTCTTATTCGGCGGAGGACTATTCTAAGTTGTATTTGAGGGAAATGGTTAGGCTGCATAGAGTGCCTTTATCCATTATCTCCAATCGTGGTGCACAATTTACCTTACAATTTTGGAAGTCGTTCCAAAAAGGTCTTGGTACTCGTGTTAAGCTTAGTACGGCCTTTCATCCCCAAACCGATGGGCAAGCGGAGCGTACTATTCAAACCTTGGAAGATATGTTGAGATCTTGTGTAATCGATTTCAAGGGTACTTGGGATGATCACTTGCCTTTGATTGAGTTTGCTTATAATAATAGCTACCATTCTACTATTGGTATGTCTCCATTTGAGGCTCTCTATGGTAGGATGTGTAGATCTCCTATAGGTTGGTTTGAAGTTGGTGAAGTTGCTTTGGTAGGCCCGAAGTTGGTGCATGAGGCTATGGAGAAAGTTCAACTTATTAGGGAGAGGTTAAAAACGGCTCAAAGTCGACAAAAGTCCTATGCCGATATTAGAAGAAGAGAATTAGAATTCGATGTTGATGATTATGTTTACTTGAAAATCTCACCCATGAAAGGTGTAATGAGATTTGGAAAGAAAGGGAAGCTTAGTCCCCGTTATGTAGGCCCATATTTGATTTTGAGATGTGTTGGTAAGGTTGCTTATGAGCTTGACTTGCCTAATGATTTGGCAGCTGTGCATCCAGTTTTCCATGTCTCATTATTGAAACTGTGTGTTGGTGATCCGACCACTATAGTGCCATTAGAGAATCTTGGCATAAATGATAGTCTTTCTTATGAAGAGGTTCCTGTTGAGATTTTAGACCGGCAAGTCCGGAAGTTAAGGAATAAAGAAGTTTCTTCCGTGAAAGTTCTTTGGAGGAATCAATTGGTGGTGCTACTTGGGAGGCCGAGGCCGATATGATGTACCGATATCCTCATCCCGTTCCTTCCGATCCTACTCTAACTTGAGGTATCTTGATCCTGATGGTTCATTCTTTTGGTCTCATGTGTCATAGTTGATTTTCATGATTTCTTGATTGTGCATGTTCATGAAGAGTCTTATATGATTATGTGCATTTGAGTATGAGTTGCATAAAGTCTTCATGATATGATGTGTTGATCATGCTTTAGGTTGGAGTTGATGTTGCCTCCTCGGATATGTGCATTTATGTGATTACATGCTAGGTTGGGTTGTTAGTCCGTGTCTGTCTTGATTCTCATTCGTGAACGAATGTTCCCAAGGGGGAGATATTGTAACACCCCAAGCTTCCAAAGAATTTTAAAATGAAGAACTCACATGAAGACAGTGACCTATGGAGGCCACCTACAGGCCGTAAATGGATTGACAGGCAGTAGGTGGGAACCGTCAATGGCACTGTGAAATTTCAGCATTTCCATGTTTCTGAACTTTGACCTACGGAATAGCAGGACGGTTCGTAGTCCAGTTGACGGGCCATAGATGGGTTCCGTAGATACCTTCAAGACTTGGCCAAATTTTCAGCCCAATATGAACTTTCTGAATCAATTGACTGAAGAACAGGATGGTCCGTCAATTGAGGTACGGACCGTAGGTCCTGTCCGTCGATTGGCCCCGACAGTTATTAATTAAGGGCTTTTTGGTCTTTTTCCTAATTGTTTACCTATTAAGCTTAGTCGGTTATGCCCTTAATCTAAGACCTATAAATACTTTCTAAGCCTAATTTCTTTCATTCTAATTCATTCCAAAACTCTTCTCTCTCAAATATTTCTCTCTCTAAAAAGAAACTCTCTCAACTCTCAAGGAAGAAGAAGGAGCTTGAATCCCCCATTGAAGACCTTCAATCTTCTCCAATTCTTGTGGATTGCTTTGAGGTATAATAGTGTTCACCATTAGGAGTCTTTTCCTCCAATGGGCCCTTCCTCTTCTTCATGATTTTTCAAAGGTTTACTCTAACCCAATTGAATTAGGGTTTTGATCAATCATTGTGGGTTCTTCAATTATGATTTCAATTGTTGATTTTATGATTCCTAGTGCACGATCTAGCGTGATAAAGTAACTTAGTGCACGAATTTGCGTGTATTAAATGAATTGATGTAAAGATTGCATGAACCCCCATGATCCCAAGCTAATTCTCCCCAATTTGATAATCTATGCTTTGATTGTTGGGTTGAGCTATGATTTGATGAAATTTATGAATTTTCTATGAAATCAAGCATGAATTATGAACGAATTGAGGATAATCTTATGAATTTAGCATGAACACACCCTGCATGATCATGAGCCTCCCTCCGTGTTCATGATGTGTTGTGCCTTGGTGGGCCGTAATATTTTTCTTGGGGCTCCGCAATTATGAAGAGTAATTTCAATTGGTCTTTTAAAAATGGACCAGTTGTCAATATAACACACTTTTCATTTTCTTAAGTCGATATCTTAAGCTAGGAAGCTTCATTTATTGTGATTCAAGTTGCGTTTCATCCGATATATGTGTGGCTACTTGTGGGAGTTAACGGGGAGTGTGGAAGTCGTCATATCGAGGTAATTCTCACCCCAAAGGGTCTTCCTATCCTATATTATTGGTGGTTTTTGATGATTTTTTTGCATGTCCTTGTTTCGCTGCCTTTTGAGCATTGAATTGTGTCTCATTTTGGGACACAACCTTAGTAAGTCGTTTAAGACCTTTTGACAGAGTCAATGTTGAGATTCCCAGCATGGTTCCCACATTCCTGTTTTTGCTCGATTTTGAATATTTGTCCAGTTATTGCAATTTTGGTGTCTAAACTTCCGTATTGACATTGTAATTAATATTTTTTAGTGTGGCGGTGATTGGAGATGTTTTGAAAGTTGAGAGTTCCTCTGCAGTGGAATTGGAGTGTGCATGATCCGGTCCGATGTTGGCTAGAGACTTCTTTCTTTAATGGCTCTATTAAATAATGTTTAGTATGAATTTCATGTGATATATGATTGTATTTTTTAAGTATTAGATTTTATTCCATTATATTCTCTCTTCTTGATTCCCGTAGAAGTGTTTGTCTTGTCATGTATGGTGGGACCATTAGTTTAAGCTAGTAAGACTTACTTATGGTATAATTTAGTGTGATTATCCTTCTTAGGATTGATACTTGAGGCCTTAGGCTAGGTTGAGCCTTGTATGCTTTAAATGTATTTTATTGCCCTTGTAGCTTTGTGTTGCTCCTTGTAGGGCTTTTTTCAATTCGTGTACCTTCTGTTAGTGCTTTAGACCTTAGTGGCTCGTCATACCCATAGGTTGACATTAGTTGTGGTTGGTTGTGAGTGGGAGTCGTATGTTTGGGGTAAGGCATCGATGCTTGAGTTATTCTCCCCTATTGATTATGAAACTCTTTTTGATTCTTTTGCTTTATAATTGGCGGTGAGCATGTTATGGATTTATTTATCTAGCTGATATATTGTTGGTCCCAAGGCCATAGTCATGGACCATTTGGATCCAAAGTTAGTTCTCACTACCTTAGTAGTGTGGTAGTGGTGGTATCATAATTATAATTGTGTGTTGCCCTTGTTTGAATGCTCGTAATGGCATACATTGCATTGGATATTCATGGTTCTTGTGTTTTGTGGTACGATTCTGGTTCATCCATTGGATTTGCATTACTTTTTTTGAGAAGACAATTTTCACACTGTTATTGTTTTTAAACTGGTTTTAATGGGAGTCGTACTATCTGAATTACTTTGATAAAACTAATCTTTGAGATAAATGTGGCGTCAAGGATGTGATCCTTTTCTACTTTGAGACATAAAAGGCATCGAGGACGTGTGCTTTTTTTACTTTGAAATATTTGAAGCATCTGGGATATAGTTAACTTTTTAGTTGATTAGTCGGCGCATCCGTGCCCTTTCCTTCATTGGTTTGTGTACTTGTACCTCCGGTACCATGATGAAAAAGATTTGGTACCACGACAGTTAAACATATCTATATTTGTAAGTCATGGATCGGTGTCAGGAACTGTATACGGACTTCCTGCATCCCCTATGGGCCCCTCTGGCCGTGTGACTCACTAAAAAGGCATATGGAGCAGCATGGGTCCTACCTCACTATTAGGACAAGGGGTAGGTCTGTATACTTGGTATGAGGCACTTGGGTTCTAATGGTTTAGCTAATTCTGCTGCATTTTCTTCATTTATATGCATTGTCTATCACTAGTACAATTGGTTTTGGTTTGCACCCTTCGATTTTATGGGGGTGGTTGGGTTATGTTTGTTGTTTATATCTTTCAGATTGATAGGGTTCTGGTTAGGTTATTGTTTGATTATATTCATATATTCTTGTGTTGTAATGATAGTTGTTAGGTGTGTGATAATGCTCAAGTTACCCTCAAAACAAGTAAGAGAATAAGTAGTCATTAGCAATAAAAATTCCCAACAAGATTCGGGGTCAAATCCCAAAGAGAGTGATATAATGCAAGGAATTCAATTAGGAAATTAAGATGGTAAACCTATTCATTGTAGTAATTAAAAGAGATGGGTGGATGATTCCACCAAATTTACTAAAAGAGTTTTGGTATCAAATATCACAATTAGACTAAAATCAGGGAATCAAAGAAGAGACTATCTAGGGGTGTGGGGATTGGTATCAATGTCAAGTAGGGGTACTTTTGCTTGTTCAATATTGCTGGACAATCATGGATAGGTTGGGTAATCTTAAATGACACTACTCTTCTTTTGATCTCATAATATCAAATCATAGAATCTCCTTTCGATCTCATCTATGTGAATCACAAAACAACCCAATGCCTTACTAGAATCTCTCTTTCGAGCAGATTTGGCAACTTGAATTGAACCATAATTTCTCTTTCGAGTAAAGTACAGTAATTAACTCTAAATTGCAGGCATTAAGCTAATTACCCGCTTCAACTAATCTTTTTCAAGAATCAATTTAAGATCTAGACTAGGATTTTCCTTTGAGATGTTCTATGTGGTGTATGAATTCCTTCCAAAAAAACTCTTATGATGTTTTGAAATGGCTTGTCAAGACGTAATTATGATTCTGCACTTATGTTCAACTTTTGTTTTATGATATGAGACTTTCTACTTAAACGTTTCTTTTGTATATTCTATTGTGCTGAATGTATGTGAAGTGGCTTGTGTAGTGCCTCTCGGGGTCCTATTCACCATGTCACATCTAGGGTGTACTTTGGGTTGTGACAATTCCGGATACAATCAGATTGATATTGCGCCAGAAGATCACTGTAACACCCCAGTTTTTGAAAAGAAAGAAAAAAAATGTAGTTTTAAAATTTTTCTGATGCCAGGGAAGACGGAGGCCATCTACGGACCGTAGGTAGAGTTACGGGCCGTAGATGGGAACCATCGATGGCCTTGTTAACTTTATAAATTTTGATTTTCTGAACCTTGACCTACGGAACAGCAGGACGGTTCGTAGTCCAGTTGACGGGCCATAGATGGGTTCCGTAGATGCCTTTCAGACTTAGCCAAATTTTCAGTCCAAAATGAACTTTCTAAATCAATTGACGGAAGAGCATGACGGTCCGTCAATGGATGTACGGACCGTAGATCCTGTCCGTCAATTGGCCCCGACAGTATTATTTAAGGGCTTTTTTAGACTTTTCCCTAAATGTTTATTCCTTATCCTAGACGATTTTGCCCCTTAACCCTGGCCCTATTTATACTTTCTAAGCCCTAATCCCTTCATTCCAACTCTCATCTCCCAAAATTATTTCTCCCTCTTGAAGAACTAGAAGAAAAAGAAGAGAGCTAGGGTTTCTCATCAAGGTCATCAATCCTCCTTTTATTTCAAGGCATTGGCATTAAGGTATGATATTATTAACCATTTGGAGCCTTTCCTCCAATGGGTCCTCTTTCCCTTAAGGTTTTCAAGGTTTAGTCTAGCTCAAGAGAGCTAGGGTTTTGACAAATTCTTATGGGTTCTTCATTATGCATTCCATTGTTGATGTTATGGTTGATAGTGCACGATCTAGCGTGGTAAAGTAAGCTAGTGCACGATTTAGCGTGATTTACGTGAAACTTGAGGAACCCCATGAGTCCATGCTAAGTTCCCCCAATTTATGATTATGCTTATGTTGTGGGTTGAATTGAGAAAAAGATGAATTGTCTGAACTCTTTATGAATTGAGTTAAGGATTATGATTATCAAGTTATGAATTTCATGTAAGACTATGAATGATGAAAAGAGGATATTTTATGAAAAGGTGCATGTTCAATCAAAATCTATGATTTTTCTCTATTATGTGGGTTCCCTCAATTACAACTAAATTGCCTAGATTTATAGCTTTCTAAGTGTTAGCTTGCATTGAATTTCATGTTTTGAGGTGAAGCTTATGAACCCATGATTTATGAAGTAGGAGCATGATGAATTAAGTGCCTTGAGATTGAAGTGCCGAAGTTTATGACATGTAGACTTTGATGATGAATTATGAAAGGATTTTCTTAACTAAGGAGAATAGGGAGTAGATTCAATGAAAGGAACAAGAGGAGATCCCTCATGTTTTCCCCCTCACTATGATAGTCAAGAGGAGATCCCTCATGCCTATCCGAGACAATACAAGAGGAGATCCCTCATGTCTTCTATGGAGCTATTCTAATGGAAAGGACAAGAGCAGTTCCCTATGTCTACTCATAGTAAGGTAGGGGAGTTCCCCCGTGCTTTCAAATGATATTATAAGATTATGACTAAGGATAGACAAGAGGCGATTACCCATGTCTACTAATAATGAAATCATGGCTAAGGATAGACAAGAGGCGATTACCCATGTCTACTAATAATGAAATCACGACTAAGGATAGACAAGAGGCAATTACCCATGTCTACCTAAGATTAAAATGAACTAAGATTAATCCGTGGGAAGTATGCTTAGCACCGAGTGGACAAGTGGTGATTACCCATGTCCCATAAACTATGTGCCACCATAGGATGATGGTCTATGATAGACACTAGCTAGTGGATCCACCTAAGCTAAGAAAGGAAGGAAAGGTGATTTAGCTTGCTTTGGCCTTGACATATGGTTTATGCTTCATGTTTCTCATGTTTCTCATGTTTATCATGTTTTTTTTAGCTTGGCCATTGTATGTCATGATTATGTCTCTCTCTCTAGCATGAGTTATGTGCTTATGTGCATTGCTATTATACTTAGTACTTAATTGTGCTAACGTATACTCTTGCCTATATTAACCTTTTTGGTGTAGGACGTGGCGATTCTCCTTCCACTCGTGGCTAGAGCATTGACTTAGAGTTGAGAAGAAGACTTGGTGAGTCCTCATCCATCCGAGGACATGGCCTAGTTGTTCTTATTTTCATATCGTCTCTTTTCAGTGTTGGATATTGTATTGGGCTACGACCCTACTACTTTTATTCGTATTCTATGATATTAGAAGGCTTTGAGACATGAGTTGTAGACTTCCGCTATTTTGAGTAAAGTTTTGATATAAAATATTCTTTTGAACTCTTATTCTCTATATCTTGTATGTTATGTATGCTAAGGGCTTGTATGAGGTCTCTCGGGGTCTTGTATGCCATGTTACGTCTAGGGGCTACCCTGGGTCGTGACAAACTTGTTTTTCAGAGCACAAGGTTTTAGAAAGATTCTAGGATGTCTCATAAGCTATGTCGAGTAGAGTCTTGTTCATGAGTGTGAAGCGCGCCACATTTATGAATGAGAGGCTACAAGATGATTAGGAAACTCCACTTCTTCATTATCCTTAAGTCATGCAGTAGATTGTTACTCTATATGTCTCTCTCCTAATCCCTATCCTACGCGTTTCAGGATATGGCGTCTCGAAGAGCTTATACTCGAAGGAATGCGAGAGAGAGTGAAGAGAAAGAAACTCCTCCTCAAGCTCCTCAAGTTCTGGTCGATCCTTTGACCGAGCAAGTAACCAATGCGGAGTTCAGGGCTACTTTTCATGTGTTGGCCCAAGCCGTAATGGCTCATGCCAATAGGGAAGTTGTGGCTCCCGTGAACCCAAATGTGGGTACGGCGGCGTCAAGAGTGAGGGACTTCACTAGGATGAACCCTCCAGAGTTTCACGGTTCTAGAGTGGAGGAAGATCCTCAAGAGTTTATTGATGAGGTTTATAAAGTGTTGATGATCATGGGAGTGTCACCAACGGAAAAGGCGAAATTGGCTGCCTACCAACTCAAAGGTGTGGCTCAAATTTGGTACAACCAATGGAAGGGTGAGATGGCGGTTGATTAAGATCCTCTAGAGTTGGAGAGATTCAAGGGTGCTTTCCTCGATAGATTCTTTCCCCTTAAGATGAGGGAGGCGAAGGTACTTGAGTTCATCAACCTTCGTCAAGGGAGTATGGGTGTGAAAGAATATGCTTTGAAGTTCACACAATTGGCTAGATATGCCTCGCCATAAATGCCGACCCAAGGGCAAGAATGAGTAAATTTGTGTCGGGAGTGTCTGATATGTTGGTGAAAGAGTGCCGCACGGCCATGCTTGTGCATGACATGGATATTTCTCGCGTCATGGTTTATGCCAAACAAATCGAAGAAGAAAAACTTAAAGAAAGGTCTAGAGAGTCCAAGAGGGCTAAGACCGGTGATGGTAACTTTTCCCATGCAAGTTCTTATGGACATGATCGTTTTAAGTCTCGACAAAGGTTTTCCGGTCAAGATTTCTCCAATGATCCACCTAAGTTCAACAAAGATAGGGTGTCTAACCCTAAGCCTCAAGAAGGCAATAGTGGTGGATTCTCATCGACCACTTGTGCTAAGTGTGGAGGGAAGCATGAGGGCAATTGTCTAGCCGGATCTAATGCATGCTTTGGTTGTGGCAAGATGGGTCACAAGATAAGGGATTGTCCCTTAGTGGTTAGGAAGGAAGGAGAAAATCGTCGATGGACTCAACCTCAAAATTCATCGGGTTCAAGCGCTCAAAACCAAAACCGATTCTATGCACTTCAATCTCGTCATGAGCAAGAGGATTCCCCAGATGCGGAAATTGGTAAGTTGTGATCCTTTAGCTTGAAGTATCTTGATCCTCATGGTTCATTCTTTTGGTCTCATGTGTCATAGTTGATTTCCATGATTCCTTGATTATGTATGTTCATGAAGAGTTTTATATGATTATGTGCATTTGAGTATGAGTTGCATAAAGTCTTCATGATATGATGTGTTGATCATGCTTTAGCTTGGAGTTGATGTTTCCTCCTTGCATATGTGCACTTATGTAATTGCATGCTAGGTTGGGTTGTTAGTCCGTATCTATTACCCTTCTCAAGATGTCCTGATTCTCATTCGAGGAAGAATGTTCCAAAGGGGAGTTATTGTAACACCCCAGTTTCTGAAAAGAAAGAAAAAAAATACAGTTTTAAAATTTTTCTGAAGCCAGGGACGACGGAGGCCATCTACGGATCGTAGGTGGAGTGACGGGCAGTAGATGGGAACCGTCGATGGCCCTGTTAGCTTTATAAATTTTGAGTTTCTGAACCTTGACCTATGGAACAGCAGGACGGTACGTAGTCCAGTTGACGGGCCGTAGATGGGTTCCGTAGATGGGTTCCCTAGATGCCTTCCAGACTTAGCCAAATTTTCAGTCCAAAATGAACTTTCTGAATCGATTGATGGAAGAGCAGGACGGTCTGTCAATGGATGTACGGACCGTAGATCCTGTCCGTCGGTTGGCCCCGACAGTATTATTTAAGGGCTTTTTTGGACTTTTCCCTAAATGTTTATTCCTTATCCTAGACGATTTTGCCCCTTAACCCTGACCCTATTTATACTTTCTAAGCCCTAATCCCTTCATTCCAACTCTCATCTCCCAAAAATATTTCTCCCTCTTGAAGAACTAGAAGAAAAAGAAGAGAGCTAGGGTTTCTCATCAAGGTCATCAATCCTTCTTTTATTTCAAGGCATTGGCATTAAGGTATGATATTATTCACCATTTGGAGCCTTTCCTCCAATGGGTCTTCTTTTCCTTAAGGTTTTCAAGGTTTAGTCTTGCCCAAGAGAGCTAGGGTTTTGACAAATTCTTAAGGGTTCTTCATTATGCTTTCCATTGTTGATGTTATGGTTGATAGTGCACGATCTAGCGTGGTAAAGTAAGCTAGTGCACAATTTAGCGTGATTTACATGAAACTTGAGGAACCCCATGAGTCCATGCTAAGTTCCCCCAATTTATGATTATGCTTATGTTGTGGGTTGAATTGAGAAAAAGATGAATTGAATGAACTCTTTATGAATTGAGTTAAGGATTATGATTATCAAGTTATGAATTTCATGTAAGACTATGAATGATGAAAAGAGGATATTTTATGAAAAGATGCATGTTCAATCGAAATCTATGATTTTCCTCTATTATGTGGGTTCCCTCAATTACGACAAAATTACCTTGATTTATGGCTTTCTAAGTATTAGCTTGCATTGAATTTCATGTTTTGAGGTGAAGCTTATGAACCCATGATTTATGAAGTAGGAGCATGATGAATTAAGGGTGTCTTGAGATTGAAGTGCCAAAGTTTATGACATGTAGACTTTGATGATGAATTATGAAATGATTTTCTTAACTAAGGAGAATAGGGAGTAGATTCAATGAAAGGAACAAGAGGAGATCCCTCATGTTTTCCCCCTCACTATGATAGTCAAGAGGAGATCCCTCATGCCTATCCGAGACAATACAAGAGGAGATCCCTCACGTCTTCTATGGAGCTATTCTAATGGAAAGGACAAGAGGAGATCCCTCATGTCTACTCATAGTAAGGTAGGGGAGATCCCCCGTGCTTTCAAATAATATGAGAAGATTATGACTAAGGATAGACAAGAGGCGATTACCCATGTCTACTAATAATGAAATCATGACTAAGGATAGACAAGAGGCGATTACCCATGTCGACCTAAGATAAAAATGAACTAAGATTAATCCGTGGGAAGTATGCTTAGACCCGAGCGGACAAGTGGCGATTACCCATGTCCCATAAACTATGTGCCACCATAGGATGATGGTCTATGATAGACACTAGCTAGTGGATCAACCTAAGCTAAGAAAGGAAGGAAATATGATTTAGCTTGCTTTGGCCTTGAAATATGGTTTATGCTTCATGTTTCTCATGTTTATCATGTTTTTTTTAGCTTGGCCATTGCATATCATGATTATGTCTCTCTCTCTAGCATGACTTATGTGTTTATGTGCATTGCTATCATACTTAGTACTTAATTGTACTAACGCATACTCTTGCCTACATTAACCTTTTTGGTGTAGGACGTGGCAATTCACCTTCCACACTTGGCTAGAGCATTAACTTAGAGTTGGGAAGAAGACTCGGTGAGTCCTCATTCATCCGAGGACATGGCCTAGTTGTTCTTTTTTTCATGTCGTCTCTTTTCAGTGTTGGATATTGTATTGGGCTGCGTCCCTACTACTTTTATTCGTATTCTATGATATTAGAAGGCTTTGAGACATGAGTTGTAGACTTCCGCTGTTTTGAGTAAAGTTTTGATATAAAATGCTCTTTTGAACTCTTATTCTCTATATCTTGTATGTTATGTATGCAAAGGGCTTGTATGAGGCCTCTCGGGGTCTTGTACGCTATGTTACATCTAGGGGCTACCCTGGGTCGTGACAATCACGAATAGACAACTTTCACCTGCCCTTGTGGCACTTATGCTTTCAAGTTTATGTCATTTTGACTTTGCAATACGCCTGCCACATTTCAAGGATGCATGATGGCCTTTTTTCATGAAATGGTGGATGACTTTGTGGAGGTGTTCATGGATGATTTATTAGTCTTTTTAGGAAATCTTTTGAGGTATGTCTACAAAACCTTGATCTGGTACTTGCTCGCTGTGAGGTGACAAATCTGGTGCTCAATTGGGAAAAACTTTATTTTTTTGTTTGAGAAGGTATAGTTCTAGGCGACAAAATGTCAAAGTATGGTTTGGAAGTTGACGAGGCACAAATTGAAGGGATAGAGAAGCTACCACCTCTGATTTCTATAAAAGGGGTAAGAAGCTAGCTTGGACATGCAGGTTTCTATCAAAGATTCATCAAGAATTTCTCCAATACTGTCATACCTATGACTAGTACTTTGTAGAAGGAGGTGAAATTTAAAATTTGATGAAAATTGTGTTAAAGCGTTCGAGGTGCTGAAAAAGAACTTAATTGAGGCTCCAATCTTGATCGCTCCTAATTAGGAGCTACCATTTGAACTCATGTGTAATGCAAGTGATGTAGGAGTGGGTGCATTGTTGGGACAAAGGATGGAGAAGGTGTTCCTTTCAATCTAATATGCAAGACCCTTGATTCTGCACAAGCTAATTACATAGTGACTGAGGAGGAGATGCTTGCCCTAGTGTTTGCCTTCGGCAAGTTTAGATCGTATTTGGTAGGTGCCAAAGGTATTGTTTTTCAATGATCATATATCTATTAGGTCCCTATTCAACAAGAAGGATGCTAAACCAAGGCTCATTTGGTGTACTTGTCTACTACAAAATTTGACCTTGAGATCAAAGATAGAAAAAGGATGGAGAATCAAATTGCTGATCATCTTTTGAGGTTGGAAGACTTTTCTTATATACATAACGGAGGTCGAGTTTGAGAAGATTTTTAGTACGAGGAGTTGATGGCCCTATATATCATCTAAGTGCCATGGTATGCTGACATAGTGACTTTGTTGGTGAGTGGAGTGCTCCCCTCGAGCTCAACTGCTTAATAAAAGAAGAAGCTAAGGTCATGCAAGGTACTACATTTGGGATGAATATTTTTTCGTCAAGCAAAGAGTAGACAGAGTAGTGAGAAGGTGTATTCAGAAGAATGAGGTATAGCATGTGCTAGAGAGTTGTCACACATTACCATACGGAGGTCATCATGAAGGAGAGCGCACAGACCACTAGGTATTGCAATCCGAATTCTTTTGGCCCATATTGTTCAGAGATGTTGCATTCTATGTGAAGGAGTATTATCAATGCCAGAGGTTAGGTACTATTTCTAGAAGACATGAGATGCCACTTAACAACATTCTTGAGATAGAAATCTTTGATGTGTAGGGTATTGACTTCATAGGTCCATTCCCACCATCCGATCGAAACCAATACATTCTAGTAGTAGTGGATTATGTATCCGAGTTGGTTGAGGTTGTAGCTCATCCAACTAATGATTCAAAAGTGGTCATAGAATTCATGAAAAAGCACATTTTTACTTGATTTGGTACTCCAAGGTCTATTATTAATGATGGAGGAAAGAGCTTCAATAACCATTTGGTAAAGAATATTTTTGCTAAGTATAGAATTCGTCATAAGGTGGCTACAACATACAATGCACATACTAGTGGCCAAGTAGAGGTGTCCAACTAAGAAGTAAATCAGATAATGTAGAAAATGGTGAATGTGCAATGGAAGGATTAGGTCGTGAAGCTTGATGATGCATTATGGTCATACAGAACAGCATATAAGACACCAATAGGGACTTCTCCCTATCACATGGTGTTTGGTAAAGCTTGCCATCTTCTGGTAGAATAGGAGCATTAAGCATATTGGGCAATTTAAAAGCAAAATCTTGACCCAGAGCTAGCCGGCAAAAAGAGAGTGGGGAAACTTCACAAACTTGAGGATGTTATGCTCTATGCTTATGAGATCGCAAAGCTCTATAAAGAGAAGACCAAGAGGTGGCATGACAAGCATAGAGTCACTAAAACTTTTGAACTAGGCCAACATGTATTGCTCTTCAACTCTAGACTTAGATTATTTCCCGGAAAGCTATGGTCTAAGTGGAGTGGGCCATTCCTAGTACGGTGCAGTGGAGCTTAGAAATAAAGACTCATCAATCTTCTTAGTAAATGGTAAGCATGTCAAGCACTATTTTTGTAAGGATGCGGGAAGTGATAGAAATCCCTTGAGCTAAATGATGAATGATTTGCAAGACAAGTCGAGCTGCAACGTTAAACCAGGCGCTTCACGGGAGGCAACCCGTGAAATATTGTAATAGTTAGGTGTCTCTTATTTTCTTAGGACTAAGTTTAAATTTCAGTCGATTGTAATAGTTAGGAACTATATATAAAAAAGTGAAAAGATAGAAAAATTCAAAAAGAGGAATCGCTACGACTAAAACTAAGGCAATGGACGGGAGGCAACCCACCATTGCTTTAACATGATTTGATTCATGCACAAGAATAGCATGACGTGGTATACGTAATGTGGGAAGATGCACACACAAATGGAGTACATGAAACTGGGGCCACTAGTCCGACACACTACCGGTGCACCGTGCCAAGACCTAAAGTATGAGCCACTGGTCGGGCATAGTGCAGGCGCACCGTGCCAAGGTCCTCAGTAGTGGCGCCACTGGTCAGGCGCACTGCAGGTTAAGCCACAAGGCAGGTGCACTGCAGACGCACTACCCCACCAATTCATTACTCCAAATTTATTAGACGGGTTGGGGACCACACACAAATAAACCCAAATATTTTTACCCCAACCCTTTGAAGTACTAACCCTACTCATATTATTCCTCACTTCTCACAAATATCACCGCCCTTTCTCCCTATCTCTCTCAAATTTCTCTCTTCTTCTTCCAATAGTTATTCCAAGAACTCCAAATTCCTCCTTAGCTTCTTCCCTTAAAAACGTTTTTCCACCAACAAATGAATTCCATTTGACCTACAACCATTATTGCCTACCACTACCGACCCACCACCATCTCTCTCTAAATTTTTTCTCTCAATACTCACTTGTGTCTTCTTAAATGGCACCCCCAAGGGTAAGAATGTGGAGTTTGAAGCAGGTGGAAAGCAAAATTAGAAAGGAACCACTGCCGCAACCTCCGGCCAAACACACACTCGACTACCACCTCAGAACTTTTGCAAGTAAGCATGGAAAACTATGGGGAGGATTCCTATGATTGTCAACAAGAAGCAAAATATTTTGTGGATGAATATGTGAATGAAGAGAAGTTGCTAGCGGAGTTTCTGTTAATCCATAAAATAGTGTCTAATTTGGGGCTACAATACATTTTCGCGATCAAGGTGAGTGCAATCTTAGTCTTGTTCATGAATTTTATTATAACTGGAATATGCAGCATATGTGGAGCAACAAAATGGACATTAGGGGTAAACCCTTTGGTTCACCACTTAGGTGCTTACTGACCTTTTGAGCACCCCTCATTGTGAGTATGCTAAATATCAGCAGATGAAAGACAAACCTCCGTATAGGGATATCTGCCACACCCTTTGTTGGGTGAATTCGACTGTTAGATGGTAACTAACCAAGGATGCAGAAAGGCATGCTACTCTCCATTATGTGCACCTTAATCAAGAGGCTCGGGTATGGCTTAAAATTTTTTATAGCACTCTTTTAAATGTAAACACACTTTTGAGGTTACTAGAGATAGAATAGTGTAGGTTAATCATCAAACGAAAGGCCTACCTATGAATGCTGCTTCGAATCTTCAACACAATATGTTTAAGTTCCAAAAAAACCAGTGGTGGCGAGTTTATTATAGGAGTGTATTGACTTGGTTCTTGCGATCTGAGGGGGTTGAAGAAGAGGTCCACGACTTATGCCCACCTCGGGCCTCTCACTTAGTTAATACCATAATGGATGTTACAAAAACAAAAAATCAGGATACGCCACATGGGCCAATGTTGTCTACTTAGGATCATCAGGCACGTGATGATAGTTGGATGGAAAGGATGTATGGCATGGCATAGCTGCAGTTGTGTATTGGCTACTGCCTGATCACTGAGGAGGAGATGACTACACTAGTTCAGCGCTATCCACTGACAAACAGTTCTATGTATATGTGTCACATGAGTCTGGCGTTTCAAGAGCCAGTAGATGATGATGAGGACAATGTTGATGAGGAGGATGCTAATGAGGAAGAGAATGATTATACTAATGATGCTGGTATGGCACTAATGGTAGTTGATGATGCCATGAATGTGGCCAATGAAGATGTCATCAATGATTACGTCGTGGCCTGGAGGCCTAAGGAGTTCCTTTTTCATTCTTTTTCTTATGGTTTGAATTGTAGGACTACAAACATTTCTTTGTTTAAGTTTTGAGTGGAGAAAAATTTCCATGCATGTTTTACTACTTTATAGAGTCTTTGTTTTAGGTTAGGTTCTTTGGCTTTTATTTTTTGTTCTTTTCCTAAAGATAGTCCCATTGATCAGACTACGATGTTTTTATTTGTTTTGTTTGTTCTTTTGTTTTGATTAGTCAAGTCGTAAAGTCATAGTAGAAGTGACTATTCTCAATGATGGATGGATGATGGCCGTCTTGCGGGAAAAATAGTCACATGTTGGTAATTGTGAAGCCCGACCTTTGGTGCTTCGAAGCCTTGCTTAGAAGTTAATCAAAAGTCATGGGTAGCTCATATAGGAACATGCACAAGAATTAAGGAAGTAATTATGAGAGGCATATAGGTTCTTTGATTTGACCCCGAAAAGATAAAATTGGGCTTAATTGTGTTGAAATCACTCAATATGTTGTGAATGAGCATACTAGCTTTGTATCCTTGTGTGTATGTCATGGTGCCATATGTTGTGAGTATTGCCTGGTTCTTACATAAAACATCATCTAGAACTTGCCCCGTTATGTGCTTTACAAGTAACTTGTATGAATTGTAGAATATGATTTAGGCATTTCTTTGCATAGCCAATTTAATTTTCGTTTGTGCCTCCATGATTTTATCCCTAGTGAAGCCCTCTGAGTCCCTTAGCCTATAATTATTTGATTAGCCTCATGATAAGCCAAATCCATTTTTTTGATACCATGTCTTTGTTTGATCTAAATATTAATCCTTAATGCTTTTTGTAGTGAAGTAAGGGTTGAACAAATGATAGAGTGAAGCAATAAGAAAAAGCTTGTGTGGTAAAAAGAAAATTGAGGTGAAAAGTGCCCCGAATTGTACTTGCATAAGTACTTGCTATCTATTTTTTTTTTATTTTTTGATATCATGAAATAAAAACACATTGCTAGCAAGTGCTTGATTCTCTAGAGGGTGGAAACTAAAAGATAAAGAAAAGGGTGATGAAGAGGCATAAGAAAGAGAAGAGAAAAATGGTAAGGTGTGGAAAAATAAAACAAGTGCATTAAGGAGGAAAGTCACTAAATATAGTCTAATATATCCTCCCTAGCCCTAAGCCGACATTACAACCAAGTTAAGTCCTTTTGATTCCATGAATGAACTGCATTGTTAAAGTCAACACACACTAAGGGCAAGCTTAAGTCATGTTGTGATATGTAGGAACATCTTTTGTGAGATTGAAAGCTTAAATTCTAAAAATTGGCCTTTGAAACTTTTAAATGTTGTGAACATGACTTGTGCTGAGAGAAGGGTCATACCAAATTTGTGAGGGAACTCATGACACATGCTTGGGTGTATTGTTGTTTCCATGTTTATACATGATTGCATTGGCCCAGTGAAAATTGTAAAGAGTCAATCATTGAGGTTATGTTGTGTCTAATGGGCTATTACGGTAGTAAGCAAATATGTATATGATTGTATGAAGTGTGAGCTACAAAAGCATTATTAATAATTTTTGGTTGATTCTAGTACGGATCGACAAGTCCTTAGGTTTTAATGGTGTGTTGATTGTCAAAAGTATAGAGAGTTGTTCGAGAACAACAAAGGTTTAAGTGTGGGGTGGTGATCTTGGGTGTATTTATATGCCCAGTTATTATGATTCACTCGCATATACCTTATGTTTAGAGATTGTTCTTGATGTTATATTCTATAGTTTGATGAATATTGCAATGATTGCACAACTAAGATATATAATTAGCTAATTTAGGTGTTACAGAGGGAGCTTGGGCACATGAGAGCCGAAAAGGAACTCAAAGAAGCTAGAAAAGGTGAGCAAGAAGAAAATCTGAGCTCAGGCGCAAGGATGGTGTGCTGCCTAGCCCCAATTTACTGAGACCTCAGTGCTGGCAGGCTGTGCTAGCCTAGGAGTTATTGAAGAGCAGGCTTGGCACGATTCTGGCGGCTTCCCTAGAGTTCCTGACAAAAATCCTAAAATTTCAAGATTTTGGATTCACTTAGGAGAAGAGATTGTTTTCCCCAACTCTATAAATAGAACCTTAGGCTTGTTTTCTAGGGTTACTTCTTCTTTTCAAGTGCAAGAGCAAGGGACAAAGATTCATTTTAGTTTCGATCTTCTACTATTTTCTTTAGTCTTGAACTACATGAAAACAATTTTGTTTATGTGTTGATTAGAATGAGTACCTAAAAGCCTTTGTTCTGGGTTTGTAGGTATGAATGATTGTTGAACATCGTTTTATGGATGAATTTGGTTATCTTATAAACATCTCTTATATTCTTGAATTAGTATTTTTATGCTTGATCAGCATTAAGATAAACATATAATCTACTTTTGAACTCTAGAGACGGATAGAGAGATAGATCGGGAAATATAAGGAGCACAATCTTTCTTGCATGCCACTTGAGTAAAAATTTTTTTAGGATTGACACTCATAAAAAAAACGTGATTGGTTACGAAATAGAATGAAAACTAAATGCTAAATAGTTGACCAAATATATTCCTGCTCAACGATCTATTTAGATGATTAACTGGTGTAGGTGATTAGAGGTCGAGAGATCATGATCATATAATCAACCTTGTAAATCGATAATTTGATAACCTTATAAAATCCTTGAAAGAGATGCAATGCCCAAATTCTTTATAAACTACAGCCCTTGAATTGTCCCAATTATTGTTTAAACACCGAAATTGAAGTTGTTCATTGTTAGTTACTTTTCAATCGTAAATATTTACAATCATAGTTATAAACACCAAAAATCAACTCTTTGAAATACACTTACTTTAACTTGTGGATTTTCGTTGAAATAAATATAAATTGATCGTAAGTCTATTGGGTTCAATAATCTGACTCATTTCGAGCCACTTTATTACTTGCACGACCGTGTACACTTGTGTGTGCATTTGGGAGCAACAACTTCCATACCGAAAAGAGAGTGTCTTACTTGCTAAGGTAAGGAGCATGATCTTAAGCTTAGATGGATCCACTAGGTCTGTCCAATCGGGACAAAGTCCTACAGGGGTACATAGTTTTAGGACAAGGGGATTGCTACTAAATAACTTCGCCTCTACTAACGGGTGAGCCTTCATCCCAAAGTCCACTCGGTGCTAAGTAAACTACCAACAGAAATGTACATAATTATATCATAATCATAATACTTGAAATGATAAAAATCTAGTAATACCAATCCAATTGTAAACTTCTATCATAAAATAGTTCATTTCAAAACCATGATTTTATATCATACTCATGAAGACACTTATCTAAAGCATATAAATCATGATAATCTTTCATAATGAGAATACTTCAATTGGAAGCACCCTTTTCATAAAACATATTGATACTTTATCTAAAAGCACCCTTGATTCATTAAATTCCTCAATTCAAGATGCATGTATAATCTCAAAACATAGTTCATAATCATAATGTAGTCATATAGTATGGGTTCATGTGAAAATCATTGAAAACATGTGATTAGATCAAATCATGCATAATAATATTAAATATAATGAATATAGACATAACCAATTGAACCCATAAGAAATCATGCAAACCCTAGAATTTGGGTTGGATTCATAGAAAGAAAATAAAGAATTTGTATGACTGATTGAATGAAAAGGGATCCATTGATGAACTTCTCACATACCTTGATGAACCCTAGCTTTTAAATTGGAGGAGGAGATTTGAAGCTTGAAGTCACCTTCAATCTAGAGAGAGAATTTGGAGAAGAAGACCTTTAGAGCTTTTGGGCTTTTTGACTGAATGAGAGGGAATGAGTAATTTTTTAAGAGAAAAATCAGTTTTAAGACTTAGGAATAGTCTAGAAATGACATAGTTTAGGAATCAAAAGGGAAGGAAAAGACACAACTAACCCTTAAAGAAAAATTGCCAAATGGATCCTACATGACCATGTACGGTCCATACCATACCCTACGGATCATCCTGGTCAACCGTTGGTCGAGTTACTAGAACTCTGAATTTGTGGCCATGAACCATGTACGGTCTGTACCATACCCGTCTTCACGGTTTAAGTTGGAAAAATTCCACCAAGTCTGAAGCTCACCTACAAGCCACCTTCTACGGCCCGTACATGCTCCTACAGAACGTCCTATTGGTCTGTGGGAAATTTTTAGAGACTTGAAAATTTCCAACTTCTAAAGACTCCTTTCCATGACTGCCCTCCTACGGACCATAGGTAGCTCCGCATAAATGTGCATCAACAACGTTTTTTTGAGATTTTCCTTTCCAACTCTACTTACCAATTTTCGAGGTGTTACAATATCTTCTCCTTGGGAACATTCTTCCTTGAATGGTACTCAAGCTATCATGAGTAGAATAGAAAAAGAGATCTAACAACCGAACATGAATGCAAATCAAATCAAAATGCATAAGACCAAGGAGTAATCGACCTCAAGCTAAAACATGAACTTTACAACTGATTTCATGAGCATGCATGCATATGGAAACATGAGAATAGCCAAAACTCATGAATCTGAAAGAGAAAACATGACTAACTACTACCTCAAACTGAACTGGAATACAAGGAAAGAGATGGGGGGTACTTGGACATTATATCGGCTTCGGCCTCCCAAGTGGCACCCTCAACTAATTGATTCCTCCAAAGGACTTTCACCAATCAATTTCTTTACTTCTCAACTTTCAGAATTGATGATCAAAAATTTCAATCACAACCTCTTCATAAGAAAGGCTTTCCTTAACACCAACACTCTTCAATGGCACAATCAAATTAGGATCACCAACACGCTTCTTTAACAATAAAACATGAAACACTAGATGCACCGATGCAAACGGAAGGCAAGTCGAACTTATAGGCTACCTTGCCAAAATGCTTCAAAAGCTGATATAGGCCTACATAATGGGGACTAAGCTTCCATTACTTTTTAAATCTCATCACGCCCATCATATGTGACATTTTCAAGTAAACTCAATCATCAATATTGAATTCGAGCTCTCTTCTTCTAACATCCATGTAAGACTTTTATCGACTTTGAGCCTTTTTCAACCTCTCTCTAATAAGTCAAACCTTCTATGTATCCTAATTTACTAACTTGGGCCCTATCAAATTGACTGCTCCAACTTCAAACAAACCAATAGGAGACCTACACTTCCTACCGTAGAGAACCTCAAATTAAGTCATTTGAATACTTGAGTGATACCTATTATTATAGGCGAACTCAATCAAAGGCAAATGATCATCCCAATAGCCCTTGAAATCAATCACGCTAGCTCTCAACATATCTTCCAAAGTCTTAATAGTCAGTTCGGCTTGACTATTGGTCTGAGGATGAAAAGCCGTACTAAGCTTCACTTGAGTACCAAGACCCTTCTAAAATGATTTCCAAAATTGAGTACCTCTGTCGTAAATGATGGATAAAGGCACTCCATGCAACTTTACCATCTTCTTAATATAGAGCCTAACATAGTCTTTGGCTGAAAATAAGGTCTTCACATGAAAAAATGTGTTGTCTTAGTCATTCGATCAATCACAATCCAAATAGAATCATACTATTGAAGAGTACGAGGTAAGCCCATAAATAAGTCCATATTCAAGTCTTCTCACATTCAAGTAGAAATACTAATGTCTTGAGCCAAACCTTCTTGTTTTTGATGTTCAACCTTCACTTATTGAAAATTAGGGCACTTAGCCACAAACTTCGCAATATAATTCTTCATCCCATTCCACCAATAGACTCTCACAAATCATGGTACATATTTGTGGCTCTCGAGTGAATAGAGTACCAAGAACTGTGAGCTTCCGATAAAATTTGTTACCTTAACTTCTCACATTATGAACACATAACCGATCGTGGTAATGAATCACACAATCTCCCCTTTGAAAGGAAGCCTTAATGGATTTTTTGAAAGCCACTTTTTTCAACTCAACCATAGTCAGGATCGAGCTCTTGCTTAGCCTTCACATCCGATACAAGAGACGATTTTGAGTCATTCTGAACAAGGATACCACCATCCTCAGAATCAACCAAGCAAACACCATAATGAGCTAGTCTATGAACATCATGAACCAACTCCTTTTTACCATCCTCAATGTGAGCAGTACTACTTATCGACAATTGGCTAAGAACATCGGCAACCACATTTGCCTTACCCAGATGATAAAGAATACTCGTATCGAAATCTTTCAACTACTCAAGCAACCTCCTTTGGTGAAGATTCAAAATCTTTTGCTTAAATATATATTGCAAACTCTCATGATCTATGAACACATCCACATAAACACCATAGAGATAATGTCTCCAAATCTTCAAAGCAAAGACCACTGCCGCTAACTCCAAATCATGAGTCGGATAGTTATATTCATGAACTTTCAATTGCCTTTATAACACCCCAAGCTTCCAAAGGATTTTAAAATGCAGAACTCACCTGAAGACAGTGACCTACGGAGGCCACCTACAAGCTATAGATGGATTGACGGACCGTACGTGGGGACCGTCAATGGCACTATGAAATTTCAGGATTTCCAAGTTTCTGAACTTTGACCTATGGAATAGCAGGACGGTTCGTAGTTCAGCTGAAGGGCCGTAGATGGGTTCTGTAGATGCCTTCCAGACTTAGCAAAATTTTCAGCCCAAAATGAACTTTCTGAATCAATTGATGGATGAGCTGGACGGTCCGTCAATTGATGTACGGACCGTAGATCCTGTCCGTCGATTGGTCCCAACAGTTTTTAATTAAGGGTTTTTTGATCTTTTCCCTAATTGTTTACCTATTAAGCTAAGTCGGTTATACCCTTAATCTTAGACCTATAAATACTTTCTAAGCCTAATTCCTTTCATTCTAATGCATTCCAAAACTCTCCTCTCTCAAATATTTCTCTCTAAAAAGAAACTCTCTCTCAACTCTCAAGGAAGAAGAAGAAGATTGAATCCCCCATTGAAGACCTTCAATCTTCTCCAATTTCTTATGAATTGCTTTGAGGTATGATAGTGTTCATCATTAGGAGTCTTTTCCTCCAATGGGCCCTTCCTCTTCTTCATGATTTTCAAAGGTTTACTCTAACCCAATTGAATTAGGGTTTTGATCAATCATTGTGGGTTCTTCAATTATGATTCCAATTATTGATTCTATGATTCCTAGTGCACGATTTAGCGTGATAAAGTAACTTAGTGCATGAATTAGCGTGAATTAGCGTGAATTACATGATTTGATGTAAAGATTACATGAACCCCCATGATCCCAGGCTAATTCTCGCCAACCTGATAATCTATGCTTTGAGTGTTGGGTTGAGTTATGATTTGATGAAGTTTATGAATTCTCTATGAGATCAAGCATGAATTATGAATGAATTGAGAATAACCTTATGAATTTAGCATGATCAAGTCAAAAGCATGATTTTCCTCTATTATGTGAGTTCCTTCAATTATGGGTAAATTGTAATTATTATGGCTTCCTAAGCATGAGCTTGCATTGAATTGCATGAAATTAGTTGAACTTGCATGAACCCATATGAACTCTATGAACTATGAGATATGAGCATGATGAATTAAGGGCACTTTGAGAGTAAAGTACCAAAGTTATGATTTGATGATGCTATGGTTGAGTAGTGAAAGGTTTTCTCACGTAATTCTCCCACTATGATAAAAGAAGAACAAAGAGGCGATTACCCATGTTCTTAAGGAGCTATTCTAATGACGTAAGCTTGGACAAAGTCCATGGAAGATGAGACATCTATAAGCATGATTTTAGCTTGAATTGGTAACCGTAGTTGTACCTTTTCATGTTTAATGATATAAATATGTTAATGACTAATCCGTGGGAATTATGCTTAGCACCGAGTGGATATTGAGATGGAAGCCCTCCCGTTAGTAAAGGCCGATTCCTATAGTGAAAATTCTCCCGTTCGTAGAGGCCGGGTTTTCTAGATGGAACTCCCCCGTTAGTTGAGGCCGAGTCTCCTAAAGCAATCTATATCCCATAAACTATGTTGCCACCATAGGATGTTGTCTTTAAGTAGACATTAGCTAGTGGATCCACATAAGCTAAGAAGTTCATGGTCTTACCTTTGAAGTTAGGACACCTTTTTTCGGTGTGGGGTAGACATCGGATTCCGTGCTGATAGCTCACATGGTCTTGCATGTCGGTTAAGGCTTTTCCCCACAAGTTCATGAACAAGTGTTCTCATGATGATGTAAAGAAAAGAAGGAAAGGTGATTTAGCTTGCTTTGACCTTGATATATGCTTTATGTTTCATGTATCTCATGTTTTTCATGTTTTTAGCTAGGCCATTGCATGTCATGATTATGTCTCTCTCTCTCTAGCATGATTTATATGTTTGTGTGCATTGCTATCATACTTAGTACTTAATTGTGCTAACGCATACTCTTGCCTACATTAACTTATTTGGTGTAGGACGTGGCGATTCACCTTCCACTCGTGGCTAGAGCATTGACTTAGAGTTGAGAAGAAGACTTGGTGAGTCCTCATCCATCCGAGGACATAGCCTTGTTGGATTTTACATTTTATGTCTTTCCTTATGTTGGATATTGTATTGGGCTTAGTCCCTATCACTTTTATTCGTATTCTATGATATTAGAAGGCTTTGAGACATGAGTAGTAGACTTCCGCTGTTTCTTTTAAAAGCTTTGATATGAAATTCTCTTTCGAACTTTTATTCTCTATTATCTTGTATATAATGTTTGCTAAGGGCTTGTATGAGGCCTCTCGGGGTCTTGTACGCCATGTCACATCTATGGGGTATCTTGGGTCGTGATAAATTTGGTATTCAGAGCGCAAGGTTTTAGAAAGATCCTAGGATGTCTCATAAGTCGCGTCAAGTAGAGTCTTGTTCATGAATGTGAAGCACGCCACATTTATGAATGAGAGGCTATAAAACGTTTAAGAAATTTCACTTCTTTCATTACTCTTAAGTTGTGTCATAGAGTTTAACTCTATATATCTCTCTCCTAATCCCTATCCTACGCGTTTCAGGATATGGCGACCCGAAGAGCCTACACTAGAAGAAACATGGGAGAGAATGTGGAACAAGAAGCTCCTCCTCAAGCTCCTCAAGTTTTGGCCGACCCTTTGGCGGAACAAGTGACTAATGCGGAGTTCAGGGTTGCTTTCCAAGTGTTGGCTCAAGCCATGACAGCTCAAGCCAATAGAGAGGTAGTGGCTCCCGTGAACCCAAATGTGGGTATGGCAGCATCAAGAGTGAGGGACTTTACGAGGATGAATCCTCCGGAATTCCATGGCTCTAAAGTTGAGGAAGATCCTCAAGAATTCATTGATGAAGTGAACAAGGTGTTGATGATCATGGGTGTGACGCCAAAAGAAAAGGCGGAGTTGACTGCTTATCAACTCAATGGTGTTGCCCAAATTTGGTTCAATCAATGGAAGAGTGAGAGGGTGGTTAATGAGAGTCCTCTTGATTGGGAGAAATTCAAGGTTGCTTTCCTTGATAGGTTCCTCCCTCTTGAGAATAGAGAGGCTAAGGTGCTTGAGTTTATCAACCTTCGACAAGGAAATATGAGTGTGAAAGAGTATGCATTGAAGTTCACACAATTGGCTAGATATGCTCCGTCCATAGTTGACGACCTAAGGAAAAGAATGAGCAAATTTGTGTCAGAGTGTCATATATGTTGTTGAAAGAGTGCCGCACCTCCATGCTTGTGCATGACGTGGATATTTCTCACCTCATGGTTTATGCCGAACAAATTGAAGAAGAAAAGATTAAGGCAAGGTCTACGGAGACCAAGAGGGCTAGGACCGGAGATGGTAACTCTTCGCATGCAAGGTTCGATAGATATGGTCATCCTAGGTTTTAGCAAAGGTTCTCTGGCCAAGGCTCATCCAATGCTCCTCCAAAGTTTAACAATGATGGGGTGTCTAACCCTAAGTCTCAGGGAGGGAATAATGGTGGTTCTGTATTGACTCCTTGTGCCAAGTGTGGGAAAAAGCATGAGGGTAGATGTCTAGCCGGTACGGATGGTTGTTATAATTGTTGAAAGAGTGGTCACAAGATGAGGGATTTTCCATCTCTCACGGCCAAGGGAAGATAGAATAAGCAAGCTCCACCTAGAGTATCGGGTTCGAATGCTCAGAAGCAAAACCAATTTTATGCACTTCAGGCTCGTCATGAGCAAGTGAGCTCTCTCGATGTGGTTACTGGTATGTTAAGAGGTTTCCATTTTTATGTTTATGCTTTGCTTGATCCTGGTGCTACCTTGTGTTTTGTGATGTCATATGTGGCTATGAGGTTTGAAGTTGGTCTGCTAGATCCTTTTCATGTTTCCACTCTGATTAGAGAATCTATCATGGCTAAGAGAGTTTATAGAGATTGTCCCGTCTCCTTATCCCATAGAGTCACTCTTGTTGATCTTATAGAGCAAGATATGCTAGATTTTGATGTTATTTTTGGGATGGATTGGTTGCATGCTTGTTATACCTCTATTGATTGTAGGACCCAAATGATCAAGTTTCAGTTTCCAAATGAGCCTATCCTAGAGTGGAAGGGAGGAAATTCTATGTTTCGAGGTCAATTTGTTTCTTATCTAAAAGCCAGAAAGATGATCTCAAAGGGTTGCATTTACCATCTTGTTAAGGTGAGGGATATAGATTCTGAGACCCCTACTCTTGAGTCAGTCCCCGTTGTTAATGAGTTTTCGGAAGTGTTTCCCGATGACTTGCCCGTATTCCTCCCGAAAAGGAAATAGACTTCGGTATTGACCTTCTCCCCGATATGCAACCTATTTCTATTCCTCCTTATAGGATGGCTCCAACGGAACTTAAGGAACTAAAATAGTAGTTGAAAGGCTTGTTGGATAAGGGTTTCATCCGGCCAAGTATTTCTCCATTGGGTGCTCCGGTCTTTTTTGTAAGGAAGAAAGATGGTTCACTCTGTATGTGCATCGACTATCGCCAATTGAACAAGGTTACCATTAAGAATAAGTATCCTCTACCAAGGATAGATGACTTGTTTGATCAACTTCAAGGGGCTAGTTAGTTCTCTAAGATCAACCTTCGTTCGGGCTATCACCAATTAAGGGTGAAAGAAGATGATATTCCGAAAACGGCTTTCCGGACTAGGTATGGTCACTACGAGTTCTTGGTAATGTCGTTTGGGTTGATAAATGCTCCAGCCGCATTTATGGACTTGATGAATATAGTGTTTAAGCAATACCTTGACATGTTTGTGATTGTGTTTATTGACGACATTTTGATCTACTCAAAGAATGAGGGAGAATATGTTAATCATTTGAGGATTGTGTTGCAAGTCCTCAAGGACCAACAATTCTTTGTGAAGTTTAGTAAATGTGAGTTTTGGTTAAGGTCCGTGGCTTTTCTTGGTCACATTGTTTCCGGTAAGGGCATTGAGGTAGATCCTAAGAAGATGGAGGCGGTTAAGAATTTGCCTAGACCTTTATCACCTTCGGATATCCGTAGTTTTTTGGGCTTAGCCGGTTATTATAGGAGGTTTGTTGAAGGATTTTCATCCATTTCTTCTCCATTGACGGCTTTGACTCAAAAGAAGGTTATATTCGCATGGTCCGAGGCATGTGAGAAGAGTTTTCAAGAATTGAAGGATCGACTTACTTCGGCTCCAATATTTACTCTACCGAAAGGATCCGATGGTTTTGTGGTTTATTGTGATGCCTCAAGAATTGGGCTAGGATGTGTTCTTATGCAAAATGGGAAATTCATTGCTTATGCTTCAAGACAACTCAAGGTTCACGAAAAGAACAATCCTACTCATGACTTAGAATTAGCGGCAGTTGTGTTTGCTTTGAAAATATGGCGACATTATTTGTATGGGGTACATGTAGATATCTTCACCGACCATAAGAGTTTGCAATATGGGTTTAAACAGAAAGATTTGAATCTCCGCCAAAGAAGGTGGCTTGAGTTGTTAAAAGACTATGATATGAGTGGTCTCTATCACCCCGGTAAGGCTAACGTGGTGGCGGATGCTCTTAGTCGATTATCTATGGGTAGTGTTGCTCATGTTGAGGATGGTAAGAAAGAGTTGGTTCGCGATGTCCATATATTGGCTCGATTGGGTGTTAGATTGGTTGATTCTACTAAAAGGTGGTGTTACGGTTCACAAGGGTTCTGAATCCCCTTTTGTGCATGATGTGAAAGCTAAGAAAGGTCTTGATCCTAACTTGGTTGAACTAAAGGAAGCGGTACTCAAGAAGTCCATAGAGGTTTTCTCCCAAGGGGGAGATGGTGTGCTTTGATATCAAGGTCGTTTGTGTGTTCCCAATGTAGAGGGCTTAAGAGAGTAAATTTTATCGAAAGCCCATAGTTTTCGATATTCCATCCACCCAGGAGCTACAAAAATGTACCGTGATTTGTGGGAAATTTATTGGTGGAACGGAATGAAGAAAGATATTGCAGAATTTGTGGCTAAGTGTCCTAATTACCAACAAGTGAAAGTTGAGCATCAAAGGCGGGGAGGTTTGACCCAAGATATTAGTATTCCTACTTGGAAGTGGGAAGATGTGAATATGGATTTTATTGTGGGTTTGCCTCGCACGAGGTGACAATATGATTCGATTTGAGTTGTTGTGGATAGAATGACAAAGTCAGCCCATTTCATTCCCGTCAAGACTTCTTATTCAGCGGAGGATTATGCTAAGTTATATTTAAGGGAGATGGTTAGGCTCCATGGAGTGCCTTTATCCATTATCTCCGATCGTGGTGCACAATTTACTTCACAATTTTGGAAGTTGTTCCAAAAAGGTCTTGGTACTCGTGTTAAGCTTAGTACAGCCTTTCATCCCCAAATCGATGGGCAAGCGGAGCGTACTATTCAAACCTTGGAAGATATGTTGAGAGCTTGTGTAATCGATTTCAAGGGTACTTGGGATGATCACTTGCCTTTGATTGAGTTTGCTTATAATAATAGCTACCATTCTTAGTATTGGTATGGCTCCATTTGAGGCTCTCTATGGTAGGAGGTGTAGATCTCCTATAGGTTGGTTTGAAGTTGGTGAAGTTGCTTTGGTAGGCCCGGAGTTGGTGCATGAGGCTATGGAGAAAGTTTGACTTATTAGGGAGAGGTTGAAAACGGCTCAAAGTCGACAAAAGTCTTATGCCGATGTTAGAAGAAGAGAATTAGAATTCAATGTTGATGATTGGGTTTACTTGAAAATCTCACCCATGAAGGGTGTAATGAGATTTGGGAAGAAAGGGAAGCTTAGTCCCCGTTATGTAGGCCCATATCAGATTTTGAGACGTGTTGGTAAGGTTGCTTATGAGCTTGACTTGCCTAATGATTTGGACGCTGTGCATCCGATTTTCAATGTCTAATTATTGAAAAAGTGTGTTGGTGATCCGACCACTATAGTGCCATTAGAGAATCTTGGCATAAAGGATAGTCTTTCTTATGAAGAGGTTCCGGTTGAGATTTTACACTGGCAAGTCCGGAAGTTAAGGAATAAAGAAGTTGCTTCCGTGAAAGTTCTATGGAGGAATCAATTGGTTGAGGGTGCTACTTGGGAGGCCGAGGCCGATATGATGTCCCGATATCATCATCTCTTTCCTTCCGATCCTACTCTAGCTTGAGGTATCTTGATCCTCATGGTTCATTCTTTTCATCTCATGTGTCATAGTTGATTTCCATGGTTCCTTGATTGTGCATGTTCATGAAGAGTCTTATATGATAATGTGCATTTGCGTATGAGTTGCATTAAGTCTTCATGATAAGTTGTGTGGATCATGCTTTAGCTTGGAGTTGAGGTTTCATCCTCGGATATGTGCATTTATGTGATTGCATGCTAGGTTGGGTTGTTAGTTCATGTCTATTACCCTTCTCAAGGTGTCTTGATTCTCATTCGAGGACGAATGTTCCCAAGCGGGAGATATTGTAACACCCCAAGCTTTCAAAGGATTTTAAAATGCAGAACTCACTTGAAGACAGTGATCTACGGAGGCCACCTACGGGCCGTAGATGGATTGATGGGCCGTAGGTGGGGACCGTCAATGGCACCATGAAATTTCAGGATTTCCAAGTTTCTGAACTTTGATCTACGAAAGAGTAGGACGGTTCGTAGTTCAGTTGATGGGCCGTAGATGGGTTCCGTAGATGCCTTCCAGACTTAGCCAAATTTTCAGCCCAAAATGAACTTTCTGAATCAATTGACGGAAGAGAAGGATGGTCCGTCAATTGATGTACGGACCGTAGATCATGTCCGTCGATTGACCCCAACAGGTTTTAATTAAGGGCTTTTTGGTCTTTTCCCTAATTGTTTACCTATTAAGCTAAGTCGGTTATACCCTTAATCTTAGACCTATAAATACTTTCTAAGCCTAATTCCTTTCATTCTAATTCATTCCAAAACTCTCCTCTCTCAAATATTTCTCTCTCTAAAAAGAAACTCTCTCTCAACTCCCAAGAAAGAAGAAGAAGCTTGAATCCCCCATTGAAGACCTTCAATCTTCTCCAATTTCTTGTGGATTGCTTTGAGGTATGATAGTGTTCATCATTAGGAGTCTTTTCCTCCAATGGGCCCTTCCTCTTCTTCATGATTTTCAAAGGTTTACTCTAACTCAATTGAATTAGGGTTTTGATCAATCATTGTGGGTTCTTCAATTATGATTCCAATTATTGATTCTATGATTCCTAGTGCACGATTTAGCGTGATAAAGTAACTTAGTGCACGAATTAGCGTGAATTACATGATTTGATGTAAAGATTACATGAACCCCCATGATCCCACGCTAATTCTCCCCAACTTGATAATCTATGCTTTGAGTGTTGGGTTGAGTTATGATTTGATGAAGTTTATGAATTCTCTATGAGATCAAGCATGAATTATGAATGAATTGAGGATAACCTTATGAATTTAGCATGATCAAGTCAAAAGCATGATTTTTCTCTATTATGTGAGTTCCTTCAAGTATGGGTAAATTGTAACTATTATGGCTTCCTAAGCATGAGCTTGCATTAAATTGCATGATATGAGTTGAACTTGCATGAACCCATATGAACTCTATGAACTATGAAAAATGAGCATGATGAATTAAGGGTGCTTTGAGAGTAAAGTACCAAAGTTATGATATGATGATGCTATGGTTGAGTTGTGAAAGGTTTTCTCACATAATTCTCCCACTATGATAAAAGAAGAACAAAGAGGTGATTACCAATGTTCTTAAGGAGCTATTCTAATGACGTAAGCTTGGACAAAGTCCATGGAAGATGAAACATCTATAAGCATGATTTTAGCTTGAATTGGTAACCCTAGTTGTACCTTTTCATGCTTAATGATATAAATATGTTAATGACTAATCCGTGGGAATTATGCTTAGCATCGAGTAGATATTGAGATGGAATCCCTCCCGTTAGTAGAGGCCGAGTCTTCTAGTGAAAGCTCTCCCATTAGTTGAGGCTGAGTCTCCTAAAGCAATATCTATCCCATAAACTATGTTGCCACCATAGGATGTTGTCTTTAAGTAGACATTAGCTAGTGGTTCCACATAAGCTAAGAAGTTCATGGTCTTACATTGGCAAGTAGGACACCTCTTTTCGGTGTGGGGTAGACACCGGATTCCTTGTTGATAGCTCACATGGTCTTACATGTCGATTAAGGCTTTTCCCCACAAGTTAATGAACAAGTGTTCTCATGATGAAGTAAAGAAAAGAAGGAATGGTGATTTAGCTTGCTTTGGCCTTGATATATGCTTTACGTTTCATGTTTCTCATGTTTTTCTTGTTTTTAGCTTGGCCATTGCATGTCATGATTATGTCTCTCTCTCTAGCATGATTTATGTATTTGTGTGCATTGCTATCATACTTAGTACTTAATTGTGCTAACGTATACTCTTGCCTACATTAACTTCTTTGGTGTAGAACGTGGCAATCCACCTTCCACTCGTGGCTAGAGCATTGACTTAGAGTTGAAAAGAAGACTTGGTGAGTCCTCATCCATCCGAGGACATAACCTTGTTGGATTTTACATTTTATGTCTTTCCTTATGTTGGATATTTTATTGGGCTTAGTCCCTATCACTTTTATTCATATTCTATGATATTAGAAGGCTTTGAGACATGAGTAGTAGACTTCCATTGTTTCTTTTAAAAGCTTTGATATAGAATTCTCTTTCGAACTTTTATTCTCTATTATCTTGTATGTAATGTATGCTAAGGGCTTGTATGAGGCCTCTCGGGGTCATGTACACCATGTCACATCTAGGGGGTACCTTGGGTCGTGACAGCCTTGAAGCATAAGTAATTACTTTCCCATGCTGCATCAAACACAACCAAGACCAATCCTTGAGGCATGACAATACAAAAAAAACCATCATACCCTTCTGGTAGAGTCAAAACTGGACTTAAGTAAGTCGATTCTTCAACTCTTGGAAAATATTCTCACAAGCTTTCGACCATTGAAATTTCATCTTTTTCTGAGTCAAAGTAGTCAAAGGCAAAGCAACAGAGGAAAATCCTTCAATTAAACTTCTATAATAACCGTCCAAACCCAAGAAACTCCAAATATCTAAAGGGGAAAGAGGTCTAGGCCAGTTCTTAAGTATCTCAGTTTTCTTAGGATCAACCCTAATACCTTCATCAGAGACAATATGGCCAACGAAAGCAAGGAACTCAACAAAAATTCAAATTTGCTAAACTTAGTAAACAACTGATTATACTTGAGGATTTGCAAAATTACCCTTAGGTGTTCAATATGTTTATCCTCAATCCGCCAGTAAATAAAAATATCATCAATAAACACAATCACGAAAATGTCAAGATATTAATTGAACACTATATTCATAAGGTCCATGAAAGACTTCGGGGCATTAGTCAAGACAAATGACATCTTTAGTAACTCATAGTGGCCATACCGTGTTTGAAAACCCATTTTGGGAATCACACTTTCCCTTACTCTTAACTTATGATACCCCGATCGGAGATCAATCTTTGAGAAGAAACTAGCACCTTAGAGTTGATCAAACAAGTCATATTTACTTGTAATATGATACTTATTATTTACCATGACCTTGTTCAATTGCCGATAGTCAATACACATGCGAGGTGAGCCATCCTTCTTTTGAACAAAAAAACTGGAGTACCCCATGGGGAGATACTCGATCTAATGAAACCATTATCCAACAAGTCTTTCAACTGATCCCTTAACACTTTATGGTTTGCTGGAGCCACACGGTAAGGAGAAATAAAGATAGGCTATGTATCTGGAAGAAGGTCAATTTCAAAATCTATCTTTCTTTTAGGAGGAACACTTGGAAGATCATTGGGAAACATTCCAGAAACTCATTAACAATAGGAATTGACTCAAGAATAGGGTTTTTCAAATCAGTATCCCTAACCCGAAAAAGATTATAGATGCAACCTTTAGAGATCATTAACTTAGCCTTAAGGCACAAGATAAACCGACCTATAGGCACTGAATTTCCACCCCTCCATTCGAAGATAGGCTCGTTAATAACCTGGAATGTGAACACTCAGGTTTTAGAATTAATGAAAACATAACTAGAATGAAGCCAGTCCATCCTAAGAATGACATCGAAATCTATCATATGTAGCTCTACAAAATCAACTGAGGTAACTTTATGGGAAATGTAAACAGGGCAATTTCTATAAACTCGCCTAGCAACAATGGAATCACCAATAGGAGTAGAGACTGATAAAGGGTTCTAAAAGAATTTCACGACTAACATCAAACCTCATAGCCACATAAGGAGTCACAAAAGACAATGTGGAACCTGGATTAAGCAATGCATAAACATCAAAATGAAAGACGCGTAATAAAACACTTACCACACCCATAGAACTCTCATTATCCTGTTGAGTCTAAAAGGCATAAAACCTAATATGACGTTGACTTACTATCGAAGCCAAAAAAAGCACCCTGCTGACTTTGGTGACTAGAAGAAACACTAGGCCAAACATGAAGACTATCTCTACCATTGCTAACAAGCAAAACAAAATCTCTCAATCTATTCCCACTCTTACCACAATAATAGCAACCCTCGGTACAGGCTAAGCATCTTCGCAGATGACTCTTGCCACACTTTTGGCAAGTCAGGAATGAAAATCCGCCAAACCACCTCCTTGAGGCTTAGGGTTAGACACCCTATATTTGTTGAACCTTGGAACCAGAGTACTAGATGAATTTAGAACAAAGAACTTTTTCCAAAATTCAGCACATTCATTTCCACCAGACCTCGAGTGAGAGCAATCACCACGATCTATTCTTGCCCTTTTTGACTCTCTAACCCTTTCCTTAAGCTTTTCTTCCTCAATTTGCTAAGGGTGAGTCATCAACCTTGATATATCCATCTCCTTGATCAACATGGCGGTTCTACATTCTTTGATCACCATTTCAGACACACCCGAAATAAACTTACTCATTCATTCCCTAGAGTCAGCAACAATAGCCGAAGCATACTTGTAATTTTGATTGAACTTCAAAACGTATTCCTTTACACTCATGTTACCTTGCCTTAGGTTTGTGAACTCTTGGACATTAGCCTCCCCCATCTCAAAGGGAAAGAACCGATCAAGAAATGCCCCTTTGAACTTGTCCCAATCAAGTGACCTGCATCCAATGCCTTTTCATCCTTCCATTGAGCAAACCACACTTTAGAAACCCCTTTCAATTGATTAGCAGCCAAATCCGCATTTTCCACAAGAGTCACTCCCATAATGTGCACAATCTTATGGATTCCCTTAATTAACTCTTGTGGATCCTCATCCCCTTTCGAACCATGGAATTTTGGAGGATTTATCCTCGTGAAGTCTTGAACCCTTGTTACCACCGCAGCCACATTTGGGTTCATAGGAGCTAAAACTTTCCTATTAACTTGTATGGTCATGGCTTGGGCCAACCCTTGGAAAGCGGCCCTAAACTCCACATGAGACACTTGCTCGGCCAAAGGATCAATCGAGTTTGACAAAATTTGAGTTCCATAATGTCATTGAAATTCCTTCTTGGAGATAGGTTCTAAAAAATGAATAGAACAATAGTTAGGAGGAAGACCTTTTATAGAGTTCAACTCTATCGCACAAGTTTATAGTAACGAAAGAAATCAAGTTTCCTAAACGTCGCATAGCCTCCTATTCATAAATGTAGTGCACTTCACACTTATGAATAAGACTATGCTAAAAGTGGCTTGTCAGACTCCTAGGTCTCTTTTAAAACCCGATGCTTTAAGTACCAATTTTTTCACAACCCAAACTACTTCCTAGACATGACATGGAAAATAGGATCTTGTGAGACCCTAAGCAAGCCACTTAACATAAGCATGACCCAAGGATAACAACATAACATAAATAAAGAGACAAAGCGGAATATAAGTCTCAAAGCTTCAACTCAACATGATACAAAAATTAGAGTATAAAGACTGTAAATGCAGAATCATACTAAGTCTGAAAACAAGCCTCTACTAATAATAGATGTGACGAGGACAAGTTCTAGCTCACGAAATAAGTCTAAAAACTCAAACTGACATAAATCAATGAATTAAAGACATGTGGTGGTAAGGTCCCCGAACCATAAGGACTTACAAAACTGCTAAGCAACACTTATCAATTACTAACCATGGCCGAATGGAGGAAAGTCATATCCTGTTTTATGAGACAATATAGGCACAAGAGAATATATGTGTTAGTAATTGAAATGTAGTGAATATGGGAAAGATGCATAAAACATAAACATGAGGCATGCTAAGTTTGAAAATGTGCTAATGCATGACCAAGTAAAACATACCAAATATTGATAAGCTATGTTCATAAATCAAAGGATGAGGTTAATGCAATATTTGAAGAGAATATCATGAGTTTTAATCATATATTTTGAGGAAGTCATAAACTTGTTTGAAAAAACCATAATCTTTTGTGGGATGTTTATTGTTAACCGAAATAAACCATATGAGCTATAACATGGAGTTCAGTGTACTACTCAAACACCAAAAAGAGAGTGTCCTTCTTGCCAAGGTAAGGACAATGTTCTTAAACTTAGGTGGATCAACAAGCTATGTCCAATCAAGACAAAGTTCTACGGGAGCATGTAGTTATGGGACAAGGGGATTGCTACTAAAGAACTCCGCCTCTACTAATGGGTGAGCCTCCATCCCAAAGTTCTCTCGATGCTAAGTAAACTTTCAGTGGAAATGTACTTAATCATATCATAATCATAATACTTGAAATGGTAAGAATCTAGTAATACCAATCCAATCATAAACTTCATATCATAGAATAGATCCTTCCAAAATCATTATTTCATATCATACTCATAAAGACACTTATCCAAGTATCTAAATGTTGATCATCTTTTCATAATGAGAATACTTCAATTAGAAGTACCCTTTTCATAAAACATATTGATACTTTATTTAAAAGCACCATTAATTCATAAAATTTCTAAATTCATGATGCATGCATAATCTCAAAACATATTTCATAATTAATGAAAACATGTAATTATGATCAAATTATGCATAATAAGATAAAATATAATGAATTTAGTCATAACCAATTGAACCCATAAGAAATCATGCAAACCTTAGAATTTGGGTTAGAATCATAGAAAAAATAGAGAATTCTTTAAACTCAATGAATTAAAAGGGATCCATTGATGAACTTCCCATATACGTTGATAAACCATAGCTTTTGAATTGGAGAAGGAGTATTGAAGCTTGAATAACCCTAAGATCACCCTGAATCCTTGGGAGAGAATTTGGAAAAGAAAACCTTGAGAGCTATTGAGGTTTTTGAGTTAATGAGAGGTAATGGGTAATTTTTGAAGAGAAAAATCAGTTATAGGACTTAGGAATAGTCTAGAAATGACATAGTTTAGGAATTAAATGGGTAGGAAAAGACCCAACTAACACTTAAATGAAAACTGCCAAACGGATCGTATACGACCATGTACAATCCATACCATATCGTTCGGACAGTCCTAGTCAACTGTAGGTTTAGTTACTGGAACTCCAACTTTGTCGTCATGAACCACGAGCTCCTTTCCATGGACCATAGAAGCTTGTATAGTCCGGGCACCCATCCGTACGACTTAAGTTGGAAAACTTCCACCAAGTATGCACTTCACCTATGGGCCACCTTCTACGGCCCATACACGCTCCTACGGACCATCCCGTTGGTCCATTGGAAACTCTTAAAGACTAGAAAATTTCCATCTTCTTAGGACTCCTTTCCACGACTTCCTTATTATGGACCATAGGACCTTGTACGGTACGCAGGTAGCTCCGAATAAACATGCACCAGCAATTGTTTTTTGAGATTTTCCTTTCCATCTCAACTTACCAATTTTCGAGGTGTTATATCTTAGCTCCTCTACACCTTTTCTTGAATTATGAATAACTTCTCATCATCAAGCTTCCATCCTCAAATCTACTCAAACAAAGAAGATCGGGCCTCTCTGAATCTACAACCGGAAAAGATTATTTTCTAATCTCAGAACATCTTTAGCCAACGGTCTTTCCTCAACACTAATTGAGGAAAAACTCCCCACGCTAGAAGTCTTCCTACCCAAAGAATCTATAACCACATTAGCCTTCCCTAGGTGATATAGGATAGACATTTCATAGTCCTTCAACAACTCGAGCCATCTAAGCGTCCTCAAGTTCAGATCCCATTGACTGAAGATATGCTGAAGACTTCGATGATTGGTGAAGACCTCACAATGCACCCCGTACAAATAATTACACCATCACATAGGCAAAAATACCATGGATACCAACTCCAATTCATGAGTAGGCTAGTTATTTTCATGTTTCTTCAACTGCCTAGAAGGATAAGAAATCATCTTACCCTTCTCCATCAACACGCCACCCAAACAGACTCATGAAGCATCACAATACACAGTAAATTCCACACCCTCCTCAGGTAGGCTCAACATAGGTGCCGAAGTCAACAAGGTCTTGAACTTTTGGAAGCTCTCCTTACACTCATTAGATCATTGAAAACCCACGCTCTGTTGAGTCAATCTAGTTAATGGGGCTGCAATAGTAGAAAAACCCTGCACAAACCATATTAGTAGCCTGTCAACCCTAGAAAACTCCAAATCTCAGTAGAAGAAGTAGGTCTCGTCCAACCTCTAACTACATAAATCTTAGCTGGATCCATTCTAATACCTTTTTTGGACACCACGTGTCCCAAGAATGACACGAAATCAAGCTAGAACTCAGACTTTGAGAATTTGGCATACAACTTCTCTTCCCTCAACCTGTGAAGCACTATTCTCAAGTATCGAACATGATTCTCCTCGGCCCTAAAGTACACCAAAATATCATCAATAAAGACAATAAAAAATGAATCAAAGTATGGTCAAAATACCATTTTCATCAACTCCCTGAAGACTACAGGGGCCTTATTCAGCCTAAAGGAGATCACTAATAACTCATCATGACCATACCAAGTATGAAAACCTGTAGTAGGGATATCCGATGCCTTAATCCTCAACTGATGATAACCGGACCTCAAATCTATCTTAGAGAACAACGATGCCCTCTGAAACTAAACTAAAAATGCAGATTTTTGTTTCTACCTCATAAAACATAAGGAGTAAGTGCTAGAAATCAAGAATTCACAAACCTTTTTTTTGTTTTATTTGAAAAAGTAAAACCAATTTAACAAAAAAACATAAACTTTATCAAAAACACAAAAAAAATGCGCCACACAAATTTATTGAACAACATTGTAAAATAATTCTAAGAATAAAACCTGGAAAAGATGACAACAAATGAAACACCTAGAAGAAGGGAGTAGTTGAATTTGAGGATATATATATATATATATATATATATATATATATATATATATATATAGAATGGATTACAAAAACTAAATGACACAAAAAGTAAATCTCCAAGTGTTATATATATATATATATAACACTTGGAGATTTACTTTTTGTGTCATTTAGTTTTTGTAATCCATTTTGGATTCTGCCTTCTCTCACACTATACTGAATTTAACTTCACGGCAAATGAGAAGCAAATAGTACTTTGCGTGAACTATCAATTGTCACTAACTGTAATTGGAAACTATATTCAGTAGGCGCTTGAACATAAGTATTTGAAATAAGGTTGATTTAAAGTTGAAGTTTTGTGAGGTTACGTGATTAGAATTTCGATCTTGTGAAAGTTATGACAATCATAGTTCATAAATAAGGTATTCAAATATCCTAAAACACCGCATTAAAAAGTCACCCTTTTTCTTGTTGTTTTTGTACATTTGTGCTTGTAATTATATATTATTACAAATTGTTAAATACCAATTGATCAAATAATAAGAACTAATTGTTTTTTAAATAACCTTCCTGCATTGTACGATAACCTCTTAATGTCGAGCATGTATTTAGAATTTTGGCTTTTTTTTTTGTAAAATATAAACTTATGGGTTAGCTTTTAAATTAAAAAATTGAAATCAAATATTTTAGGTGAATTTGATATATGAAATAAAAAATTTATTACTTGGTCAAAGGCCCTTAATATTCATTTTGTTACCAAAAAAAAGAAGTAGAATGGGTAGATTTTACATTTGGGGATAAACATGGTACGGTAGATACCATTTACCATATTGAAATTGAAATTTTTGATATTGCGATTTTGATATTATGATATTTGATATATATTTTTTAAGAAAATGATATTCGGTATTGTATTCATAGAACCATTACCAAAATATCAAATAACATACCAAAATATATAGTTACATATACAATTCATATATTATATTATAATGCTAGCAAATATATAAAATAATTTTACAAAACTAATTATCCAGTCCTTGAAAATTTGACTAGTTACTACTCTATATATATTGGAATAATTTTTTTGTGTATAATTGATTAACGAAGGGAATTTCTTGTGCTTTCTTTTGTATATTTCGACATGTGTATGGTGTTAGTATGATATAATTGAGACGTTTCTTGAAAAGTTGAAGTCATAATACTCTCTTATATAAATATATGTAAATCGAAGTCGAACAAACTATGATTACCAATTTATCTTACCGCAAAATACCAAAATCGAACTACTTTAATTTGATAATGGTATAGCTAGTATTTTAGAAACTGAAAATCAAAATTAATGAACTAAAATTTCCAATACCGTACGTGTCTCCCTGTTCCAAATATGTAAATACTAGGAAAATACGTATGTGATAGGTTTATTTTGATGAGAATTAGTTTTTGATGAGTGTAAATGAAAGTTGATCAATATTTCTTTTTGCAATTTATACTTATTTAATAATATAACTTACGATACATATGTACATGCAAAATATTATGACATATATTTAACTGGACCTCAAATTGCACCTAAACACTTCAATTTTTATCTTCAATGTCTTGTGGAAACCCAACACTACGTGCTAGCACGTGAATTTTAGAAGTATTTATATCATTATTTTGTAATTAGAATGACCAACTAAGATATTTTTTCGGTTATAAAAAAATTCCCTTTATATGCCACCAATTATCCATTCGATACGTTAATTAATGATCAAATTGACACCTTTTCATGGTAATTAAAGTGTCTCGTAAATTCCTCATACCGGATTGTTAATGGATCAATTTGGTTGATCATTTGTTACTCTATTGTATATACTAAAATTTGTTTTTACAACATCGTATATATCATCTTGATTTCTTTTCGATTTTGGTATAATTCAAATGATTTTCAATTTCTTTAAAATTATATGGGTAACGTGAATTTATTTGCCTTATTTCATGAGAAACTACAAGGTACAACATATGAGTTTGACTCATTAGGTTCTATTTATTTTCAGAAATAGAGAGCATCTTTGATTACAATTAAAAGGAACAATTTTAAATAGGCTAATGTTCAAATTCGACTCGACTTGTTTCTTGGTGAATATGATAGGGAAATACATATAAATATACTAAATAAGATTAGGGGTGTGTTTGGTATGAAGGAAAATGTTTTCCTTAATTTTTTAAGGGAAGTCATTTTCCTTAAATTTGAGAAAAGTAAGTTGATTTGGAAAATATTTTCCAAAACATTTAAGCCTACCAAACATGAGAAAATTGGAAAAAGTTTTCCTTCATACCAAACACACTCTTAGTATTACAAGTACTAACTTGAGATTTCACTTTTCAAAATATAACTGTAACAATTTATCAAAATCTAACAAGGAAGGTAAAAGAATTAAGAAAACGGTAAAACTATTCAATTAAATCACGACTTATTTTCTTTTTTAAAAAAACAGAATTAGAGCCCATTTTATTTCCATATAAAAATCAAATAGGAAAAATTACCTAAATACACAACTTAAGTTATCATAATCTCTAAGATTCCCTACCATTTAAAAAAATTACAAAAATTCCTTTTTTTCCTCTCTCTCTCTCTCTCCTAATCTCGGATATACCCCTACCCCTCTTCCCATTACACGCTTAACTCCTCCAAATTCACGCCTAAATTTATGTCATTTATCAATGGTTTTTTCCAACTCAGCATTTTTGAACAATAACCGTATTATTCTAGATTTCTTCATCAGTTTCAAATTTTTAAAAAGGTAGAAGAATTTCTTTATCATTTTTTTTTGTTTTCAATATATCATATTTGAAATCAAAATTCTTTCAATTTTCTGATGTTCATCTCAATTTAATGATACATGTGGATTCTTGTCTGTCATTTAGTATTGGTCTTACACAATTAGTTCTTCAAATGAAGATCCTGTCATTTGTGTTTTTTATTCGGATAATAATGGTTTTGCTGAAAATAGATCCAAACACCACAGTGATCCTTTAATGATGAAGAAATTGCAAGAGGTGAAATTGCGGAAGGATGCATGTTCAAGTTCGAAATCTTATACTTATGTATAATGTCTATGTTTCAACCTTCAGATACATTACAACTTTATTATGCACAGCGTATCATGTACAACCTTATTTTTGAAACATAACTCCAATTTATTGAAATCTAAATCAGTATGTATCGTGTTCATAGTTATGTACTTGATATATAACTATGACATATTTCATTATCTTTTAGTACCAAATATATATACCCACTGCTATTCAATTGAGAATATCTAGAGACCTTATCAAATTTTATTATTGATACATAAATCCAATTTTTGAAAAACTAAATCAGTATGTATCATGATCATAGTTATATATATGATACATAACTATGACAAATTTCATTATATTTTAGAATCACATATATATACCAAATGTCATTCAACTAACAAGGGTATGTATCTGGAGACATTACCAGCTGTCTGTTTGATTATGTATATGGAATCTTTAAGTTTTGTTCATGTGTTTCTCCAACAAGGATTTCATCACTTCTGTATTATTTATACTTTACTTCAGATTTCTGAATTTCTGAATGCCTCAGCGAAATTGATAGATTCATGATGTATCTTCTCAAAACTTACGAAATTTTTGAATCAAACTTGAAAGGATGTTGGCCAATCTTCTTGAACAATTTTGAATTTTAAAATTTTAAATCTGTTACGCATTATGAGGGATTAAGTAGTAGTGATTAAAACGCGATTGAGTGATTAACGGAATTATAAATTGATTTTTCATTATTTTTCTTTTTTTATAGTAACATGTTAAAAGGTAATGTATCAAGAGGTATGTATCCGTTGTTGTGTGATGTATCCGCCAGACTCAAAATTTATGAGATTTTTGTAATTTGAAAAATAATAGGGATAAGATGTAATTAGCTCCCACAAGTATGTGATTTCTATACTTTTTACAATCAAATATGTACATAGGCTGGCCAAAAAAAGATCCAACCCATTTAAGGAAATAAAACAAAGTAAAACTAAAAGAAAAGTTCTTAAAAAAGAAGAAATATCTAGAAATGTGACTAGCAACACTTTCCTAAACTAGTCATCGGAGGAAGAAGAGGAAGAGACGACGGCAGCAACATCATCTTCGTCGTCTTCTCCACAAAGTTCTACAACCTTGCATAAATAAAGAATCTAACATCGAGATAGTCGTTAAGCTCCATGAGATGGCGCTATTTCAAATTCATCTTCCAAGCTATGTATTTATTTACTAAGCCTTCAATTCTCGCTCTTGAAATACTTGGATCTAGTCTTATAAGGTAATCTTTTTGCACAAATTATTGTACCTATGCCGCAAATATTGATCTTCTTGAGCAAGGAATCTTATAGTCTTAATGATACAAAGAAAACCTCAATCAATTTTTCTTTTATAAATCTGAATTCGGTGGATTGAAATCCAAACATTTAATACCACCACCAAAACCAAATCCACAAAAAGAATCTTCATTTAAAATTTTTTGAGGTAAACTTAGATTTGGTACTTCTTCACACCATCTATTTGAACAAACGACAACTTCAGTTCATTGACCAGTTCATGTACCTTTCTTAACTTTCTCCTCTAATGAATATTCATAGTCATCTACAATACATTTCTATGTAAACTTGTTGTATATGAATTTAACACAATTATAGATTAAATATGCTACTTTAACTCCACGAGCACTAGTTTTATACCTATATAACACCTCAAATCTCTAACCAGGTGCATGATATATTAACCAACGAAAACTAACTCAGACATCATGAGGCATATTAGTAGAGTACTAAATCTAAAACAATAATTTGAGAGATCTTTGGGAGATTATGTGTCTATCTCCTGTAGTTGATTTCTTTTAGTAGTTGATCAGCTAGTCATGCTTCAGTATTTTGGTGTAGTAATTGAGTAACTCCCTGTACCTTTGGGCTTGGTACCTTTGTTATGATTTTATTGTCCGGTTAGTTGGCTTCATCCTTTGCCACTCTTGTTGTATGCTTTTGCTATCTTACTGATCCTTGCTTGATAGGAGGCTAGATTAGGTTTACCTAGTTAGCAATCCATTAGGCTATTTCGATATGTTCAGTTTAGAAGATTATCTTTGTTGCTTGTTGTCCTTTTGGGGTAGTAGCTAGGTTGTTGGTGGCGACGAGTGTAATCCTCCCCATCAAGTGCAGCAACTAACTCATCATACTACTCAATGTACTCTCCATCAAAATTCATGATTACAGCCTGTAACACCTCAGACTTCAAGAAAGGACAAACGGGCAAGTCCATAAACCCAAAATGGACTATGGACCCTTCACAGCACCCTAGACGTACCATTTAGGGGTCCACAGCCCGTTAAGGGCATCGTGAGACCATCCAGGACTGCCCCTAGGCCGGAGTCACCTGGACGGTGCCTTAGATGGCCAGTGGTGACTTGGACGGCCCATTAGGGGTCGATACAAGTCACGCAGATAGTGAGGTTACACCTCAAGGCCACTGTGAAGGACCACGGATGCCTAGACGGTCAGTGAGGCTTCACACGGACCGTGAAATTGTCCATTAAAGGGACTTATCAGGTTTTGAGTTTTAGGCCAACTTCAAATGATGATATCTCTCAGCACAAAATGAATTAGGTGGCCCATGACCTATCACACTAAAGGTCTTTGAGTCCTCTTTCCAATGCCACTAAGTTTGCCTTATTTTGAGCCTGGAGTAAAATGTTATGCTTGTTTTAGTGAAGCTCTGTCGGGCAGGGCAACATCACGATCCACTAGATGAGCGATGATGCCTTAAACAGCTCGTGAAGCCCCTCTTGAATGTCACCTCGACAATTTTAAGTGAATGTCGTATTGGTATTTTCTCCTATGCATTTGGTACTTAAAATATGTCATTTTACTTAGTCTAAGCCTAATTAATCAGTCAGAAACTACCTAAAACATTCATTCTCCTAAAATTATCAGACTTAGAAAGAAAAAAAGAGAAAGAGGCGACAGTTTTCTCTCAAGAACATGCAAAGCTCTCCTTCAAGTTCAGCCCCAAAATCTAAAGGATTTCTCCTTAGTTTTCTTCACTATGTATGTGGGATTTCATTAGTGGGTTCCTTTCACCGATTAGGTCCCTAGAATTCAATTAAATCTTCAACTTCTCCATAAATTGTTCAGACCTAAGGTTCCTAAATCTTAGGGATTCATTGTAATTTAACTGCTATAGTTTCTATGATATTAATTACATTTTTCTTGGAGAATTTGTATAGTTTCGTGTATAAAACTCAGAAATCCTAGCTTGTGTTAATTATTCGTATTTCATGAATTATACTTGCTAGGCAGATTAGTCAAACAATCATACTTTAGAATTAGAATGCCATACCTTTTAGTATATGTATGATGCTTTCTCAGATAATTAATATTATTTTGAGCTATCCAGTGTTACAGTTGCATTTTTAGCTTTATATTCATTTGGGACTAAACTTAGCACCAAGTTGGACTAGGGTTCAGCATACCCTCAAGTCCTAGAACTATGTGCCATTGTAGGTTTATAAGTCCCCTCTGTTGGGCATCAGTTTGAGTGATCACGCCACAGTCATTCTTTTATACCCTGGCAAGGTATATTGGATCCTTTCGATGGGGCATATACATCGAACTCGACATTTAGCTCACGTGGTTTATGTTGGTTAATAGTATCTCCCACAGTCAGATTCATGTTGCATTGACAATGCATTCAGTATGAATTTATGTATGCAGTTCAACATATTATATCTTCATGATTAGTACTTGGTCATTATATCCAGCTCAGCTTTCAATTATGCTTCAGTATATCTATCTCCATCTTCAGCTTTTATATTGTTCAGCTTAGCATATATCCCTCATGCTTAGTACATTCAAAGTACTAACGCATACTTTTGTGCTACATCATTGTATGATGTAGGTTGAGGCGCTCAGCATCCAGACCGCGCTTAGCTCAAATTCCAGTCCGTACTCAGCAGCTTCAGTGGTGAGTCCTCATAGTTCGAGAATGATAGACATGCTTTACTTTTTCAGTATTCACTTTTTAGTTTTAGCCTTGTTAGAGGTAGCTGGGGGCATGTCCTAGCAACTCATATCAGTTAGAGGCTTTCAGACATAGATTAGATTCGACTTGAGTTGCTAGTGTTGTTTTCAGTCATCACTATACTCTTCATACATTTTATATATTCAGACATGTTGGGCTTTTTCCCATTTTAGATATTAAACTATTTTTAGCTTCCGTACAATGTATGTTTTAATTGAACTTGTATAGATACACCATGCCATGGGTTAGCTTAGGGTCACTTGTGACACTAAGCACCGTGTTGCACCTAAGGGGTAGCCTCAGGGTGTGACAAACTTGGTATCAGAGCATCAGGTTCAAGAGTCCTAGGGTGTCTGAAAGCCGCACTAAGTAGAGTCTCTTCCATGGGTGTAAAGCGCGCCACAACTATGATGGGGAGGCTACGAGGTGTTCTTAGAAAAACTTCACTTTTTTTGCTATCTTTATCATGCGCTGGAGTGTGATTCAACTTCTCCCTCCTAATCCATCGTTATGCATTTCAGATCATGCCTCTTCGCAGAGCTAACGCATGCAACGCTAATGCAGTTACTCCAGTCCCAGACCATGAAGTTACAAATGTAGAGTTCTGTAACGTGATCCAGATGTTAACTCAGACCGTAGCCAACCAAGCCAACCAGTAGGCCCCAGTTTCTACAAACCCCACTGGTAGATCAGCTACAGCCAGGGTTTGAAATTTTGTTCATATGAATCCGCCAGAGTTTCTAGGGTCAAAGGTTGGTGAGGACCCACAAAACTTCATTGATGAGGTCAAGAAGATTCTTGATGTAATGCAAGTGACTGGTACTGATAGTGTTGAACTAGCATCCTATCAACTCAAGGATATGGCTCCTATCTGGTTCACGCAGTGAAAAGACAACAGGGGTGCACCCCTGTGACGTGGGACTGTTTTATTGGAGCTTTTCTAGACAGGTTCTTCCTGAGAGAATTGAGGTAGACTAGGGCCAGGAATTTATGAACTTGAGGTAAGGGTTGATGTCAGTCCAGGAATACGGGCTAAAGTTCACTCAGCTCTCCAGGTATGCTCCACATATAGTGGCCGATCCGAGAGCACAAATGGGCAAGTTCTTGTTTAGAGTATCCGAACTGGTAAAGTTTGAGTGCATGAATGTTATGCTATTAGGGGATATGGAAATCTCCAGACTAATGACCCATGCATAGCAGGTTAAGGGAGATAAGCTCAAGGAAATGGCTAAGGATAACAAAAATGCTAGAACAGGCAACTATGAATATTCTCAGCAGAGGTCTACAACCCAGCACCTTCATCAACTAGCGCTCTGTTCCCCGGCTTTGATAGGATCAGAAGGCGAGGGCATCAGGCTCTAAGTCTCAGGGCAGTGCTTCAGGTAACCGGACTTTTTCATCTTGTCCAAAGTATGGTAAGAACCATCCGAGCGAGTGTCTGCTGGCAGAGAGGGGTGTTTTGGGTGCGGTCAACTTGGTCATTGGTGGAAGGATTGCCCTTCTACCAGGGTCAGGGAGGTAACAAAGCTCATTCTACAACTTCAGCAGCTCCAGCAGGCCACTCAGTAAAGTGCCCCGTCTGATAAAAGTGGTGGTCAATGCTAGAACAAGGTGTATGCTCTTCAGGCTCGACAGGACCAGGAGGATTCTCCTGATATGATCACAGGTACATTACAAGTCTTACATTTAGATGTTTATACATTGTTAGATCCAGGGGCTACACTTTCTTTTATAACTCCTTATATAGCAGTAAACTTTGGTTTCAGTCCAAAAACTCTCCCAGAGCCCTTCTCAGTCTCTACTCTAGTTGGTGACCCAGTTATAGCTAGACGGGTATACAGAAATTGCCCTATCAGAGTTTCCCGAAAAGTCACCTCAGCAGACCTTGTAGAGTTAGAAATGATAGATTTTGATATCATTCTAGGCATGGATTGGTTACATTTCTGTTATGCCTCAGTCGATTGTAGAACTAGGATCATTCGGTTTCAATTTCCAAATGATCCAGTCTTAGAGTGGAAGGGTAGTAACTCAGTGACTGTAGGTCGATTTATCTCTTACCTTAAGACCAGGAAAATGATTTCCAAAGGGTATATCGATCATGTTGTTTGGGTTGAGGATTCAAACTCTGAGACCCCAACTCTTGAGTCAGTACCAGTGGTGAAAGAGTTTCCAAAAGATCTTCTTGGAGTTCCTTCTGAGAGGGAAATTGACTTTGGAATAGATTTCCTTCCAAATACCCAGCCTATTTCGATTCCTTCTTATAGAATGGCTCCAGCTAAGCTTAAGGAATTGAAAGAATAGTTGAAAGACCTTCTAGATAAGGGCTTTATAAGACCCAGCATCTCTCCATGGGGTGCGGTGCTCCAGTGTTGCTCGTGTGTAAGAAAGATGGTTCTCTCGGGATGTGCATTGACTATCGTTAGTTGAACAAAGTCACCATCAAGAATAAATATCCCAACCCTAGGATTGATGACTTGTTCGACCAGCTTCAGGGTGCTAGTTGCTTTTCTAAGATAGACTTGAGATCCGGCTATCATCAGCTCAAGTCAGATCCAGTTATAGTTGCTTTTCAGGACTCGGTATGGTCACTATGAATTTGTAGTTATGTCTTTTGGAATCACAAATGTTGCTGCATCTTTCATGGACTTAATGAACAGGGTGTTCAAACAATATTTTGACATGTTCGTCATCATCTTAATTAATGATATCCTCATTTATTCTCGGAATGAGGAAGAGCATGCGACTCATTTTAGAGTAGTTCTGCAAACCCTTAAAGATCGCCAACTATTTGCTAAGTTCAGCAAATGTGAATTCTAGTTAGAGTTGGTCGCTGAAACGACCCCAAAAATGCCGGAAAATGTGCTTCGGAAACACCTATAATTGTAATTTCCATATATCTCAAAATCCGTGCATGATTTTGGAAATTCGACTTCATATTCTTATTTGTGGGGTCAAATTGAGTGGGAAATGGGTCTAACCCGAATTTTAGAGCAACCGTATCAAAATTCGAAAATCGCAAAAAATTGCGATTTGGAGGGTCAACTTTAAAGGGGCATATCTCTTAGCACACAAGGAACTGGAAGGGCTGAAACCTATCAAATTAAAGCTCTTTGAGTTAGCTTTCCAACGCACTTGGTTTCACCTTAGTCCGCGTTAGGATGAGGGAGTTATGACCATTTTCGTAAAACCTGTCTGTGCAGATTTCCAATTCCAGTGAGCTTTTTTTTTCTAGGCGGGTTGGAGACTTTTTTTATAAAAAGGGATATGTCCCATACTTAGTCATTTTCTTAACTCCAAAAACACTCTCTAAGCCCTCTCCAAAGATTCCACCAAGATCTTCAACCAAATTCAAACATCTCAAGCTCTAATTCCGGATTCAAGACTCAATCTCAAGCTTCGATTCTCCATTCCAATCTTCATCAAGGATTCTCCAAAGTTGAGGTATGTGGGGTTGATTGTGGAAACCTTCCTTTCCACAAGTCCAACCATTTATCCTCTATTTCTACTCCAAGTTTATGGATCCTTATGATTATTTATGAACTCTTGAATTATGGAATTACTACTACACACCCTATTATGGTCCATTTTGCATATTATCATGAAATAGAATTATTATGTGATGTTTATGGTTTACATGCTTCCATGATCAAATTATGAAGGTTGATATATATATGTATGTTGTTGGTGGGCTGATTTATATGGATTTTTGAATTGGTTGGACTTAGTATTCTTGAAATACATGATTTCATTTACATGGACAATTGCCCACCTTGTGTTTGATAAAATGCCCATTTATAGAATTCTTAGGAAAGGGAGGTCCAAGGTACGTCCTATGAGTCGGATGGTTATGTAATTACTGAAATGATGATGAAATGGACACATGTATATGATTTTCTCTATATAAGTGTTGTGAGTCGACCAAGCCTAGTACGGGGGTAGTAGGCCCGTATAACCGTATCGAGGGGTTGGTACCTTGGTTGCCTAGTACGGGGGGTAGTAGGACCGTATAACCGTATCGAGGGGTTGGTACCTTGGTTGCCTAGTACGGGGGGTAGTAGGCCCGTATAACCATATCGAGGGGTTTGTACCTTGGTCCCTAGCTCGGGGGGTGGTAGGCCCGTGTAACCATATTGAGGGGTTTGTACCTCTTTCGCCTCTCCAAGGGGTGGTAGGCCTTGGAAATACTATATTGATGGTCACTCGCCACACATGTACTACGTCCCACTAAATATGATTTTTATGTAAGCATCATTATACATATCATTTCATTAATATGCTATCTATTGGGTATGATTATGCATTTTTCCTATTATGTCCATCTAATGTAGCATTGCATTGCACCCCATATACTTAGTACATTCAAATGTACTAACGCATACTCTATGCCTACATGATGTCAACATGTAGGGACCGGAGCACCGCTTGACCATCCTCCTCCGCGTGGCTAGTACGATTTTCTATAGTGGTTATTGGTGAGTCCTCCATTTCGGGGACGTTGTCATGATCTTTTGCTATGTATAAAACTTTTCCTTTCTAGTTATGTTTTGACTATGAGGGTGAGCCCGGTAGTTTGTCTTGGCCCCCGCTAAGTACTCATGTTTAGAGGTGGTGTTGGACAAGTTGTGTATTATGCTGGAGCTTGACTCATCTATGGTATTTATGTATCATTTCTTTTTTTTTGCTCCCTTAGTCCCGATTTCCCCCTTGATTATTCTTATCGTTTATGGTCATTTAATTGCTTCCGCGACCAAGGATGTGTAATGATACGCTATGAGGCTTGTTTGGGGTTCCTTCGGGTTCCCCATTCGCCGGTCACATCTAGGCCCTAGGCTTGGGTCGTGACAGTCGCTTTCCTTGGTCATGTGGTATCCAAAGAAGAGATCCAAGTGGATTCTCAAAAAATTGAGGCAGTACAGCACTGGCCCAAACCCACCTCGTTTCTTGGCTTTGGTTGGTTACTATTGAAGGTTTGTTGAAGGATTTTCATCCATAGCTGCCACATTGACCAAGTTGACTCAGAAAAAGACAAGTTTCAGTGGTCACATAAGTGTGAGAAAAGCTTCTTAGAAATGAAAACCAAGTTGACGACAACTCCTATCTTGACTCTACTAGAGGGTTTAGACGATTATGTGATTTATTATGATGCATCCAGGGTTGGCCTAGGTTGTGTGTTGATTCAGCAGGGTAAGGTCATAGCTTATGCTTCTAGACAGCTTAAGGTCCATGAGAAGAACTACTCGACTCATGACCTCAAGCTTGTAGCCTTCGTGTTTGTCCTAAAGATTTGGAGACACTACTTGTATGGTGTCCCTGTTGATATGTTCATAGATCATAAGAGCCTCCAGTATGTGTTCACCTAGAAAGAGTTGGATCTTCCTCAGAGGAGATGGCTTGAATTCCTCAAAGACTATGACATGAATGAGCTCTACCATCCAGGTAAGGCCAATGTGGTGGCTGACGCCTTCAGCAGACTATCCATGGGTAGTGTGGCACACGTTGAGGAAGAGAAGAAAGAATTAGCCAGAGATGTTCACTAGCTTGCTCGCTTAGGAGTGTGCCTTATGGACACGTCAGATGGTGGTGTGATAGTCCAGAATTGCTCAGAATCTTCATTAGTGGCGAAGGTTAAGGATAAACAGGATAGTGATCCTATATTGCTTCAGTTGAAAGATGTAGTTCATCAGCAGAGAGTTGAGGTTTTCTCCCAAGGAGAAGATGGCGTGCTTCGTTACCAGGGTCACTTATGTGTCCCTAATGTGGGTGAGTTGAGGCAGCAGATCTTTACAGAAGCCCATAATTCCAGGTATTCTATTCATCTGGGTGCCACTAAGATATACGGTGATCTACGAGAAGTCTATTGGTGGAACGACATGAAGAGGGACATTTCAGATTTTGTGGCTAAGTGTCCTTACTGTCAATAGGTTAAAGTAGAATATCAGAAACCAGGAGGCGTGACTCAGGAGATTAGAATTCCTACATGGAAATGGGAAGTGATAAACATGGATTTCATTATGGGTTTACCTCGTACTCACAGACAGCATGACTCCATTTGGGTGATAGTGGACAGAGTCACTAAGTCAGCTCACTTCTTAGCTGTTAAGACTACAAATTCAGTGGAGAACTATGTCAAACTCTACATCAGTGAGATATTCTGGTTGCAGGGGGTTCCTTGTCGATCATCTCAGATAGGGGTCCTCAGTTTACATCTCCTTTTTGGAGGTCATTTCAGAAAGGTCTTGGTACTCAAGTAAATCTCAGTACAGCATTTCATCCGCAGACAGATGGTCGGGCAGAGCATACCATTCAGACCTTAGAGGAAATGTTGAGAGCTTGTGTGATTGATTTCAAAGGTAGTTGGGATGATCACCTACATCTCATAGAGTTCTCCTCCTATTATAACAGTTTCCATTCGAGTATTCAGATGGCCCCTTATGAGGTACTGTATGGGTGTAGATGCAGGTCTCCGGTTGGTTGGTTCTAAGTAGGTGAAGCAGCCTTGTTTGGGCTAGATTCGGTTCATGAGTCTATGGAAAAAGTTCAGCTCATCAGAGATAAACTAAAGACAGCTCAGAGTCGTCAGAAGTCCTATGTAGATGTGACGAGAAAGGACTTAGAGTTCGAAATCGATGATTGGGTTTTCGTGAAAGTGTCACACATGAAGGGGGTGATGAGATTTGGAAAGAAAGGGAAGCTTAGTCCCAAGTATGTAGGTCCTTACAGAATCCTGAAAAGGGTTGGTAATGTAGCTTATGAGTTAGAGTTACCAGCAGAACTAGCAGCGGTTCATCCAGTCTTTCACATTTCCTTGTTGACGAAGTGTGTGGGTGATCCGCCATTGATAGTACTTTTAGAGAGTGTAGCTGTGAAGGATAGCCTCACCTATGAGGAGGTCCCAGTTGAGATTCTTGACCATCAGGTTCGTAGGTTGATAAATAAGGAAGTTACTTTAGTAAAGGTTTTGTGGAGGAATCAGTCCATAGAGGGAGCTACTTGGGAAGCCAAAGCAGCCATGGTGGCCAAGTACCCTCACCTCTTCTCCTCCGATTCAGTTTCAGCTTGAGGTAATAGTACCTCTCCAGTCTCTCAGTTTACTCTCGTGTAATTCAGTCTCAGTATCATGTTCCCTTAGCTATTCTTGCATTTAAGCATGTTTTCATGTCCATAGGACTTATGTGAGGCTAAAAATATACATATTTAATTATTATTTGCCTCATATGTAATCTTTTCATTATCCTTTTTGCGCATAAATTTACGAATTATTCTTATGTTGTGTATTTTATTTGTAGGATTAAAATGGTGTGAAGATGAAGAAACTTGGAGCACAAAAAAATTATAAAACAAGAAATCATATAAAGAAATCAAGCTGGCAGCTTAATAGATTAAATTTAATATAATAATATATTTTATACATATAGCAATTGAACGGAGAAATTACAAATTACAATTCTCTAGAGCTGCCACGTGGCAGCCATTGAGAGATCAAGAATTGTTGAGGCAGCAAGCTTTTCCAGAAAGCAGCGGTTACATGGAAATCCAATTTCTTTAGATTTTGGGTTTTCTAATTTGTGTTGGACTCAATTATTTTATTTAGGGTTTTTATATCTATAAATAGGGCATAAAAATTTATTATTGGAGAAGCCATCCAAGAAATAATACACAACAAAGAATTTATAACTTAATAGCTTAGAAGCTTTGGAAGAGCCACCGTGGAGGCCGGAGAATTTTGAGTTATTCTTTCTTCTTCTTTATTATTTATTTGTATTCATGATTATTGAAAGATATTTTAGCTATTGTTCTTAAATTTTTATGATTAACACAAGTATATTTATTTTAATAAATTTTGATTGTGTTTTTGAGATAATGAGTAGCTAAATTTCATAACTAGGGTTGTGGGAACCATGATGGATTATTAAAGTAAGTTAATGTAAAAAAGGTGATTCTTGATTGATTTTTATGCATATATTGTTAATCTCTTTATTTTGATTGCTTTTTAACGGTGGCCAACGTTAGAACTCACCTTATTCCTACTTGCCGGACCAAGGAAGTAATGAATGGGAAAAGAAATTAAACAACGGAGATTTGACATGATAATCTGTTATCTAATAGTCTGAACCAAATATGTTGAGGGCTAATTTGGGTCAAAGGTAAGGGTTAGTAAAGCATACACCCATAGACGGACCAAGTAGCATAGTGAAATTCCCTATTTGGAGGATCAATCACTTAGGAGATACATAACTTACCGACTTTGCATGCTAAAAATTGAAATAGATCACTAGTACAATATTCTAGCTATGTTATGAAATAATAGGGAACACATTCCTAGTTATTTCTAATAATCTAAATACAAATAAATACTTAGTTCAAAGCTATTGTTATTCTTTTTTTATTTTTGTTTCAATTTAAATCTCCCCTTTTAAATAATGACTACCTAGTTAAATATTTGCTATTGACAATATTCTTCCATATTCTCTGTGGGATCGACTCCGACTTATAGTTGGGTAAATATATTGCATACGACTATTTATATTTCCTTTCAAGAAGTATATTTGGACGTTATCAAAAATGGCGCCGTTGCCAGGGAATGTGGCTTAGAAATTGTCTTTAGTATTTATTTTAATTTGTAGCCCTTATTTTTTTGTGTAGTTTTTCGTATTAGTTTTATCTTAATTTTCTTTATTATTGTTATTATTTTTTTTTTACTCTTCTTGAGATGACATCTGAAAAGCATGTAGTGATACATGTTCTTGCAATTCTTGTACTTTTGATATTATGGATTCTTATAGGTTAATTTTTTTCTCAACAAGATAATTTGTATGGGGACATGGAAGATTTGTTGATACTCTTCTCTAAAAAAATAATTAAGCGCATGCATGAAGTTTAGATGTTTGGTTGGGATATTAATAAATTAAATTTTGAGTTGAGTGCAAAGATTAATGCGTATAACACCCAGCAATTTAGTAATAACATGTGTGAGGAAGAAAAGATGCTTATAAGCCAACTTGAGGAGCTAAAATTGGAGGGTGAATTACTTGATCATACTTTTATTGATGTTGTCACTGCTGAGAAGAGTATACTAGAGTTATGTAATGAAGTAGATAATATTATTTTTAAAAACTCTAGTATGTGTAAATATGAGGGTGTGAATAATAATACAATTCATAAGTTAGGGCCCATTGGATCTCATTCCAATCATTTTTCCATATTATGTTTAGATGACGAGATATTAATCGAGCCATATGAACCTATAGAAGAGTGTATGGAGGAGGAACAATGTGTCTATATTCTTGAATTTATTGTTCCAAAATCAGAGAATAACATTCCTCACTTAGGATCCAAAAAGTGCATAATGCGATATCTATTGATTGGGACCTTTATTTTTGTACCACCACCTCTTGAGCGGAATAGAAAAATTGATGCAAAATTGGGGTGCAATTCATATCCTCAAAGTGGAAGGAAAAATAATAAAATTAATGATGTCGTGCTACGACATTAAATCAAACGCTTATTGGGAGGCAACCCAATTCGTAGTGTAGCTTCTTCTTATTATTTTTTTAGTGTCACTTTTTTTTGTTGTTTTTGTTTTTTTAGATTTAGGAGAAGTCTGAGTACCCAACTTTGAAACTAAGGAACACGTTTTGAGCTTAAGTGTGGGGTGCGCTCGACTCTTGATGAATGGAGAGAAAACATGTTGTTAGCTAGGCCATAGAGGGCCAGACGGAGTATTTCTTACCCTTCTTCTTCTTCTTCTTGTCTTTTTTATAAATTGCTTTGCGGACAAATCATGATTTTAAGTGTGGGGTGAAAATTCTTCCGATAGTTGTGAGCTTAAGGGTGAATATGCCATAGGATTTTATTTTATTTGGAAAAAAAATACAACTAGATTTTCTTTATTATTTGTTATTTTATAAAAAAAAATACAAAAAGATTTTCCTATTATTCTTTTATTGTAGCTTTTAGTGGCATATCTCATCCACCCCTTGATTTTTCTTATGGCCTTGGTTCTTTTCTGAGGGGGCACCCTTTGAACCGGGTAATTTTTTTATTTTATTTGGAGAGAAAAGAAAAGACCTTTTGACTTGTTTGATATTAAAAATTTAGGCCTGAGTTGAGTAGTACTTTTATGTGAGTGCTTGAGAATAAAATTCAAAATAGACTTTTTGACACCTAAGCTCATGCTTGTGACTCTGTAAATAACTTATTCTTATTTTATAGGTTGTAATGACCTGGTCCATCTTAGAAGTAGAATTGATCCATCTTGATTGAGACTTGTGCCATGTGTGGTGAGGTTGTTTGCATATATTCCATGTTTTGCATCTTAGTCTAGAACTTGCCCTGCATGTTATTGAAGCGAAATAAAAAAAGTATTGCTTTTGTTTAGAAGATGATAATAGGCTTTCTTTGATTCGTCTTGTAAATTTTAGTCTTTTAAGATATTATATCACTAGTAACCCCTTTGAGCTTGTAGCCATTCGTTTGGTAGCCTTATATTTATCTTGATCCATTTTTTTGAATCCCTAATTTTTGCACCCTGCTTCCTTGAGCACTGTAGCATAAATTGTGATACAATTATTAAATCTGAAGAAAAGGGATGGTTGAGTAAAAAAAAAAGGATGACCAATGATAGTTACTTGTGATGAGAAGTCCCTCTTAGAAAGAGTGTGACATGAAAAAAAAAATTGCTTGAAAAAGAAAAATGATTGAAGCATTCTTAATATGATGAGAATTACATGTGAAAAATAATTGAAGAGAGGACTGAAAAAAAAATTGATGAAAATAATGGGTGATGAAAAATGAAAATAAAATAAAATGCAAAGTGCTTAGGGAAGTTTTAAGACACTATTATATAGTTTCCTACCTATCCCCTAGCCAATATTACAACCCGTTAAAGTGCTATTTGATTCTATTCAAGCATATTTAATTAGTGGAGATGTACATAATGGGCAATCACATGGTTCTTTATGCATACATGTGAATTCTTTTGTGAGTGAGAGAATTGTTCTTTGATGCTTATTCCTTAATTTATATTCGATTCTTTAAATTCAGTGTGGAGACTATTTCTTCTTGTGAGGGCACTTGTTTCATGATAGATAGGTGATTTTATTAGCTTTCTTTGATGGAGTATGGGAACAAACCTAATTTGATGAGTAGAGTCTGTCTTTGAGGTTAGGAGGTTAGAAGTTTGTTGTTTTATTCTATATCTTACATAATGATTGGAAAGAGTACTTGATATTGTGATTTGTTACATAGTTTAATTGTTCGTATCAATCAAAGTGGTGGTATTTCGAGTTCAAATTTTTTTTAGATGAGTTTTAATGCTTGCTCGAGGACGAGCAAAAGTTTAAGTGTGGGGTATTGATGTGAGGCTAAAAATATACATATTTAATTATTATTTCCGTCGTATTTAATCTTTTAATTATCCTTTTTGAGCATAAATTTCATGAATTATTCTTATATTGTGTATTTTATTTGTAGGATTAAAATGGTGTGAAGAAGAAGAAATTTGGAGCACAAAAGAATTAAAAAATAAGAAATCATATAAGGAAATCAAGCAGACAGCTTAATGAATTAAATTTAATATATTAATATATTTTATACATATAGCAATTGAACAGAGAAATTGCAAATTGCAAGAGCTGCCACGTGGCAGCCATTGAGAGATCAAGAATTGTTGAGGCGGCAAGCTTTTCCAGAAAGCAGCGGTTACATGGAAATTCAATTCCTTTGGATTTTGGGTTTTCTAATTTGTGTTGGACTCAATTATTATATTTAGGGTTTCTATATCTATAAATAGAGGGCATAAAAATTATTATTGGAGAAGCCATCCAAGAAACAATATACAACATACAATTTAGAACTTTATAGCTTAGGAACTTGGAAAGAGCCGCCATGGAGGCCGGAGAATTTTTGTTTATTCTTTCTTCTCCTTTATTGTTTATTTGTATTCATGATTATTGAAAGATATTTTATCTATTGTTCTTAAATTTTTATGGTTAATACAAGCATATTTATTTTAATAATTTTTTATTATGTTTTTGAGATGATGAGTAGCTAAATTTCATAACTAGGGTTGTGGGAACCATGATAGATTAAAGTTAATATAAAAAAGTGATTCTTGATTGATTTTTATGCTTATATGGTTAATCTCTTCGTTTTGATTGCTTTTTAACGGTGGCCAACGTTAAAACTCGCCTTAGTCCTACTTGCCGGACCAAGGAAGTAACGAATGGGAAAAGAGATTAAACAACGGAGATTTAGCATGATAATCTGTTATCTAATAGCCTGAACCAAATATGCTAAGGGCTAATATGGGTCAAAGGTAAGGGTTAGTAAAGCATACACCCGTAGACGGACCAAGTTGCATGGTGAAATTCCTTATTTGGAGGACCAATCACTTAGAAATACATAACTTACCGACTTTGCATGCTAAAAATTGAAATAGATCACTAGTACAATATTCTTGTTATGTTATGAAATCATGGGGAACACATTCCTAATTATTTCTAATAATCTAAATAGAAATAAATACTTAGTTCCAAGCTATTGTTATTCCTTTTTATTATTTTTGTTTCTATTTAAATCCCCCCTTTTAAATAACGACTACCTATTTAAATATTTTCTATTGACAATATTCTTCCATATTCTCTGTGGGATCAACCCCGAATCATAGTTGGGTAAATATATTGTATAAGACTGTTTATATTTCTTTTCAAGAAGTATATTTGAACGTTATCAAGGATTCAACTCAATTAGATATCAGTTTCTAGTACTCGCTTGGTAGGGATTGCAGCTCTTTCCCTCCAAATTTGGCTTGTTTATTCTTCATTCGAGGACAAATGATCCAAGGGGGAGACATTGTAACACCTCAGACTTCAAGAAAGGGCAAGAAAGGACAAACGGGCAAGTCCACAAACTCAAAAATGGACCATGGACCCTTCACGGCACCCTAGACGGTTTGTTTAGGGGTCCACAACTCACTAAAGGCATCGTGAGACCATCCAGGACTGCGCCTAGGTAGGAGTCACCTAGACGATGCCTTAGACAGCCCGTGGTGACTTGGACGGCCTGTCTAGGGGTCGGTTCAAGTCACCCAGACAATGAGGTTACACCCCAAGGCCACTGTGAAGGACCACGAACGCCTAGACGGCCCGTGAGGTTTCACACGGACCATGAAGTTGTTTGTGAAAGGGACTTATTAGGTTTTGAGTTTTGGGACAAATTCAAACGATCATATCTCTTAGCCAAAAATTCATTAGGTGGCCCATGACCTATCACATTAAAGGTCTTTGAGTCCTCTTTCCAACACCACCCAATTTTGAGCCCGAAGTAAATAGTTATGCTCGTTTTAGTGAAGCTCTGTCGGGCAGGGCAACATCATGACCCACTAGACGGGCCATGATGCCTTAGACGGCTTGTGAAGCCCCTCTTGATACTTACCTTGAAAATTTTAAGTGAGGGTTGTATTGGTCTTTTTCCCTATACATTTGGTACTTAAACTACGTCGTTGGGTACTTAAACTATGTCAATTTACTTTGTCTAAGCCTAATTAATTAGCCCGAAACTACCTAAAACATTCATTCTCCAAAAATCATCAGACTTAGAAAGAAAAGAAGAGAAACAGGCGACAGTTTTCTCTCAAGAACAAGCAGAGCTCTCCTTAAAGTTCAGCCCCGAAATACAAAGGATTTCTCCGTAGTTTTCTTCACCAGGTATGTGGAATTTCACTAGTGGGTTCCTTTCACCCATGAGGTCCCTAGAGTTTAGTCAAATCTTCAGCTTCTCCATAAATTTTTCAGATTTAGGGTTCCTAAATCTTAGTGATTCATTGTAATTTAACTGCTATAGTTTCTATGATATTAATTATAGGTTTCTTGGAGAATTAGTATAGTCCCATGTATAAAACTCAAAAACCCTAGCTTGTGTTAATTATTTGTATTTCATGAATTATACTTGCTAGGCATATTAGTGAGACAATCATGCTTCAGAATTCAAATGCCATACCTTTCAGTATATGTATGATGCATTCTCATATAATCATCAGTATTTTGAGCTATCCAGTATTAAATTTTCATTTTTAGCTTTATATTTAGTTGGGAGTAAACTTAGCACCGAGTTGGACTGGGGTTCACCGTACCCTCAAGTCCCAGAACTACGTACCATCGTAGATTTATAAATCCCCTCTGTTGGGCATCAATTTTAGTGATCACGCCACAGTCATGCATTTATACCCTGGCAAGTTATATTGGGTCCTCTTGATAGGGCGTATACATCTAACTCAACATTTAGCTCATGTGGTTTATATCGGTTAATAGTATCTCCCACAGTCAGATTCATGTTGCACTGACCATTTATTCAGTATGTATTTTAGTATTCAGTTTAGCATGTTATATCTTCATGATTAGTACTTGGTCATTGCATCCAGCTCAGCTTTCAGTTATGCTTCAGTATATCTATTTCCATGTTCAATTTTTATATTGTTCAGCTTAGCATATATCATGCATGCTCAGTATATTAAAAGTACTGATGCATACTTTTGTGCTACATCATTGTATGATGTAGGTTCAGGCGCTCAGCATCCAGACCGCACTTAGCTTGACTTCCATTCCGTACTCAACAGCTTTAGTGGTGAGTCCTCATAGTTCGAGGATGATCAACATGCTTTACTTTTCAGTAATCACTTTTTCGTTTTAGTCTTGTTAGAGTTAGCTGGGGGCATGTCCTAGCAACTCAGACCAGTTAGAGGCTTTTAGACATAGATTAGATTCAACTTGAGTTAGTTTTGTTTTCAGTCATCACTATACTCTTCATATATTTTATATATTCAAACATGTTGGGCTTTTCCCCATTTCAGATATTAAACTATTTTTAGCTTCCGCACAGTACATGTTTTAATTGAACTTGTATAGATGCGTCATGCCGTGGGTTAGCTTGGGGTCACTTGTCACACTAAGCCATGCGTTGCACCTAGGGGGTAGCCTCGGGCATGACACAACCGCTAATGCTTCAATACCTAATCTCTCTTCAATTTATACCTCAGATTGTTCCTCAACAGTCCAATTCACAACGGACACCGCTTTAACATCACTTTGATGCTTTATTGATTTGTAGATATTGAATGTTACTTTTTTATTATTCAATTGGAATTTCATATGCCATTTCTTCATATCAACCAATGCACACCCAATAGCAAGGAATGGTCTCCCTAAGATAATAGGCACTTCAAAGTCAACCTCGCAGTCCAAAATCACAAAATTCACAGAAAATATGAATGCCTCAACTTTGACTAGAACATCTTGTAGCACTCCAATTGGCTTCTGTACAGTTCGATCAGCCATAAGTAACCGCATTACAGTTGGTTTGGGGGCTCCCAAGCCTAGCTTTCTAAACACTGATAGTGGGATTAAATTAATGCTAGCACCCAAGTCACATAGGGCCTTAGAAAAATGTAATGCACTGATAGTGCATAGAATAGTAAATGCTCCAAGATCTTCCTTCTTTTGCACCAACGATCTAGTATCAATGGTGCTACAATGATGCAACTTATAATCCCCTTCAAAACTGACTGGCCGCTTTTTGATTACTAGATCTTTCATAAACTTGGCATAACTTGGCATCTGTTCTAGTTCTTCTATCAAAGGAGCGTTTATTGAGAGTTGCTTCAATATGGAGATAAACTTCTGATATTTCCCTTCCTTGGTTTTCTTGACCAGTCTTTGAGGGAAAGGTGGTGGAGGTCTGGGCATTGGAATGATATTTTGAGTAACTTTCGCTTCTTTCTCATTCTTATCTTCAGGCTATTCTACTATTTCAACTTCATCCTCTTTTGGTACCTTCGCACTTTCCACTTCAGCCGGCATATGAGGGTCAATAGTCTGTTTTCCACCTCGAGTAGTAACTGCCATGTAGTGCCCATCATTCTTTGGGTTTTGGACAGTATTGCTGAGAAGTGTTCCTTGTTAGCATGGATTCATACTTGAAGATAGTTGACTCAATTGTTGCTCAAGCTGCTTAAGAGACACTACATGTAAATCTACTTTTTTCCCAATGCTCCATTAATTAGTATGCATCTCTTTCACATTGTCATATGTTGAGTCAAACCTTTTCATCATCTTAAACACCATATCCTCTATGCGATTCAAATTTGATCCGCCACCTCAATTTCCTAGTGGGACATACGGACCATTCTTATCATTTATGTTGTTATACCCATTCGTTGTAGTTATTCCCTTCATGATTGTAGTTACTGAAGTTCCAACCTTGATTTCCTTGATCTTGGCGCCAATTATCCTGATTGGATGCTTGGGCGTTAGTCCAAAAACCCCCGTCTGCTTATATACAAAATTCACATCTTCTTCATATATATACTCATCAGTCGATGGTACTCTATTCTGGTAATTAATTACATTAACTTTCTTAGCACTCCCACTCACATGTTTCAACACTAATCCAACCTCTGTTCTCAACTGTGCCATCTCTTGACGGATATCTTCATTTGCTTGATTATGAGTGGGTTGTATCGAAAAAGTTCTCTTTGTAGCAACTGAAGTTCTAGTGCTCCATGCTTTGTTATTCTTGGAGATCTTTTCAAGTTTCTCTGCAATCTCATGAAATGTGTTTGCCCCATAAGATCCTCCTACAATAGTATCTAGCACTACTTTTCCATTGTCATCCTTCCCTCTTTAGAAGTACTCCTTGAATGATTCATCATCAATATGGTGGTTCGGCACACTTCTCATAAAACCTATAAATATGTCCCAAGAATCACTAATCGACTTCCTTGGTAGAGCCACAAAGTTGTTGAGTCTATCCTTAAGTTTCAACTTCTTGGACACCGGGAAGTACTTCCAAGAATACTCTGTGCAGCTTTATCTATGTGGTAATTGAGTTATATGAAAGCTTAGATAACCACTCGGTTGTATCGCATTCAATGATAATGGAAACACACGTAACTCGATCGCATTCATGTCTAAGTCTGGCCTTCCCACACTACTTTTACAAACGCTCGTGACTTTACTCAAGTGAGCATATGGGTCTTTGGATTGTAAGACCTGAAATAACCCTTTGGATGTAAGCATTTGTATCAGACTGCTAGTAACCACAAAAAAGTTATGTCTAGGTGGAAGTTATGGAACAACTATAGCACCCGTTGATCCCACAGCATTAAGATCAACCCTGTAATTATCACGCACATCGGGTCCTAACTAATCTTGCTATATTGCAGGGTTGTTTTGGTTATTTCTCGGTTCTTCCATTGCACCTGGGAGTTAATCTCCAGCATTATCCTATAGACCCGTTCCGATTGGATCATCATTCAGTCCTAGATCCGTACCTCGTCCGGCCATTCTTTGCAGAGTTTTTCTTAATTTTGGATCGTAAGGGGTCAGGGGATTGCCTTGACTCCTTGTACTTAGCATACACTTCGAACCAAACCTATAGAAAACAAAAACAAAAGAAAGCGTAAATTAGGAAGTAACTGACTAAATAGCGCAATAAGAAAATTAGTCTAATCTAAAAGCCTTATTATCAGACAACAGTTTGATACGCCCAAACTACACCTCCTTAAAGAAGTATAAGTGGTTGTTGTCAAATAAAGAACCTAAAAGAGGTTAGGGTCGATCCCACGAGGAATGAGGTCTACACTTAGGCTAATTTACTATTTATTGTACTTTTTCTCAGATTACTTCCATAAAAAGGGGGGTTTATAACATAAAAGTTATATTGATTCAATTGGGTAGTAACCAAGTGACACAATTTAATGATTTGTTATGTCAATAAAAGATGAAACTAGGGTGTATGTATTCCCCACAAGATCTTAAGGCAGTAAACCTTATAATAGTAATCCTTAACTAGTGTTTAACATGCAAAGTCGGTAAGTTAGGTATCTCTTAAGTGATTGGTCTTCCAAATAGGGAATTTCACCATGCAACTTGGTCAGTTTACGGGTGTATGCTTTACTAACCCTTACCCTTGACCCTAGATTAGCCCTCACACTTTGGGTTTAGGCTATTAGATGGTGGATTATCACGCCAAATCTCTATTGTTTAATCTTTTTTCCCATTCATTACTTCCTTGGTCGGACAAGTAGAAATAAGGCGAGTTCTAACGTTGTGCACCATTAAAAAGCAATCAAAACAAAGAGATCAACAATACATGCATAAACACTATTCAAGAATTACATAATTATTAGGTCTACGTTGTTAATTATTCATAGTTCCCACAACTCTAGTTGTGGACCTAGCTACTCATGCTTGGGTGATCACAATTTCTAATAAGTTTTGTAAAATAAATCATGAACTTACAATTAGAGTAGATGAAATCTGGATTCTTGAATTGATGAATAAAAGCTATATTATAAACCAACACTTCAAGAATTAAATGGACAAAAGTGTTCACAAATTAATTCTCAAAGCCAAAAGCACAACATATCAAATTGTCTAACTCCCCAAAACGTAAATACAACAAATATTTATAGACATCCAAATCCTAAATAGAGTTGGAAAAGGAAAAATAGGAAAATTGGCTCGGTAGTAAATCCTACGAGTCGTTCCTACAAATCGTAGGAATTCCTGTGATTCGTAGGAACCTTCCGTCAAATTGTAGCTTCACTTTTTAACTTCTGGACTTTTCTATGGGTATGTTCTACGATCCATAGAACATTGTATGACCCGTCATGGCTTTCCATCATTCAAGTACTGGAGCTCAAAAATCTCTGAACTTTTCATGGCTAGTTTCTAAGGCTCGTAGAAGTTCCTATGGCTCGTCATTTGGCTTCGTTGTTTTACACTTAGCCCAATTTTCACTGCCTCTGTCCGCGACTTATTCTTACGGCTCGTAGAAAAGTCTACGGCTCATCAGTCGAGTCGTCAAACATCAAAAAATGATGCTACTTCAACTCTTTTCATCCTGACCGATCCAAAACCTATTTTCCTGCAAAATACATGTGAAATACCATCAAATCTACTAACAAATGCTTAAGACACACACAAAACTCTAAGTTAAAAGCATTATAAGTACAATAAATCCACGATGCATCAACTACAAACCCACACAACACAAACCTTGAAAGAATAACAGTTCCACCTGAACATCGAGGAGTGACATCCACCAAAACGAGAAACACAACCTAGGGCAAAGCAAAAAATCCACTCCTTACTCTAAAAAACAAACGATCCAAGTTGAAACTCAACCTTCTAAAACCAAGCACTTTCCACCAATTGAGCTCCTAAAATACTGACGCCATGAGTCCACAAGCTACTCTGCCACCACAAATTTGAATCAACCACCCAGTCTAAGGGAAACCAAGCCGGTAGATGGCGTATCAACATAGTCAACTTATCGGTGATGTCCCAAGGGCACCAACTACCATCAACGAACTCCGCATGCTACCAAGCATGACAAAAGCAAACCCCACATCCTGAAAAAGAACCAAATCATAGATTTCATAAATTACTTTGACCCCATCCAGAAGATGATGTTTCTTGGAAGATTTCTACTTACCAACTGAAGCTAAAGTTTGAAACCAGCGATGAGCACCACCACTCTGACTCCAAATAACAAAAGAAAACTCAAGAGTCATCAACACAACTTCTGAGAAATAATAAAAGCAACAACAAGCCACAACAAGGAATTATACCTCCTAATTCTGGCTATCCATAACTAAACTCCAAGACCACCAGAAGAAGACGAGTCAAAGAAGACCGAACAAGCAAAACCACAATTTCACAGCCGAGAATAAGACTAAGGCAATTGAAGAAAGTGGCCAACTAAGACTACCACAGAAATAGAAAAGGCCAAACTACTCCTCACACAACTCTGACAACTAGCAATCTCCCAACTACTACATACCGTCTTTCTTGGATTGAGTGTGTTATAACCACCAGCTGCCTTTACGATTTCTTACAAGATTACTATGGAGTATTGTATGATTTTTCACAACAACTATACTATTTTGTCTAAGGAACTCTCTCAATTTATTTTGTGTTGTATCTTGGGTTGACCTTAAATCCTTCCTTTATAGGATAGTGTAGGGACTTGTTACTCCCATTTATTCAAGAGTTACATAATATCTTATCCATTATCTCCCACTATATTCATGAATAAATAACTCTTCCTATTTTACTATAGGGAGTTAATTAGTGGAGTTCGTAACTTACTTTATGAATGAAGCAATCAACCCATCAATGGATGCGTCTATTTACAATGTTTCTTACTTACACATAATGGGATAAATCACATAGAACTTTAAAAACTAAATGGGACAATACACAACAAAGGCAACCTCCTAAACTGATTAGCCCCAACAACATACAACCCACAAACTGAGAAAAGCTGGTCTAGCCACCTATCTAACAAGGATTAACATCATAAGGAGAACACACGACAAAAGCCACCAAGGCAAAAGCACAGAGAGTTACTCAACCACTAATTCGAATCAACCTAACACCGCCTAATCAATCCACTACTAAAACAAATCAACTATAAGAAGTAAATAGCATAAAGAATCCTCAAGTCAAGCTATCATAAGAAGCCAATGATAGATAAAAAGTCAAATAAAAATGAATGGGCATGAAAAGTCGAGATCACTTATGATAAGAACAAAGGAATAAAACCATGAAATCGTATCAAAAGAAGGAATACATTGAGCCTTGGCCTCTGGCCGACCTATAAAAGCATGGAACAGGTCGTGCCTAACATCAACCTGAACACCTGAAATAGTACCGACAACACCAAAGCCACAACCTCTGATAGATAGTGCTGAAATCCCACGTGGTTGACCTAACTTAACACCTCTCACCATGGTCCCATGTCAGGGACAAACTCTAGATCGATGGCCAAACTGTCCACAGATACGGCAAAGTCTATCAACTCTAGCTAGGGAATATCATATGCTGGCATTGCCTGGGAGGTCAAATCCTTCCTGGGGCACTCCATGGACCAGTGACCAAACTCTACCCAATCATAGCAACCTCCATAGTCTGAAGCCCGGTGTGAAGGACCGTCACCAAGGGAAACATGTTGTGAAGACCCAGCAAGAGTAACATGAGACCCAACACCTAAAGGTCCAAGATGATTACCGTGAGAAGTCTAGCCTGAACTTTGCCTGCCATAGGTTCCACGACCTCTCTCAGAACCCCCTGGAACCTGAGATATTAATTCCATAGGCCTGATAGCTCAGGAAGGAAGATGAACCTAACTAAATTGATACTTATCTCGGAGTGGAATGTTGTCACCGCTTTGCTAATGACGAGGCCTCTTACCACTTTTTTTCGTAGACGCGTCTGTTCTATGACCTCAAATGACTAACAATTTGGGGAAAGGTAGACTCTGCTACTATCAGATGCTTTGATGCCAACCAAAGTGGCAAGGCCAACCATCCGATGAAACCTTGACTCAACTCCCAGTCCATTGGAAACAATGTGGGACTAAGCTCGACCCACTCTAGAAATCATATCACATACTCAGAAATGGACAATGAACCCTGTTGGGACCAGTCAACCCAACTCTGCCCTGAGAAGCACCTGCCTATGGTGTACTCTTAAAGAAGTTTGGACCTCCTAACATTGAATCTCAAGAAACCAAGGTAGTCCCTGACCCTGTCAGAGCCTAGGCTACCCTGAGATTCTCTGAATGCTGAGAAATGCCTTAAACCTAAAGGTCCTAATTGGGGCTCTCTAACCCAACCATGTGGTGAAACTCTAGTAGGATGTGTTGATGCTCCATCCACATCCATCGAAAAATCTCATGCTATCTATCTAGGAGAGAGTAGATTCTAAAGAAGCAGTTTTAGATGTTAATCAAAGTCAAAAGCACACGATAAGTAGTCAAGAATATAATTTCCTAAGAATTCCCTATAGCCTCCCAAAGATAGGATATGGATGTCTCCGCACCGATCCACAAGACTCTACTAGGCATTTTCCCTCATACCAATTATGCCAGTCAACTTAGAGCTCTAATACCAACTGTCAAGACCCAATTCCTCAAGTCATGATGGCACCTACTACACCTCACTAGTAGGTAATCCTAACCCATAGCCCAAAGCCATAAGTGATGGGCTATCAAGTAGAAGTCAACAACAAGATGTATGAATCTTATAAAAAGCAAATAAAGGGTAATCAACAGAATGTTATACAAGAAACCATCCCCAAGACCTGACATTAGTTAGTAATCGAGCATTTAATCCAAATAAGAGAAGAAGGATTTTTTTCAAATACTAAATAAGTATAGGCTGTCTCTCAATACAATATAAAGATTAAGTCTAGCCAAAATAGGTGGAAACTGATAACTTCAAATACCAGGAGCTCACCCTAGTCTCCAAACTCCAAGTTGTTTCGTACGACTCCAACTCAATGGTATAACTCAAACTATGATGTGTAGGCAGCAGAAGTGTAGTATGAGTACCAAAAATAGTACTCAGTAGACCTCAGCTGACTTAGCTCCAATGATAAAGCAAGTATAAATAATAAGTGAAAAGGAAAGCATAGCACAGATAACTAAATAGAGGATAATATGGTAGACATGCAATAAGGAATAGAAATAGGATACAAGGGATAAGGAACCGAGTCAAAAACATACTGTAACACTCCAAGCTTCCAAGGGATTTTAAAATGCAGAACTCACCTGAAGATAGTGACCTACGGAGGCCACCTATGGGCCGTAGATGGATTGACGGGCCGTAGGTGGGAACCGTCAATGGCACTGTGAAATTTCAAGATTTCCAAGTTTCTGAACCTTGACCTACGGAACAGCAGGACGGTTCATAGTCCAGTTGAAGGACTGTAGATGGGTTCCGTAGATGCCTTCCAGACTTAGCTAAATTTTCAGCCCAAAATAAACTTTCTGAATCAATTGACGGAAGAACAGGACGGTCTATCAATTGATGTACGGACCGTAGATCCTATCCGTCGATTGGCCCCGACAGTTATTAATTAAGGGCTTTTTGGTCTTTTCCCTAATTGTTTACCTATTAAACTAAGTCGGTTATGCCCTTAATCTTAGACCTATAAATACTTTCTAAGCCTAATTCCTTTCATTCTAATTCATTCCAAAACTCTCCTCTCTCAAATATTTCTCTCTCTAAAAAGAAACTCTCTCAACTCTCAAGGAAGAAGAAGAAGGAGCTTGAATCATCCATTGAAGACCTTATATCTTCTCCAATTTCTTGTGGATTGCTTTGAGGTATGATAGTGTTCACCATTAGGAGTCTTTTCCTCAAATGGGCCCTTCCTCTTCTTCATGATTTTCAAAGGTTTACTCTAACCCAATTGAATTAGGGTTTGTGATCAATCATTGTGGGTTCTTGAATTATGATTCCAACTATTGATTTTATGATTCCTAGTGCACGATTTAGCGTGATAAAGTAACTTAGTGCATGAATTAGCGTGATTTACATGATTTGATGTAAAGATTGCATGAACCCCCATGATCCCAAGCTAATTCTCCTCAATTTGATAATCTATGCTTTGATTGTTGGGTTGAGTTATGGTTTGATGAAGTTTATGAATTCTCTATTAAATCAAGTATGAATTATAAATGAATTGAGGATAATCTTATGAATTTAGCATGATCAAGTCAAAAGCATGATTTTCCTCTATTATGTGAGTTCCTTCAAGTATGGGTAAATTGTCTTAATTATGGCTTTCTAAGCATGAGCTTGCATTGAATTGCATGATATGAGTTGAACTTGCATGAACCCATATGAACTCTATGAACTATGAAATGTGAGTATGATGAATTAAGGGTGCTTGAGAGTAAAGTACCAAAGTTATGATATGACGATGCTATGGTTGAGTTGTGAAAGGTTTTCTCACATGATACTCCCAATATGACTTAAAAGAACAAAGAGGCGATTACCCATGTTCTTAAGGAGCTATTCTAATGACGTAAGCTTGGACAAGGTCCATGGAAGATGAAACGTCTATAAGCATGATTTTAGGTTGAATTGGTAACCCTAGTTGTACCTTTTCATGTTTAATGATATAATATGTTAATGACTAAAGTGTGGGAATTATGCTTAGCACCGAGTGGATATTGAGATGGAAGCCCTCCCACTAGTAGAGGCCGGGGGTTAGTAGAGGCCGAGTTTTCTAGATGGAGCTCTCCCGTTAGTTGAGGCCGAGTCTCCTAAAGCAATCTCTATCCCATAAACTATGTTCCACCAGAGAATGTTGTTTTTAAGTAGACATTAGCTAGTGGATCCACCTAAGCTAAGAAGTTCATGGTCTTACCTTGGCGAGTAGGACAGCCCTTTTCGGTATGGGGTAGACACCGGATTCCGTGTTGATAGCTCACATGGTCTTACATGTTGGTTAAGGCTTTTCCACACAAGTTAATGAATAAGTGCTCTCATGATGAAGTAAAGAAAAGAAGGAAAGATGATTTAGCTTGCTTTGGCCTTGATATATGCTTTATGTTTCATGTTTATCATGTTTTTAGCTTGGCCATTGCATGTCATGATTATGACTCTCTCTAGCATGATTTATGTGTTTATGTGCATTGCTATCATACTTAGTACTTAATTGTGCTAACGCATACTCTTTCCTACATTAACTTCTTTGGTGTAGGACGTGGCAATTCACCTTCCACTGGTGGATAGAGCATTGACTTAGAGTTGGGAAGAAGACTTGGTGAGTCCTTATCCATCCGAAGACATGGCCTAGTTGTTCTTACTTTCATGTCATTTCTTTTCAGTGTTGGATATCGTATTGGGCTGCGTCCCTATCACTTTTACTCGTATTCTATGATGTTAGAAGGCTTTGAGACATAGGTTGTAGACTTCCACTGTTTTGAGTAAAGCCTTGATATAAAATGCTCTTTTGAACTCTTATTCTCTATTATCTTGTATGTTATGTATGCTAAGGGCTTGTATGAGGCCTCTCGGGGTCTTGTACGCCGTGTTACATCTAGGGGTTACCCTGGGTCGGGACACATACCTAGAAATGGAAACCAACAACCTAATCACAAGCAACTACCAAAGGTCAAGAAGACTAACATCCACAAAACTAACTCACAACCTATCAGCTATTAGATCAATAACATAAGAGAAGATAATATAACCAAACAATAACCTAACCGAACCCCCCATAAGTCTAGCAGGTACAAATAACAAACATAACCCAATCGCCCCCTCATAAAATAGAAGGGTGCAGTCAACACACAATATACTACTAATAGACGATATATATATATATATATATATATATGAATGTAGGATCTGATGTAGGACCATCAGTAACCAAGTGAATAGACCTACCTCCCTGTTGTGCGGGTGAGGTAGGACCAATGTAGCTCCCTCGTTTGATACTATGGTACTCATAGGGGATGTGGGAAGTACATATACACTACCTGAGCCCGAATCAAAATCTTATCATAAGTCATCTCTATCGTGATCCAAAGGAACGAGACGCTAAAGCCATGCAAGAAAGGGCGTCGATGCATCGACTAGTCAAGTAAAAAATGAACACATCCCAGATGCCTCTAATTTCTCAAGTAGGAAAGGAGTACATCAATGACACCTCATAAGTCTCAAAAATCAGTAAATCAAGTGATCTATGTAGTACATCTCCTCTTAAAACCCATTTAGAATAATAACCAAGGGAAAACTACCTTTCTCCATGAATAATCATGATGTAACAATGAATGAACAAGAATCGTACCACAAAACACATGAGATTTAACAATCAATGACTGCATGCCATCACTAGTATTCAAACAAGGCTCTCATAATAATATATAATAGCACCAAACCTACCACGTTACCAAGGCAGAGAGTACTAACTTGGAATCCATCTGGTCCGTGACCATGGCCTCGGGCCCAATAATATAATCACAAGCTCAACAAAGATACAACAAACCTACCACTAAACAACAAGCGAAGGGATCAAAGGAGAGCTTTTGAATCAATAATAAGAGAGAGAAATAACTCAAGAATGGTGCCTTACCCCGATCACACCGCTCTTGTCTACGACTGAGTATAGCTAAAGCCAACCTATGGCTACGATGAGCCACTAAGGCCTAAAGAAATAACACACAATAAACAACCCACTACAAGCCCTACAAAGAGCAACTCACAACTACAAGGGCGATAAAACACACTCTAAATCACCTAAGGCTCAACCCTCGACTAAGGCCACAAATTACAAATTCTAATAAGGATACATGTGCTAAAGGCATACTACAAGCAAGTTTACAAGCCTCAACAAAGGGTCCCGTCACCCACAAAAGGCTCAACGCTCCTACGAAAATAAAGAAAATGTAGAATAATAGAAGGAAGGCTAATACTTGACCAACAAAGTTCTAAATCATATGTAATTTATTCTAAATATTATCTAAAAATCCCAACCATGAAAGTAGATCAAAGCCTACCTCGAAGCCGATCATGCGCGCTTCGAATCTATGGCACAAGAGATATCCTCTTCAAAAATGCCTTTGAATATAACCACGCTATCAAGTTATTAATCAAAACATCAATATGGATTTTTAGACATTAAATTCCCAATTATTGGAAATGAACCCAAAATCGAGTCATAACAGGAATATGGGACCACACTAGGAATCTTAAAATAGACTCCATCAACAGGTCCTAATCAACTAACCGAGCTTGTATCCACAAAATGGGACATACTTCAATGCCTAGAATAGCCCAAATGACAACATGCACAAATTCTCTAATTAAAGAGGCATAGTAGCCCCTTCGGGGTGAGAGTTACCTCAAATCAACGATCTTCCTGCTTTCTTGAACACTCCAATGGGTAGGCACGATCACACAACACTTGAAATCACCTCAATTAGAGCTCTGGAACTTGAGATATTAAATTTTGAAGTTGGAGGAATAACTTGAAAAATGGGTTGAGAAGGAATATAAAATCACAGTGACTATCGCGAAAGCGGTGCCTAGGCCATGAAAGCGGCCAGTAGCGAATGTGGAGTTTAGGGCGGTTGTCCCGTTGCCAACTCAAAAGGTGTGTGCCCGGTGGACTCGCTCTATTGCAAGTTATAAGAGAATTGCGCCATGTCTAGGAGCCTCGCCCAATCCTTCTGATGCGCACTCATGTAGTGCCTTAGATAACACTTCAATAAGGCATTGCTGCGTTCTGTTTGGCCGTCTGTCTATTGGTGGAAGTTTGTGGAGAAGTGCAACTCCGTACCAAGTATGTCAAATAACTCTCTCCAGAAGTTTCAAGTAAAGCGAGGGTCTCGATCATTGTTGATATGTTTTGGCATACCCCAATACTTCACCACGTTCTAGAAAAATAACTTGGCAGACTCCTTGGCGGTGCAACCGGCTGTGGCAGGCATGAAGGTAGCATACTTTGAGAACCTGTCCACCACGACCATAATTGTCCCATACCCATCTGACTTTGGTAAAGAAGTGATGAAGTCCATTGTCCCCTCCCGTGAGTTGCCCCGAGTCACATTTGAATATTTCCGAGTTTGGTTTTGTGAAAGTTAAGTTAAAATGAAGTTTTTGAAAAGTTTTGAATTGTAAAGGCCTAAGTTGCCAATTTGTGGTTTTTGAAGTCATTCAGAGTTTCGGGACTCGGATGAGAATTCTGTTGATTCCATAAGTTTTAGAATGTGGATTTCGGCCTAGGAGAGTTGACATGGTCAGTTTTGGGGCTGTTTCGTGGATTTGAGGTCCTAAGTTGGAAAATTGTGGAATTTGGAACATAAGATTGACATTGATCAACATTCAGAGATCCGATTCTCGAATGTTGATTCCGACAACTCCGTTGGATTCGAGGAATGATTTTAGGCCTAGGCACACTTGGTTGAATTTTTAGAGGTCCTGAGCTCGTTTTGAGTTGTTGAGGCTTATGTTAGTTTTGTTGTATTTTATCGGGTTTTGGGTCAAGGAGACCTCGAATCCAAATTCTGATGGTTCCATTAAGTTCGTAATGTCGAATTTCGTACGGTTGCATATCTAGTTTGTGTGCACGGGGTTTTGAACGAATCTCGAGGGTCCTTTCGGAGACTTGTGAAATTGTTGGTTTGCTGTTATCTGAGTTCTGGTGCAAGCTTCTCCGCGTTCGCGGAGAAGGCTGTGTGTAGACCTCAACGTTCGCGGATGGTGTGAACCTAAACCTCCGCGCTTGCGGAGTTAGTAGCCACGTTCGCGAAGAAGGTTTTTAATATGAACAGTGTTAAGTCGGGAAATAGCCCATTTTCATCATTTTGGAGCTCTCTTGGGCAATTTTTGAAAGGGATTTTCGTGGGAATCAGTGTGGGTAAGTGATTTTAACCCTTGGCCTTGATTACCCAATGCTTTAAACATGATTTTAAATTGAAATTTGGGATTTTCAAATGTGTTTTCGGTGATTTTGAAAGAACTACGAAAATTTGATAAAATGGAAATGGAGGGCTGTTTTGAGCTTCATTTTCATATGGGTTTTTCACCATTGAGTTCCTATCGTATTGAGAATGATTTTTATGAAAGAAATCCCGGATTCAAACCCCGTTTTTGAAATCAAATTTTTGGGTTGTTTTTCCTTTTCTTTCTGAATTTCATGTTCTTGGCATTGTTAGACCCGAATTGTGATTGGGTTTCATTATTTGAATAGATTGTGTTGCTTTGGATTGCTTACGGAAGGAAAAAGCTCTGATTGTTGATTGATTTTGATTCGATTAAGGCAAGTGAACTCTTAAAACCTTGTAAATCTTTTAGAATTTGGACTTCCTTACTTGATTGCATTGGGGAGTAATGGAATTGCGGTATTGGGTGAGTCCTTGCATGAATCAATCTAATAATGACCGACGGGATAAATAAAATGGCTTGTATGCTAATGTGATAGGTCAACGTGTGATCGGGCCATGGAATTGATATCATTGTAGGTTTGATGTATTGCTATGATAGTCTCATGTGATTATGAACGTGTTGAATATGTCTTTTGCTCATTGTTGATTATGGGACTAGACTAGAGAACTCTTGTTAGGGATTGATCCTACTTGTTATGAAATGAGTAGAGAAATGTAGACTAGGCAATTGACATCATTGATATGTTGTGGTTATTGAGATTTTGATTAATGTTGTTGATATACTGTTGATAGTGTGACGTGATTTGCATTTGCATGAATTGCGTTGTGATTGTGAACGCTATCATTCTTCTCATTATTTGTGTGAACATGCTTGTGTGCATTTGTTCTGGAAACACTATGATGAGACACTTGATGATATATGGCGATGGAAAATGGTTCCGGCGATGCAGATGGGAAATGGTTCCGGTGGATATGTGGTCCATGTGTGGCCAGTGATGATTTATGCCGATGGGAAATGGTTCCGGCAGATTTGTGTTCCATGTGTGGCAAGTGATGACTTATGCCGATGGGAAATGGTTCCGGCGGATACATGGTCCATGTGTGACCCCCATCGTGACCGATCTGAGATTCAGCGGTTGTGTATCGTAGGACATACATTCATTCAATACTTGGTATTGCATCGCATTGTATTGTCTGATCCTTTCTTTTATGATACTATGTTGTACCTTATGATTTTGAGACTTACTTGTTGATACTGAGTTGAGCTTCTTTGTTGAACTGTTGTTGACTTGTATCATTTGAATTGTGGATTGGAAATCTGTTAGGTTGGGCTGAGCTTCTGTGCAGGTTGTAGTTATTGGAGGTTCGGTTGGAAGTCAGGGTTTCGTGATTCTTTTAGTTTTGCTTCGTTTTATTAGTTGATTTGCTAGGTACCGTGTTGTTTGGTACTCACCCTTGCTTCTACACTTGTGTAGGTTCCGAGCCCAGACCGTGAGCTAGTTCTTCCTTCTTCCTTCTCCGAGGGTTTTAAGTATACTTGAGAGGTAGCTGTTCGATGTTGATGAACTCTCTTGACCCTTTTACTTATGTTTGTTCTATTTGAGATACAGACATCGAGACTTGAAGATTTTTGTTTTAAATTCTGTAATTGAGGCTTGTACATACGACAACCAATCATGGGTTGGTTTTATAGATGAAGTCTTCCGTTTTTAGCTATTTCTTTCGTTATTTCTGATGTTTTCTTTCGCTTGTTGGGGTTTAGGCTGACTTTTCCTAGTAGGATAGGACAAGTGTCATCACACCCGGTTTTGGGTCATGACAATGGTATTAGAGCCCAAGTTTTCATAGGTCTCACGTGTACAAGCCAAGTCTAAGTAGAGTCTCGAGGATCGGTATGGAAACGACTATACTTACCTTTGAGAGGCTATGAAGACTGTTAGGAAACTTCTTTCATTTCATTCTCTCTCATCGTGCGTGGTTCTATCGCTTGTGCTTAGTGTCGGGTGTTGTTTTGGCAGATGCCGAGGACCAGAGCTTCAGTTTCGAGCGATGGAGGGGAGGCAGTCCCCGAGGCAGCAGTTGAGGCCCCAGTAAGAGGTCGGGGTAGAGCCCGAGTTGGAGGCCATTCCTGAGGAGCGGCACCTGCTAGAGGTCGTGGTCGAGAGGCTTTTCCAGAGCCACAGATTGAGGTTGGCCAGGGTCAGGTCCCTCTAGGATTCTCAGCACCATTCTTTCAGGAGACCTTATAGAGGATGTTAGGAGTGATAGAGAGTTTTACTCAGGGTGCGGTGCTGCAGGCATGCCTCAGGTTCACTGACCAGAGCAGAGGCACACACCCTAGAGCAGCATCAGGGTTCGGTTGTTCAGGATCCAGTGGGTCATCCACTGTTGGTTCCCGTACCAGTTATAGGTGCACAGGCTGATCAGGATGTAGTTCTAACGGTAGAGGATCAACAGTGTTCTGAGATATTTCAGAAGATGAGACCATCCCTGAGGATCGTGGATGTGAGGGGTGTCCGATTTGTTGCTCTCCAGCTCCGTGGGCCAGCCAGGGAGTGGTGGAGGTCTTGGGCGGAGTCCCTGCCTGTGGAGTCTTCTCTGGTTGAGTGGGATGCTTTCTCCAGTGCTTTTCCTGATCGTTTCATCCTTGGAGTGTGTGTGAGGAGAGCAGGCTGAGGTTTGGGATGCTCCTCTGCATGTTTCTACACCCGTGGGTGAGCCCTTAGTGGTGGATCGAGTGTATTGATCCTGTCCTGTTTCTTTGGCCAGGTATGACACTTGGGTATACTTGATTTTTCTAGGGATGGTAGATTTTGATGTGATTTTGGGTATGGATTGGCTTTCTCCCTATCATGCGATTCTTGATTGTCATGCTAACACTGTCACTCTAGTGATGCCTGGTGTTCTGAGGGTAGAGTGGAAGGGCACTAGTGGTTCTTACCCTAGTAAGGTTATTTCCTACATCCGAAACCAGAGATTGATTGATAGAGGGTGTTTGTCCTATTTGGCCTTTATTAGGGATACTAGTGTTGAGCCACCTCCTATGGAGTCCATTCCTGTGGTTCAGGAGTTTGCTAATGTGTTCCTTATTGACCTTCCTAGTGTTCCTCTAGATAGGGACATTGATTTTGCTATTGACTCGGAGCCGGGCACCAAGCCCATCTCTATTGCCCCGTATCGTACGGCTCCGACTGAGTTGAAAGAGTTGAAGGATAAGTTATAAGATTTGTTGAGCAAGGGGTTTATTCACCCTAGCGTGTCACCTTGGGGATCACCGCTTCTATTTGTTAAAAAGAAAGATGGCTCTATTAGTATGTGCATTGACTATAGACAGTTGAACAAGGTAACTGTTAAGAATAAGTACCCTCTTCCTCGCATTGATGATTTATTTGATCAGCTTCAGGGTGCGGCATTGTTTACCAAGTTTGATTTGAGGTCCGGCTATCACCAGTTGAAGATTAGGCCATCTGATATTCCTAAGACAGATTTTCGGACTCGTTATGGCCACTATGAATTCTCGGTGATGTTGTTCGGGTTGACTAACACCCCTGCGGCGTTTATGGAGTTGATGAACGGAGTATTCCATCCGTACTTAGATTCCTTCGTGATCGTATTCATTGATGACATTCTGATATATTCCCGGACCGAGGAGGATCACGTCTGTCATCTGAGATTGGTACTTCAGACCATGAGGGAGTAAAAGTTGTACGCTAAGTTCTCCAAGTGTGAGTTCTGGCTGGATTCTGTAGCATTTTTGGGACACGTGGTGTCCAAGGAGGGGATTAGGGTCGATCCGGCGAAGATTGAGGCGGTTAAGGGCTGGACCTGACCTACATCTCCTACTGAGATTCAGAGTTTTGTAGGGTTGGCGGGCTACTACAGACGATTTGTGCAGGGTTTCTCTTCTATTGCAGCGCCATTGAATAAATTGACTCAGAAGACTGTAGATTTTCATTGGTCCGATGAGTGTGAGGCGAGCTTTCAAAAGCTCAAGGCTTTGTTGACTTCTGCTCCTGTGTTGACCTTGCCTGAGGAGTGTGTGGGTTTCACCATATATTGTGATGCCTCCGGAGTTGGTTTGGGAGGTGTGCTGATGCAAAAAGGGCAAGTTATTGCCTATGCTTCTAGACAGTTGAAGGCTCACGAGAAGAACTACCTTACTCACAATCTAGAGCTTGCCGCAGTGGTGTTTGTGCCTAAGTTGTGGCGGCATTACTTGTATGGGGTTCATTGTGAAGTCTTCACCGATCATCGGAGTCTCCAGTACATTTTCAGTCAGAGGGATCTGAACTTGAGACAGCGCAGATGGCTTGAGTTACTCAAGGACTATGATATGACCATTCTGTACCATCTTGGGAAGGCCAATGTGGTGGCCGATGCTTTGAGTAGGAAGGCTCCTAGTATGGGGAGTCTCGCTGCGATCAGTGTTGATATGAGGCCCTTGGCTAGAGATGTTTAGAGGCTAGCCAATAATATTTTCAGGTTACAGGTTTCTTAGGAGAGCGGTGGTTTGATTGCATTCATTGAGGCCCGTTCTTTCTTAGTTGAGCAGATTCGTGAGCACCAGTTTGAGGATGAGAAGTTGTGTCTCATCTGAGACAAGGTGCTGAGAGGTGAAGCCAACGAGGCTGCACTTGATTCCGATGGAGTTTTGAGGATCGGAGGTCGGATTTGTGTGCCCAAAGTGGGCGAGTTTAATAGACTGATTCTAGAGGAGGCCCATTGCTATAGATATTCTATCCATTCGGGGACAGTGAAGATGTATCATGATCTGAGTCAGCACTACTGGTGGTGTGGTATGAAGAGAGATATTGCAAACTTTGTGTCTAGATGTTTGACCTGTCAACTGGTCAAGTGTGAGCACCAGCGGCCTGGAGGTGTGTCTCAGAGGATGCCTATTCCTACTTGGAAGTGGGAACGGATCACTATGGATTTTGTTGTTGGTTTACCTACCACCGTGGGTGGTTATGATTCCATTTGGGTGGTTGTTAATAGACTGACTATGTCCGCTCATTTCATTCCAATTCGAGTGAAGTACACAGTAGAGAAGTTAGCCCAGCTCTATATCAGTCATATTGTTAGACTTCATGGGGTGCCAGTATCTATAGTCTCGGATCGGGGTTCCTTGTTCACCTCGCATTTTTGGAGAGCTTTATAACATGGTTTGGGTACTCGGCTAGACACGAGCACAACCTTTCACCCTCAGACTAATGGTCAGTCCGAGCGGACTATTCAGGTGCTGGAGGATATGCTCCGAGCTTGTGTGATTGACTTTGGTGCTAGGTGGGATCAGCATTTGCCCCTAGCGGAGTTTGCCTATAACAACAGTTATCATTCCAGCATTCAGATGGCTCCATTTGAGGCCTTGTATGGCAGACGATGTAGATCACCAATTGGGTGGTTTGATTCGGCGGAGATGGATTCCTTAGACACTGACTTGCCTAGGGATGCCATGGATCAGGTTTGTGTGATTCAGAATAGGTTGTTAATTGCTCAGAGTCGGCAGAAGAGCTATGCCGATCGGAGAGTTTGAGACCTAGTGTTCATGGAGGGAGATCATGTTTGGCTCCGAGTATCACCCACGAAGGGTGTTATGCGATTCGGGAAGAAGGGCAAGCTTAGCCCTAGGTTCGTTGGCCCTTTTGAGATCTTAGACCGGGTGGGAGAGGTGGCTTATAGGTTGGCCTTACCACCTAGCTTGTCAGCGGTGCATCCCGTGTTCTATGTCTCTATGCTATGGAAGTACATCCCGGATGAGTCGCATGTGATTGCACTCGATTATGTGAAATTGGGTTCTGATTTGACTTTTGAGGAGGAGCCTACAACCATTCTTGATACACAGGTCCGTAAGCTTAGGACCAAGGAGGTTTCTTTAGTGAAGGTGCAGTGGGGTCACCATTCAGTTGGAGAGGCAACCTGGGAGTCCGAGTCTGATATGCGTGCTAGATACCCTCAATTTTTTTAGGCTACAAGTACTTTCTTTTACTTTCTGTTCGAGGACGAACATGGTTTTTAGTGGTGTATAATGTAATGAACCTGAAGGTCATTTTTGGTAACTTTTGCAAAATGACCGTTTTGCCCCTCCCGTGAGTTGCCCTGAGTCACATTTGAATGTTTCCGAGTTTGGTTTTGTGAAAGTTGAGTTAAAAATGAAGTTTTTGAAAAGTTTTGAATTGTAAAGGTCTAAGTTGTCAATTTATGGTGTTTGAGGTCATTCGGAGTTTCGGGACTCGGATGAGAATTTCGTCGATTCCATCAGTTTTGGAATGTGGATTTTGGCCTAGGAGAGTTGATGGGGTCAGTTTCTGGGCTGTTTCGTGGATTTGAGGTCCTAATTTGAAAATTTGTGGAATTTTGATCATAGGATTGACTTTGGTCAACATTCAGAGATTCGATGCTTGGATGTCGATTTCGACAACTCTGTTGGATTCGGGGGATGATTTTAGGCCTAGGGGTGGCCTAGGTTGAATTTTTAGAGGTGTCGAGCTCTTTTTGAGTTGTTTGAGGCTTATGTTAGTTTTGTTGTGTTTTATTAGGTTCTGGGTCAAGGAAACCTCGAATCTGAATTTCGATGGTTCCATTGAGTCTGGAACATCGAATTTAGTAAGGTTGCATATCTGGTTGTTGTGCACGGGGTTCCGAATAAATCTAGAGGGTCCTTTCGAAGACTTGTGAAATTGCTATTTTGCTGTTATCTGAGTTCTAGTGCAAGCTTCTCTACGTTCGCGGAGGCTTGACCGCGTTCGCGGAGAAGGCTGCGTGTAGACCTCCACGTTCGTGTGGTCTTGCCGCATTCGCGGAGGGTGTGAACCTGGACCTCCGTGTTCGTGGAGGGTCCCTTATCTGTTCTCCGCATTAGCAGTGTTAGTAGCCGCGCTCGCGGAGAAGGTTTTTGACCTGAATAGTGTTAAGTCCAGAAATAGTCCATTTTCATCATTTTGGAGCTCTCTTGGGCGATTTTTGAAAGGAATTTTCGTGGGAATCAGTGTGGGTAAGTGATTTTAACCCTTGGCCTTAATTACCCAATGCTTTAAACATGACTTTGAATTGGAATTTGGGATTTTCAAATGTGTTTTTGGTGATTTTGAAAGAACTCCGGAAAATTGATAAAATGGAAATGGAGGGCTGTTTTGAGCTTCCTTTTCAAATGAGTTTTTCACCATAGAGTTCCTATGGTATTGAGGATGATTTTTATGAAAGAAATCTCGGATTCAAACCCCGTTTTTGAAATCAAATTTTTGGGTTGTTTGCGTTTTCTTTTCGAATTTTGTGTTCTTAGCATTGTTAGACCCGAATTGTGATTGGGTTTCATTATTTGAATAGATTGTGTTGCTTTGGATTGCTTATGGAAGGGAAAAGCTCCGATTGTTGACTGATTTTGATTCGATTAATGCAAGTGAACTCTTAAAACTTTGTAAATCTTTTAGAATTTCGACTTCCTTACTTGATTGCGTTGGGGAGTAATGGGATTGAGGTATTGGGTGAGTCCTTGCATGAATCAATCTAATAATAACCGGCGGGATTAATAAAATGGCTTGTATGCTAATGTGATAGGCCAACGTGTGATTGGGCCATGGACTTGATATCATTGTAGGTTTGATGTATTGCTATGATAGTCTTGATATGATTATGAACGTGTTAAATATGTATTTTGCTCATTGTTGATTATGGGACTAGATTTGAGAACTCTTGTTAGCGATTGATCTTACTTTTGATGAAATGAGTAGAGAAATGTAGACTAGGCAATTGACGTCATTGATGTGTTGTGGTTATTGAGATTTTGACTATTGTTGTTGATATACTGTTGATAGTATGACGTGATTTGTATTGATATGAATTGCGTTGTGATTGTGAACACTATCATTCTTCTCATTATTTGTGTGAACATGCTTGTGTGCATTGGTTCTGGAAACACTATGATGAGACACTTGATGATTTATGTCGATGGGAAATGGTTCCGGCGATGCCGATGGGAAATGGTTCTGGCGGATATGTGGTCCATGTGTCGCCAGTGATGATTTATGCCTATGGGAAATGGTTCCGGCGGATATGTGGTCCATGTGTGGCCAGTGATGACTTATGCCGATGGAAAAAGGTTTCGGCGGATACATGGCCCATGTGTGGCCCCCATGGGCATCGGTTTGAGATTCAGCGTTGTGTATCGTAGGACAGACACTCATTCTATACTTGGCATTGCATCGCATTGTGTTGTCTGATCCTTGCTTTTGTGATACTATGTTGTACCTTATGATTTTGAGACTTACTTGTTGATACTGAGTTGAGCTTCTTTGTTGAATTGTTGTTGAACTGTTGTTGACTTGTATCATTTGAATTGTAGATTGGAAATCTGTTAGGTTGGGCTGAGTTTCTGTGCAGGTTGTAGTTATTAGAGGTCCGATTGGAAGTCAGGGTTTCGTGATTCTTTTAGTTTTGCTTCGTTTTATTAGTTGATTTGCTGGGTACCGTGTTGTTTGGTACTCACACTTGCTTCTACACTTGTGTAGGTTCCGAGCCTGGACCGTGAGCTAGTTCTTCCTTCTTCCTTCTCCGAGGTTTTTAAGGATACTTGAGAGGTAGTTGTTCGATGTTGGCGAACTCTCTTGACCCTTTTACTTATGTTTGTTCTATTTGAGATACAAGCATCGAGACTTGAAGATTTTCGTTTTAAATTCGGTAATAAAGGCTTGAACATGAGACAACCAGTCTTGGATTGGTTATATAGATGAAGTCTTTCGCTTTTAGCTATTTCTTTCGTTATTTCTGTTGTTTTCTTCCGCTTGTTGGGTTTTAGGCTGACTTGTCCTGGTGGGATAGGACAAGTGTCATCACACCCAATTTTGGGTCGTAACAGCAGCCTTGGCGGAGTAGCCACTTATAAACCTGCAATAATAGTTCGCAAGTCCAAGGAAAGACCTTAGCTCGGTCACCTTTGTGGGCACCTCCCACTCTTTGATCACTCGTATCTTCGCCTCGTCCATCCGCAGTTCACCTTTGCTTATGATATGCCCCAAGAAGTGTACCTCATGCTGGGAAACTCACATTTCTCCCACTTGATATAGAGTTAGTTCTCCCATAAGACTTTGAAAACCTTCCTCAAGTGCTCCACATGCTCTTCCAAGGTGTTTCTATAGATGACGATGTCATCTAAATATACTACCACAAACTGATCCAAGTAGGGATGAAAGATTTTATTCATCAATGTGCAAAAAGCGGCGGGTGCATTGGTCAGGCCGAAGGGCATCACCAACCTCTCGTAGGTTCCATATCTTGTCACGAACGTTGTCTTTGGCTCATCCCCTTCTGCTATACGTCCCTAGTAGTATCCTTTCTGGAGATCCACCTTGGTGAAGTACCTGGCCTATCCAAGCCTATCGAACAGGTTAGCAATCAGCGGGATAGGGTACTTATTCTTGATCGTCACCTTGTTGAGCGCCCGGTAGTCGATGCACAGGAGCAATGACCCATCTTTCTTCTTCTGGAAAAAGACCGGTGCGCAATAAGGTGCTTGTGATGGGCGAATGTGACCGATTTCGAGGAGCTCTTTCAACTATTTTCTTAGCTCCTCTAAATCAGGTGGAGCCATGTGATAGGGAGCATGTGTGGGTGGCTTGGCTCCAAGCTCTAACTCGATCTTGTGATCTACCTCACGCCTAGGAGGTAGGTGTCTTGGCAGCTCATCCGACATCACGTCCTTGTTTTCTTCAAGAACCTTCTCTATGATCAGCGGCAAGGACTCCTTAGCACTGTTGTCTTCTTCCAGACTTGCAATGTTGTCTATGAACGTTGACTTTCCTTTCTTAAGGCCCTTCACTAGCTGCACGGTCGATAGTTGGATTTGTCCTTTCTTCTTTGGTACCTTGACTAGAGGCACTATGCAGGACCCTTCTCACTCCATGACCAAGAGTCGTTGGAGGTAAGGGTCGATCATCGTGTGGCATTTTTGAAAGAACTCTTGCCGTAGTATGATATCAAAAATATCTAAAGGAGCACCCGTAAAGTTTGTCTTACCTTGCCACTTGCCCAACGTGATGCTTACTCCTTGAACGACTGCACACATGGGAGTTGGTGGTGCATTGACCATCTTGAGGCGTGTGTTGCTTGGACCGTAACTCAACCCCTACCTTGTCGTCATCATCTTGGTCATGATGTTGGCCTCCGCACCAGAGTCCACCATGGCACGAGCCGGTCGTCCGTTGATGGAGATGTCTACATATTGCATGCTATACTTCTTCGGCTCCCTGTCTGCTTGGCAATAGCCCTGCATAGCCCGACCATGCCCAGCTGCATCGTGTCCGCGTCTTGTGCTTGTTCCTGTGCGTCCTTCTCCTTTCGCTCTCGCAGGATAGCACCAAGGTTCTTCATCTGGGGTCCACCGCATATCTAACATCCATCTCCCTTTGTTGTTCGCGTCTTACTTTCATTTTAGTTCTGGCGCCCGGACCGCTTGCCATCCAACTTGTAGGAGTTGTGCTGCTTAGGATGTGTCTGTTGCTCCTTGCCTCAGCCACGATCTCCCCCACCTTTAGCATGACTAGTCCTCGTGTCTTTGCATTTCCCCTTATTGTGCCTGTGATGGTTGAAGTCGATCAAAGATTCGGCTTGTGTGATGGCCTCATCTATGGTCCTGACTTGCCGTCGTTCCTGCTCCATCTTGGCCCAGTTCTGCAATCTGTCCTTGAAGTGGAACAATATTTCCTCATCTATGAGGTTGGGAATCTTAAGCGTGAGAGTTGTGAATTCCTTCACGTACGCCCGAATACTGTCTATCTGCTTCGACTCCCTGAACCTGTGCTTGGCCTCATAGATGACGTTGTTAGGGAAGAAGACCTTCTTGAACTCTTATCAGAATTTCTCCCAAGTATTAATGGTGCAAAGCCCCTTCCCTATCTCGGACTCCTTGCGCTTCCACTATAGCATGGCCATCTCTGAAAGATACAACACGGTAGTGTTGATCTTGTTTTCGTCGCTCTTCATTCGGCTACACTTGAAGTAATTCTCCAAGTGCCATAAGAATTCTCTACCTCTTGCGCGTCACAGATGCCTTTGAACATAGGTGGCTTGGGAGCTTTGACCTTGGCCTCCCTATCTCAGTCGAACGACGATGATCCTCCAGCTTCCACGCCTTGCTTGAGTGTTTTCATCTTGGCCTTCATGGTCTCAATCATTCTTAGTGCCTCCATGAGCCGACACTCCACGGAAGTGATGGCCTCCTTCATCTCAAACTCGGCACGTTAGCGGCCCTCCAACTTCTTGCGGATGTTGTCATTCTCCTCAAGGGTGAAGTCCTCCAGAGTTTTGACCTTGTCATCGACCTCGTTCAAGCGCTTCCCTAAGATCTCTACGGCCTGCCTTGCCACCTCAACCCTTACGATCCACTCTTCTCCGGGTGTGACATCAATGGCCTCCTCACTATGTTCATCGTCACTTGCTTCATTAGTCGAAGGTGGGTGAGATGTTAGCGCTTCTCTTGGTGTAGGATCGAGCAATATTTCCTCGCTACTCTTATGGTGCTTCTTTCCCTTGTGATTCTTCTTTCCACTATCCAGTCGGACGTTGGTGGTGCTAACATCGTTTACGTCTCCTTCGTTGGCCATTCTCTTAGTATCAAACTTTTGCTCTGATACCACATTGTCACGGACTTAGAGTTCTACTAATACTTTGTGCGGCACTTGACAACTTACTCACAAATCTTTCATGATCTTGTAAGCTCAAGTAAGCCCTTTTGAAACTAAGATCGCTAAGAGAATGAAAGAAAGACTAAGAGAGCTTTTTAAAGAAGGCTTTGTATTGCTTAATGGAAGATTGCTTATAACTTTGCTTGATGCCTTTGCAAATGAGAGACCCTTCTATTTATACTACTTCCTAGGGGCCAAAGTGTAAGTAAAAATTACTACTCAAGTCCCTACATATTTACAATTTATTCCCTATTCTAGAATTCTCTACAAGTTTAGAGATTTCCAAAGCCTTCCATGAAAATATCTAGGGTGTTCTTGAGTCTTCCATAAAACTCTTGAAGACTCTAGCTCCTTCTCCCTTAGGCCAGTTCACTTATACTTCAATTTTCTGCCTAAGTGAGATGTCAAAGTGGCGGGTCATGACACTAGGCTACAAAAGCGGCCAAGCCCAAGAGGCTCCTATCGTGAAAGTGATGCCTAGGCCACGAAAGCGGTCATGAGCCATTAAATCGGTCGCACCAGCACTGCTGCACAATAGTTTGGAGCAAAATGCTCCAAACTTCAAATGGACACCCGAAATTCATTCGGAACGCTGTGCGGCTTGGAAGTCAAAACTCTAAGGGTACACAACAACCGTCTTCTTATGAAGTGGTTCTGAAGATTTTACTATGAGGAGTGAGGAGGAGGCGCTCTATAGGAAAATGGTTAGAAAGAAGTATAACATGGAAAGTTCTTTGATCATGGTAACACCAAGGCCCTCGTATGGAGTTGGAAATTGGGAATATATTAGATTCTTATGGAATATATTCGCATAATACATTATCAAAATAGGGGATGGTAGAAGACCTTAATTTGGGAAAGAAAGAGCTTAGGGCATACAATTGATCATGAACTTTGCACGACAAGGGCTTTATGCTCACCCTTGTTGTTATTCGGGTTGTGCGGATCCTAGCTCTAGTTCAGCATAGGATCCTCACTGCTAGGATCCGCACTGATCTGGTTTGAGACAATTTAGGTGAGACAAATGCATTGTAATTGAGGTGGCACATTTACTATATTCATAGTCTTTATACAGTACTCCATCTATTAATTGAATTTTTGGACTTTTTTCATTATTCAAAATAATTGATTTGTTTGAAGTTTAAGATGGATGTTTGAAAATTTTCATATATGCCCTTTCCTTTAATGAAGTTTGATATTTTTTAAGATATAAATTGCACTACTTACAAAGTTATATTTATGATGTCACAAACGACAATAGTGAAAAGTATGGTTTAAATTATATCGTTGAGTATTTTTCTTAATAAATGTGCATTGATTTACAAGTTCAATTAATATGAAATAGAGGGAGCATTTGTTATTATCAGGTTGTGTCATTAAGTTCTTGTTTTCATGTTTATATTAATGCTTTTTGACTAGTCTTTAGGAGGTGGATTTTAATACTTGTGTATTTTGGGGCGTTGAGACATTATCTTATTATTATTGAGGATTGTAGGTTTAATTGTTGCTTGGTTTACTACAGAGATATTATGATGTTCTTGTTATAGGGCAAACTCTGCCAAAAAATTTAGTGATATTTGGTATTCCTACTATTTCATATTAATTGAATTTCTGAAGGTTTTTGTTGTTTAAAATAATTGAATTGTTCAAAATGCAAGATGGATGTTTGAAAATTTTTTTATATTTGTCCTTTCCTTTAATAAAGTTTGATATTTTTTAGGAGATAAATTGCACTACTTGTAAAGTTATATTTATGATTTCACAAAGTAAATCATAAAGGACAATAGTAAAAAATATGATTTAAATTATGTCTATGAATATTTTTCTTAATAAATGTACATTATCTCACAAATTCAGTTAATATGAAATAGAGAAAGTACTTAACCGACCCTTGAATTTTGATCATACATCTTGTCTGGAAAGCTTCGCTGCAGTTAAATTAGGCAACACTACTTCTAATTCTGTGATCATAAATGTGAACACCACCTTTTGCCTAAATTGACTGAGAGAATATAATTGCCACTGCCCCTCCTTATCTCTAGCTTCCATTCACTGAAATTCAAGGGTCGTTTAATGTGATTGATAAGGAAAAATAATTCTGAGATAAATTTTTAGTAAATTTCAATTCTTTATTTGGTTACAAAATGTGGAATAATTTATCTCAGAATTAATAATTATAACTAAATTAAATTATCCCTAAGACCCTATTTGTGGGTGGAATACTAATCTCGGGATAACTTATTCCGAGATTAAAATGCAAAATAACATAAGTACCCCCTTAAACCCTCTTTCATAAGCAAACATCTTACTCTTAGAGAGTATTTTGGTAAACAAACAATTTATTCTTAGAAATTATGTCATGCATATTCTTTGACTATGACAAACCAAACAACCAATAAAAAATAATCTCAACATAACTAATTTCATTATATAACTTATTCCAACATAACTTATGTCATCATAATTTGTCTGCAAACCAAACGACCCTTCAAGTCTAAAATGAAAGAGAAGAAAAAGATCCAAGCCCCACTTGAAGCAAAATAGTACCTTCATCCCTGCTACAGACCAGCAAAATCAGAGCAAGGAATACGGTCCACTTTTCGTACAAAAGGTCAACTTTTTTGCGCACGCACTTCACCAACACAGGATACCAAAATAACTTTATCAAATCGAGACTTAGACAAATGGAAAGAAACCCACCAAATGGTTTTTGTCTATTCTATGATTTAAACCACTCTCTAAGGTCTTCACCCATTTCATTGCCGTTAGGCTACACCCGTGGATGCCGAAATGCCCTGCACATTACACCTCCCTGATGGTAACTGACAAGTGACAAGGAATTTTACAATTACAAAGCAGGACTGTTTCAATTAACAATATAAAAGGTTTAACTAAGACTTCCGAATAATTTATGGGAAAAGGCTACAGAAGCTATCGGCCATTTGGAAAGACAATTTTTCTTGATTCCAATTCTTTGACACTTTTAACAATGCCATTAATGTTCTTTGACAGTTGATTTGAGTGATCCTCCATATCTTTCAAAAGCATATCTAGCTGCTCCTGTAAAGCCGCAGATCTTTTACGCTCCTTCTGTAACTTTGCTGTTAATTCCCGGATCTTGACATCTTTATCATCCTGAAATTGGTCCACCGAATATCAAGAACAGTAGAAACATGACACAATCAAACTATTGTTCCTAAAGAAGATGATCTTGTCTAATAAGTAAGAGCAGAAGGGAAGGGGAAATGCAATGACAAAGCAACACCAGAAATCTAAGAAGAATTTCACAACTAACTTCCAAGATTTTAACTGCAATTCATGAATCCATTGGGCTTCCGTGACTGCACATAATTTTTTGGTTCAATTTACTATTTTTGCTAACTAAATGTATAACAAACTGATGTGTCATTTACATAACCGACAGAGCCCCTCTGACACGACTTGACCATATGCCTTCGTTACTGAAAAGAAAGCAGTTGCCACATGTAGAAAACCATACATGCAGAATGCGCAGACATCAGTAGGAGATCATTCTGGTCGTGTGACTTCCACAGTATTAAATAAGGAAGACCGTGTGATTATATAAAGTCAAGCCTTTAACCTACCAGCCCTAAAGGGTCTGCAATTTTTCCACGAAATTCTTTATTTTAAGCACATTAAGTGGGATACTATTATATACCAGCATTTTAAAAAAGATATAGAAAAAATAAAATCAATACAAACCAAGGACAGAACAAAATACAATAGAAGCAAAAGAGCCATGTGGGTGACAGCCACTAGCTGAGATTACGACTTAGCCATGTCGGTACACTTACATTTGTACGATCTTTGCCTGGAGTCATTTTAGTTGGTTTAGAGATTTGAATACTAGTGCAAAGGTGTAAGTTAAAAATGCTCAAGCCAAGAGGAAATACCATATCTGAAGACAATCTTATTGCTCTTTGAAGCAATATCAGGTCATCACAAAAAATTATGCTAAGAGTCAGACTTTTCTGATGAACAAGGCGTCCAACATCCCCAAAAGTTGGCGAATTCACTCAATTGCAATGTGGCCAAATTACCAGCTAAATTAGGTATGCCTTTGAGTACCAATCATATAGAATACAATATTTTGTAAGGGGTGATTGAAAAGTGTGAAATGAGACTAGCAAATTAGAGAAGACAATACTTATCCTTAAGGGAAGGTCGGTTCTAATAAATAGAGTTTTAGATGCACTTCCGACTATGTCACTCTTTCCTAAAAAGAAGGCAGATAAGACAATCCATGAACTAAGGAGAGATTTTTTCGTGGCAAGGAAACAACAAGAAAAAGTCTCTTAATCTGGTTAAGCAGGAAGCGGTAATGCAGCTTGGAAGTCAAAAACTCTAAGGACACACAACAGCAGTCTTCTTATGAAGTGGCTCTGAAATTTTTACAATGAGGATTGAGGAGGAGGCGCTCTATAGGCAAATGGTTAGAAGTATAAGATGAAAATTTCTTGGATCATGGTAACACCAAGGCCCTCGTACGGAGTTGGAAATTGGAAATATATTAGATTCTTATGGAATATATTTGCATAATACATTATCAAAGTAGGGGATGGTAGAAGAACTTTATTTTGGAAAGAAAGAGGTTAGGGCATACAATTGATCATGATAAAGACCTTAAATCATTTAAATAGTCTAGCTGATCTAGCTGACTATGTATGGCAAGGGGCAAATAACTTAAAGATATCAATCAAGTAAGCTTATAATTTGAGAATGGATTACTTCGCACCAATGATTGATACACTCCCCCAGAACCTCAAATGTAGACACACATCATATCTAAGATAAAGAAAGAATTTGTAGTAGATCCTCGATGGATTGGGTTCATACCTTCACATTTTTCCCACCACTGTCCATGGTCCAACCAATAGCTATCTGGCCTATATCAAGTGCAAGCATAGATATTGGCTAAAAGCATGGTTTTAATCTATGCTGATAAATCCCAGTGAGGATCCAGGTGGGACATTGCCTTGAGTCAGACTATTTATAAACATGTGTTACATGGGTCATAATACTTGTTGCAGAAGTTGACAGACAAATTTGGCATCCCTCACTGATCTACAGAATGTTTACCTAGTCAAGCAGACATATGGCACCAGTTAAGTAGATCACCCTATGTTTGACTACCAACACTGCAACTGTAATACCCTAATTAAGGAGGCTAATGGCTGTGGCTGCCAAGAAGTTGAGGCAAGAAATGTTCTCTTGGGTGAAATCCACCCTAAGATTGGGGTAAACTGCACTTTGTCATTTCCTGCTGATACGCTATTTATCATTTGATTTCTTTCTTGAGTTCTTCATAGGGACCAAGTACTGGTTCCCTGCTTGGATGAGGGGAATTAAAAGCGGGTCTGGAGAGATTAGCCCAAGGCACATGAGAAACATGTAAAAATGGGTCAAAGACAACAGGCTTGTTTGCTACATCAAAAAGTAAGACTAGTGGATCAGCTTGCTGCCTCTCTTCAAATGGTACTACTTATTTTTATGTTTTTGAGCAGAGAAAGGAGATAGATATGTCATATTATATGCAAGACTTGTTTAAGAGAGATTTGAGGTATGTAAAATAGTGGAAGTTTTGAAAGTCATTTTAATGTTATCATTATAATAAATAAAACAAACTTGGCACTGCCATGTAATATAACTAACTTGGCACTGCAAGACAGTGACTTGGCCTTGATGTTACCATGAATCAACAGGAGATGATTAAAGTTGTTTTTAGGACAAATATGAGAGAAAAGTGAACTTAAAAATACGCATGTCGCCAGCTTGACTAGATTGCTGATAAAGACTAATGATAAATGATGCTGGTTCAGCAAAGTTGGAAGACAAGTGAGTAGATGAGAACTACTGACTGGAGAAAAATTGATTGTTGATTTGATATATCAACTAAGATATGATACTAACTTGATAGGTAGCATATGTAAATCAATGATAGACAAAATGTAATTTTGACTTGAAATATCAGCTGACATGGACTGATATCAGTCCTTGCCACTTGATGGTGTGTGGGATAGACAAGCAATTGAAGCAGAGATCCTTTTTCCAGGAAAACAAATTGGAGCAGAGACTTCAAGTCTGATGTGTTAAGGACTTGAGGGGGGATCTTCACAGTTGTGCTCGTCTTGAGGACAAATAATCAGAATTGGGTGGAATGAGGGAAGACAACAAAGATAGACACTAAAGAGATGTGGTTCCGCTCTAAGTCACCAAAGGCAGACAAGAATAGAAGATAATTTGAAAAACGAAAAAAGAAAAGTTTGGCTGCAAGGTCAGTCTAGACTTAGGTGGTCACGTGAGTCCGGATATCGTGCGCTGATATCATATTAAAACATGTGAAGGGAGAAAACTCTTACTGGAGTGGTGATTAACACAACATTATAGGGCTCCTTGTACAACAGATTTGAAGAAAGTTTCCAAATTAATATGAATCTTACCAAGTATGGAGAGAAATGTGATCTAAACTTTTGAACCAAGAATCAAGAGCCAAAGGAAGAAAACATTAACGTTCATGTTCACCTAAAAACTTTCTGACAAAGTTCGTGAAGTTAGTGCTTGCCACCTCAAGATCAATGCAGATTCCACAGTCTAATCAGTCAATCGATCCTAAGAATTGAGTGTCTCATACGTTCTTCATGTCTTGGCTCTGCTTCTTGATTCATAAGCCTCAGATCACCTAACCAGTAACAGACATCTATTCTGTTTGACTCTAAACAATAATGAATTTTCAATTCTCCTGTAGTTTAGCCTTTTCCTATATGATAATTGATAAGAGAACAGATTTCACAATGTCACTGCAATAGAGCAATACCTCCTTCACTGACAAGCACTTCATGCTCACTTACAAGGAAGCCACTTGCAGGACATACATTTTGGACTGAAGTTTCTTTAAATTCCTAATGCAATAAATATTTATTGACAAAGAGAATCCCGCACATTGTTCTTTGAATAGCTTGAATAATTTGGTGCAAATATAAATAGCTAGTAAGGAAGTGGTAACAATCAATGCATTTCAAGAATGAGCTTATTTTCCATGGAGAAGGTCATGCCACACTAACAGGCATCCCTAAATCACAGTGAACTAATATTTGTAAATGAGGACCATTAACTGCATCAGTTAAGAACTCAAAGACGAAAGACTTGGAAGAGACCGTTATGGTTTTAGCAACAAAGCAGAACAAGAAAAAAGAAGTTGTCCACTTCCATCTCAACCAGTACAGTAAACTGTGGACTTCTGTTCTAATTAATGTAAGAAAAAGGAAAGAATGATGGCAATAAGAAGAAATACATTTGATACAAACCACAGTCTACAACCTGATTTCAAATTTCATCAATTAGTTTGAAGCACTTACCGGTGTTTGACACAAGATTGCACCTTTAGGGGTATTAACAGGTTTGGAAACCAGTGGATGATTGTGCTCCTTCACTAATTTAGCAACAAGCCATTTTCCAGACTGTTCTTTCTTCACAATTATCATGGCTTTACATCCTTCCCTAATTGCTCTGCACTTTTTTTTTCCACTCTGACTTTGTCTACTTTTACTGAAACCCTCTTTATTACACACAAGTCGACGCCACACCAACTCCCCATTACGCATAGATCGTCGAAATGCATCTACTCGCATAATAAACCCCAAATGTGTGGCATATGTGCTATAGTATGCTTTAGCAGCTTCTTCGGATTCAAATTCCATACCCACATAAGGTTCCATATTTAAGTGTCCTTCAGCTTCAGCACCATTTGGGGTAAACTCCTTTCCACTTGAACTCTCTACAATCCCCACATCATCTGTTGCATTATTGATTTCGCCGGCTGCCATGAGACGAGAGCAAAATAAGTTTGTGTAACAAATATGAGACACTATCCACACTCCATAGCTACCTACAACATCACAACCTTAACAAAAAGTACTAGTATATTTTGCAAGGTAGTAAAGAAAGGAAGAAAAAAGAGAACTCCTTTTTTTTTTCTGTAAATTTGGATACAAATCCCATACCAACATTAAAACAACCTTCAGGTCGAACAGCATTTGTGGTGAACTCCTTTGGACTTGAATTCTCTACCATCTCCCCATGATTATTGTTTTCATCCACTGCCATGGCATCAGGGCAAAGCTAAGTGTGTAAAACAAATATGAGATAGCACAAGCAGGGCCGGAGCCAGCATATATGTTAGGGGTTCGTCCAAACCAATTATCTTTTTTATGTATATACATATACATATATATATATATATATATATATATATAGTAGATGTTAAACCGGCTAATTCGTATGTTTACTACCCTTGTTGAGAATACCGGCTCCCGCACTCAGCACAAGTACTATCAATGCAGACAAGGAGCACAAGTACTATCAATGCAGACAAGGAAAAGAAAAAGGCAAATTTGATCAAGGGGTTGTAAAACTGGAAGTGAGAGCCCTATTCAACAAATTGGTAACAGTTGTTGTTTCAACCACCAGAATATGTAGAGAGAAATGCGGCTACTTACTATTATATACACATCCAAATCCCGAATTGTCTTGTCAATAACAATTCTGCTGCTTCTGGTTCCAGACACCAGCAGGTTGTGTGCCCCCGCCAAAGAGGACGTGTTTGCTCCGATTTTTTTGCCAAACGCCACCCGATTACAAACTTACATAAACCCTTTCTCTTCCCATTTTTTCTGTTACATCACACAATTCAACTATGGAAAATGCACTTATAGAAATGGTTTTAAAATAATTTCTTCTTAATTTATTAGAAATTAGTCCTTCTTACTTATTAGATTACTAGATGTACAAGAGCCGTGCAAACAGGCCCTATATATATTACTTCTTTTATCTCGATTTATGTGCCACAGATATAACTAATAGAGTTAACAAAATTTATATATAATTTTAAAATATTTTAAATTGTTAATTATTGTGATTTAATGTAATTTTCAAATAATATATGTTATTCACTTTGTGTCAATCTATGTAACACATGTGAATCTGGGTGAGTCAACCAAATCTTTAATATGATTTTTAAATATTTTAAATTGTTAATTATTATGATTTATAATGCTCTTAATTGATATAATTTTCAAATAATATATGTTACTCTCTCTGTCCCAATATATATGACACATGTGAAATTTTAAGAATTGATCAAATTTTTAATATGTTTTTTAAATATTTTATTTTTTAATTATTATAATTTATAGTATTTTTTTTGTAATTTATAAATACATAACATACTAAAAAGAAAAATAAGACAAAAAAAATAGAGAAATTATTAAATATAAATAGAGAAGAAGGGAAAAACGATTAATTGACCAATTGATCGTAAACTCCTCTATTCACTACTATATAATAAAGTAAAATAATAATAAAAATCATTAATTAGCATATTAAAAAGGGAAAAGACTCAAATATGTCATTAAACTTTGAGAATAGGTTCATCTATGTCATTCGTTAAAAGTTTGGCTTATCTATACCATTATTTTAAGAAAAGGCTTATCAATGCCATTATTTTTTAACAATGATTTTGCAAAATCATTTTTTACACGTGACCAATTATAATTCGGCCACATCATTATTATTTTTAAAAAAATCAAAATTCTAAAAAAAAAATGGAATTAAAATAACCCACCCGAATAAAGACTCACCCAAGTTTTAAAGTCCCTATAACTCATCAGTAACAAAAAAACTTTAATTCACCTTTTCAATCTAAAAGGCCGTAAGACCCTCTTTCACTTCTCCGGTGATTGCGATGAGTTCTAACACATTTCCTAACCCTCAAACTTAGTTCTTCCATTATCGTCTTCTTCAATCAATTTATTTTTTAGCAATGTCTGAGAGGTCGAATGTCTCTACTAGTTCAAAGAGGAGGCATTACTGTGGACTTGAAGTCAGTTGTTTCACGGCATGGACGCCGAGCAATGTTGGTAGACTATTTATCAAATGTCCTATGCCCATGGTAAATTTACGTTTAAGTTTTATCTCTCCCATTTTTTAATAAAATTCAATATTATTTTGCTAATTTGTGATATTTGAACAAAATCAGTCATGTAATTTTTGAAATTGGGATGATGAAAAATTTCCCCCAAGGGCTATGGATATCATCAGCGATCAAAAGCAAAAATTAGATGCTTATGATATTGAGAGAAATTATTTGACGAAGAAGATAATGAATTTTGAAGTTAGTGCTGCTAATGATGGTGCAACTACAAAAGAGTTGAGTGAAAAATTGATTGTTCTTGAATGTGAAAGAATATGTTAAGCGAGAAGGTGGTTGATTTCGAAGTTTGTACTGCTATGAATGGTACAACTCTAACAAAATTAGGAGAAAATGGATGCTTTTGAAATTGAGAGAAATATGTTGCCATTGAAGGTGAAAGAATTTGAATCTTTTCATTTTGTTGATGCTCTAAAATTAGATCGGTTGAGGAAAAATGTGGTGCGACAGAGATTGATCATCTTGTGCTTGCTTGGTTTGTTTGTTGCTCTAACAGCATATGTTATTAGGGAATGAACCTTAACTTTTAATTTGGCATATATATGAGTTTAGTATCGTGTAATGTAAATTTTGGCTATAGTTTAGTGCTTATGGTATTTAGGTACTTTGTCAACCATTGAAAGTTTTATGTTAGTTAGGTACTTTGTCAAGTAATGTTCAATGTAATTTTATTATTTCGGTATATTGTCAATCACTGAAAGTAATTCTCAATGTAATTTTGTTATTTTGGTACTTTGTCAATCAATGGAGTAAATTCATAATTTAACAAGTTTTTATCGAAATCAACTAAATAGTTACATAGAAACAACGTTCATAACCTCCTACAAATCCAAGTTTAATATAACTTGATAATCAATACATTAAGTAGTTGATTTGATAACTTGCTGACTTGGTTCGACTAATGCAGGAATTTTCAAACGGATGATTGGTTTTCATTAGCTACCTTCTTATTTTCCCTATCATTTAAACTCTCTATACCAGAAAAGAACAACTTTGTAAAATCATATAGGTCTCTATCTATTTTTCTCGTAAAGGTGGCCAGCAGTAGTTCCTATCAATATTGACTTTACTTGAAGAATCAAGGGAAGTTTTCTTTTCCTTTCCAACCTGCATCTTCATAAAAATCTTCACACAAATTAAAATTAAATTTTCATATGTGCAATTGTCTAAATATAGTAACATAAATCATTAAATATTTAATCAACACAATATAACACCAAATCTATAACACAAAACTTCAATATCAACATACTGCATAATTTGATATTTCACTAAACTTAGCATCAATTGTCATCCTACTACAAAATAAGTAATTATCATCCTATTACAAAATAGATAATTGTCATTTAAAGGTTAAACTAATTGTAATAAAAAAATCACATGTCAACCTCTTTAACCTTTAAAATGTCTAGGCATCACAAAATAAAAGGTTTATCCTTTAAAATATTTTGGCATCACAAAATAAAAATAACTTTTATATTTCAGAAGAATTGGGGGCTGGTTCCCATTGCCCATTTCTTGCCATCATCTTGGTACGTTTTTTCCTCACATCATTTTGTAATTGGTTGCATGTAACAACTTTCTTTTCTCGCCAAGTCATCTTTGTTGGTGAATAAGGCAAGTTTGTTGGAGTTGACACCTCAGTTGTATCTCTGTTGAATTGAATTTTTCTACCACCAGTTGGTGGCGTCACTATGCTCTTTCTCATGGACAACAATGTATCAACTTCAGAGATGATTTTGGCCTTCAATATTGGGTCTTCATCGTCACCACTATCAGGTCTATAGACTATTGACTGTTGAGTATCAAATTGAGTTTGAAAGACTGATTGTTGAAATTGTTGTGTACCAAATTCAGGTTCATAATAGTTGCTTCTTGAGGCATGGACAGATTATTGAGATCTAGTTGATGTCTGACCAATTTTTTTTTGTCTTTTCCCTTCTTTGAAATCTATTCAGCTCCTTTTTCCTGTCAACTAAAATAATGTTAGTTCATATTACTAACTATTGCAATCTCAAAAAATTAATAGTTATAGCAGTTTCAAAAATTATCCAACTAATGAATCTAAAAAATATCCAATTAAAAATAATCCCAACAATTGTAATTTTCAAATATTCAAAATTGAAGTCTAAAAACATGTCCAACTAAAAATAGTCCTAACAAGTATTCAACTATTTTTTATTCAACTAAAAACAGTTTCAACAATTGCAATATCCAAAAATACACAATTAATACAAGTTTAAGATTTACCTAAAATAAGAAAATAAGTTAAAAAATATACCTTATAACAATCCCTTGCGGTGTGATCTTGTTTCCCACAGTTATTACATGTCGTTATAGAACCTTTCCCTGATGAACTTCATTCAGCCTTTCTTTTTCTAGCTTCATCAGTTGTTATTCTATCTTTTTTTTTTGTCTTCCAATCATTTTGATCACTTTAGGTGGCTTCATTGCATGAGCAGGATCAACATTTCCAAATTATATTCCCCTATCAGGTTGTATTTTATGCTTGTATATTAGCAAATAGGCTTCTTTACTGTAAAATCAAAAAATTCATATCTCTGAAATAACTGTCTTATGCATAAATGCATTAATGGCATGAGGGCAGGGAATCCAATACAAGTTCCACATTCTGCAGGTGTATCTAATTTGCTCCAAGTTCACAGTATGCCTATCATCACCTTCAGCCCCTTCATCATTATAATTACCATTAAAGTTTACAGTGCATCCATGTGCTATTGTCCTATAATCATTGTACAACTTAATGCATTGTGGACTGTAATCAGTTTTTCAACGCCTAGCTTTGACTTCATTTTCTGCTAACCTAGTAAAAACTTTAATCCTTATTTCCTCCAACATTTTAATAACTGGCATACCTCTTGCTTCTAAAATTCAAGCATTGAAAAATTCTGTGAAGTTATTGTCAACCATTGTGTTCTTATATTGTGTGTCAAAGTAGGTTCTACACCATGTTCAAGGTGGTTTACTAATCAAGTGTCACGATCCAAAAAAAAGAACGTGATGGCACTTGTCCTTTTCCACCAAAACAAGTCAGCCTCAACCCAATGAAAATGAAAGAAAAGTGAAAAATAAATAAAGCAAGAACAAGACAAAGGTGAAAACCTTATTCATTGTAAACAACACCCCAAATCTGATTGTCACGTGTACAAGCCTTTAAAGTAAATACAGAATTTGAAAAATAAATACAAGTCTCAGTCTTTGTTTCTCAAGTAGAACAAAGCTTAAAGAAAAAGGAAAGAGAAGGGCCCGTTGAAGTGACAAGCATCTACTTTTTCAATCCTTGACAAGCCTAAAAAATCAGTAAGAGAGATATCACACAATCCGGGCTTGGAACCTACACAAGTGTAGAAGCAAGGATTGAGTACCACCAACACGGTACCCAGCTAATAACCTAAACAAACTAGGCAATCTAGCTAAATCAAATACTTCTTTCCATCCCAACCAAACCTCCACAAATTACAATCTGCACAGAAATCAGCCCAACCTAACAGTTCTACAATAAATAGGTGTCAAGGCTCAAGATCAACAGTCACAATTCAACAACCGATAAGTATCAAATCATTTACTCTCAAGCACAAGGCATTTATATTCACAAATGGCAACATGTTCAACTGATATAGAAAGTATACCGAATGAAACACAAAAATTAGCTCAACCATATGCATCAATTAAGTTAGAATGTATGCATCAAGTAGATTGATCACAAGTCAACATTGGCCGGAACCATTTTCCTTCGGCACAATGTCACTAGCCCGAACCATTTCCCTTCGGCTTTCACATTTCGCTTGCCGGAACCATTTTCCTTCGACATTTAGATCACTAGCCAGAACCATTTCCCTTCGGCTTTGATCACAAAATAGCACTTGCCGGAACCATTTTCTTTCGGCATTTACATCACTAGCCGAAACCATTTCCCTTCGGCTTTCACATTAATCACTTGCCGAAATCATTTTCCTTCGACATTTACAACACTTGCCGGAACCATTTCCCTTCGGCTTTCATCAAGTGCCTCATCACGGTGTTCATCAAACAATGCACACAAGCAATATAACACCACCCGAGAGACAACAATTCATGTCACACAAGTCCACTTTCATGCATTCAAGAAATTCACCAACCAATCAAATAGGGTCACAACAAGGCAATTCACAATTTAAATGATCATCAAGAAGCCTTTTCATTTTCCCCCCTTTTGTTGGTTTATATTAATCAAGTGGAACTAAATGACCCTTCACCTTATTCCCAATTACTCCCAACACATAGGCAATGAAGAGAAATAAACAATTCAACCAAATTGCAAAGTTTAAGAGATCACTTGCCTCAAATCAATCAATTAATCACTCCAAGAGTTGAGTCTTCGCTTTTCGAGTCACTTCCAAAGCCATATAATCTAAAATGATCAAGTATTCACAATCATCTACCGAAAATCACAATACCCACACCAATTATCTTGAAAAGGGGTCAATCAACACAAAATCCAATTTGAAAACAAAGGTTTGAATAAGGAAATTAATACTTGAAAACATTACTCAAGGCTTTAGGAACTCATTTGAGAAAACCATTTCGAAAAAGGGATTAAAATCACTTCAAAATCACCATTTTAGTTTAAGAACTTGAGTTCATGAAAATCTCCACAATCTCCAATAAAAATCTCATATTTTGATGTTAAAAACTCATAATTGATCAATGGAAAATGAAGGATTAGGATCAAGGAGGCTTACCCAAATGATCTAGCACAGAAAAACCCTTCAAAAATTGCCAGCAAGGATTCTCCAAGCTTAAAAATGGTGAAATGGGGCTTAAACCCCGAAATTGCAGATCTAAACCCTCTCTGATATCGCAAAAGCGACCAGGGGTTCGCTTGGTATCGCAAAAGCGACCAGGGGTTCGCTTGGTATCGCAAAAGCGAAGGTCGCTTAAGCGACAGGTCCTTCGTTTAAGCAACAAGTCCTTCACTTAAACGACAGGTCCTTCGCAAAAGCGACAGGACCTTCGCAAAAGCGACAGGACCTTCGCAAGAGCGAGGCCTGCAGCACCAGAAAAACTCAACCAACTCTCAAACATCAAATCAACCCTTGGAATTCATTTGGAACCCTGTACACACAAACCAGATATGCGAATCAATTATACTCGACGTTTCGGACTCAATGGAACCATCAAAACATGAATCCGAGGTCTCCTTTACCTGACATCCGTGAAAACTATAAGAAACTAACTCAACGCCTAAAAAGAACAAAACAAGCTCAAGACCACTCAAAAATCAACCAAGACCACTTTTAGGCCTAAATTCATCCCTCAAAACCATCGGAACTCTCAAAATTCTGATCCGAGCATCCAAACTCCGAATGTTGACCAAAGTCAACCCAAAGGTTAAAATTCTATAATTTCACAACTTAGGACCTCAAATCCTCAAAAGACTCAAAATAAAAAATTGACTACTCTCACGGATTAGATTTCACATTCCGAAACTAATGGAATCGATGGAATTCCATTCTGACACTCGAAACTCCAAAAGACTCCAAAAACTACTTTTAAGCAACTTAAGCCTTTCAAACTCAAAATTTACCAAACACTCAACTTTTACTCAAAGTTCGGAACCAACTTCCAAAACTCAATCAAGAAATAACTCGGGGGTCGATATCCAGAGGGGCAAAATGGTAAATTTCACAAAATACCAAAAATGACCAACCGGGTCATTAAACTATCCACCACTAAAAACTATGTTCGTCCTCGAACATAAAGTAAAAGAAAGTACTTGAAGCCTCGAAGAGATGAGGATATCTAGCATGCATATTCGACTCCATCTCCCAAGTCGACTCACCAACTGAACGATGCTTCCACTGCACCTTTACTGAATCAATCTCCTTTGTCCTAAGCTTTCGGACCTGCCTATCCAATATAGTTGTAGGCTCCTCCTCAAAAGACAATTCTGGACCCAACTCAACTAAATCAAGGGAAAGTACATGGGACTCATCCCACACGTACTTCTGAAGCATGGATACATGAAACACATGATGAACAACTGACAAGCTAGGTGGCAAGGCCAACTTATAGACCACCTCTCCAACTTGGGTCAAAATCTCAAAAGGTCTAATGAATCTAGGGCTAAGCTTGCCCTTCTTGCCGAACCTTATCACACCCTTCATGGGTGACAATCGGAGCCAAACATGATCACCCTCCATAAACACAAGGGCTCGAACTCTCCGATCTGCATAACTCTCCTGTCGGCTCTGTGCTGTCAACAGTCTATCCTGAATCATACGGACCTGCTCCATAGAATCTCTAAGCAAGTCTGTATCTAATGAATCCATCTTAGCCGAATCAAACCAACCGATCAGAGATCTACACCGTCTGTCATACAACACCTCAAAAGGGGCTATCTGAATACTGAAATGGTAAATGTTGTTGTAGGGAAACTTTGCTAAGGGAAAATGTTGATCCCATCTAACACCAAAATCAATCACACAAACACAGAGCATGTCCTCCAATACCTGAATCATCTGCTCGGATTGACCATCTGTCTGAGGATGGAAATTTGTACTCATATCTAACCGAGTATCCAAACCATACTGCAAAGCCTTCCAGAAATGGGAAGTGAACAAGGAACCTCGATCAGAAACAATGGAAGCTGGAACTCCATGAAGTCGTACAATCTGACTAATATAAAGCTTGGCTAACTTCTCCGTCATATACTTCACTCGAACCGAGATGAAGTGGGCAGACTTGGTCAACCTATCAACAGCCACCCAAATGGAGTCATAACCACCCACGGTGGTAGGCAAACCCATAACAAAATCCATAGTGATTCGTTCACATATCTAAGTAGGAATAGGCATCCTCTGAAACACACATCTAGGCCATTGATGCTTACACTTGACCTGTTGGCAAGTCAAACATCTAAAAACAAAGTCAGCAATATCCCTCTTCATGCCACACCACCAGTATTGCTGGCTCAAGTCATGATACATCTTCGCCGCTCCCAGATGAATAGAGTATCGAGAACAATGGGCCTCCTCAAGAATCAATGTAATCAACTCGCCTGTCTTGGGCACACAAACCCTGCCTCCAATCCTCAAGACACCATCCGAATCAAGGACAGCCTCCTTGGCTTCCCTTCTCAACACTTTGTCTCGAATGAGACATAATTTCTCATCATCAAACTAGTGCTCACAGATTTGCTCAATTAAGAAAGATCGAGCCTCAATGAAAGCAATAAAACCACCCGTCTCCTCAGAAATCTATAATCGGACAAGGCTGTTGGCTAACCTTTTAACATCTCTAACCAATGGTCTCTCCTCCACACTGATAGTTGTAAGACTTCCTATGCTATAAGTCTTCCTACTCAAAGCATCGGCCACCACATTGGCTTTCCCTGGATGATACAAGATACTGATGCCATAGTCCTTCAGTAGCTCAAGCCATCTATGCTGCCTTAGGTTCAGATCTCACTGACTGAAGATGTACTGAAGACTCCGATGGTAAGTAAAGACCTAACAATGCACCCCATAAAGATAATACCGCCATATCTTAGGCACAAACACCACAGCTGCCAACTCAAGATCATGGATAGGGTAGTTCTTCTCATGGGTCTTCAACTTTTTAGAAGCATAGGCAATTACCTTACCTTTCTACATCAGAACACTCCCTAACCCAACTCCAGAAGCATCACAATAAATAGTGAAGTCTACACCCTCCTCGGGCAAAGTCAAAACAAGAGCTAAAGTCAACAAGGTCTTGAGCTTTTGGAAACTCTCCTCAGACTCTTCAGACAAATGTAAGATCACACTCTGTCGAGTCAATCTAGTCAAAGGAGATGCAATAGTGGAGAAGCTCTGAACAAATCGTCTGTAGTAACCAGCAAATCCCATAAAACTCTGAATCTCAGTGACTGAAGTAGGCTTGGTCAAACTTCTAACTGCCTTAATCTTTACTGGATCCACCCTAATACCCTTTTTGGACACCACGTGTCCTAGAAGTGCAACTGAATCAAGCCAAATCGCACTTCGAGAACTTGGCATAAAGCTTCTCTTCCCTTAATCTCTAGAGCACAATCCACAAATACCGATCATGATCCTCCTCAGTCTTGGAATAAACCAATATGTCATCAATGAAGACTATCACAAAGGAGTCCAAATAAGGTCGGAACATCCTGTTCATCAACTCCATGAATGTTGCAGGGGTGTTAGTCAAACGAAAGACATCACAAGAAACTCATAGTGTCCATAACGAATCCTGAAAGCTGTCTTAGGGATATCATATACCTTAATCTTCAACTGATAATAGCTAGATCTCAAGTCAATCTTAGAAAATAGATATGCACCCTGAAGCTAATCAAACAAGTTATCAATACGAGGAAGAGGATACTTGTTTTTCACTGTTACCTTGTTCAACTGTCGATAATTGATACGCATCCTCATGGATCCATCCTTCTTCCTCACAAACAACACAGGAGCATCCCACGGAGAAACACTAGGGCGAATGAACCCCTTACTAAAAATATCCTGTAGCTGATCGTTCAATTCCTTCAATTCAGCTAGAGCCATCCGATAAGGAGAAATAGAGATGGGGTTGGTGCCCGACTCCAAGTCAATGGCAAAATCAATATCCCTATCTAGAGTAACACCTGGAAGATCAGTAGGGAACACATCTGAAACTCTCTAGCCACGGGCACATAATACATGGAAGGTGGCTCAACACTAGTATCTCGAATGAAAGCCAAATATGACAAACACCCTCAAATGAAGGAGATAACTTTTCTAGGGTAAGAACCACTAGCACCCGTCCACACAACTCTTGGGACACCTAGCATCGCTAAGGTCACAGTCTTAGCAAAACAACCAAGAATCACGTGATGCGGGGAGAGCCAATCAATATCCAAAATAGGCACGGCATGCAATCAGACATCATATCTAACCCAACAACAAAATAGGTAGACACATATGAGAAAGTAGACCCTGGATCAAACAATATAGACTCAAGTCGATGGCAAACTGGGACCATACCTGTGATCAAAGCATCAGAAGTCTCAGCCTTAGGTCTCCCTAGAAAAGCATAACACTGGCCATCCCAGCCACCTGCAATCCGACCTCTACCCTATGGAGCTGTAGCACCCCTACCAGAAGCCCTGCCACCTCTGTCGGAATGATCTCTGCCTTGACCCCTTGCCAGAGGCGCTGAATCTCTAGTTGGAGAAGCTGAATAAGTACGCTGGTGTAACACCCCACAACTTTCCCTTTTAGAGTCCAAATCTTTCATTGTAAGTATCTAAGCTTAAACCGAGTGGTTTCCTACTTGTACTCAAGTGCTAAGGTTCATTACAATGAGTGGGAAGTGTATTGGAAGTTGTTTAGGGTCATAAGAGACCTCTAGCACTAAGTTGAGTTCAAAACCTTTCTACTGGTTAAGTTTTCGCATTAGTTAATGCAAGGGTCAACTTCAAACATTCATATCTCCTAGAGTATATGGAGTTGGGTGGCCCATTACCTATCAAATTAAAGGTCTTTGAGTTCTCTTTTCAACGCCGCCAAGTTTGCCTTTGTTCGAGTTTGAAGTAAAATGTTATGACCATTTTACCAAACACTGTCATATGAGAGTTTCTGAGTCTGTGAATGACGGATCCAACCTACGGTCCGTCAGTTGAACAACGAACCGTACTATCAAGTCGTCAAAAAGTTTAGAGACTCAATTTTTGGGGACCCAAGATCTACGGATCCAACCAACGGGACGTAAGTACTACTACGGCCCATCGTTTGGACCCGTAAGTGGACTTTTTAACCTTAAAAATTCAATATCAATTCCACGGATGGTATCTATGGTCCATAGATCAAACCACGAACCGTAGATGGTTCCGTGGACAGTTTTTATCAGCTTTTAATGAGGGGTATTCGAGTCTTTTCTCACCTTTCCCAAACTAAGCCCAAGACATTTTGGGACTAAAATTAGTCCCTTATCAGTACCTAACGTGCTTTTTCTCTCATTAACACTTAGAATCTTTTGAGAGCAAAAATTGGAGAGAAGGAGAAAAGCTAGGGTTCAAGAGTTTCATGCAAGACCTTCGAGTTTCGCTTAGATAATCACCGTCCCAAGTATGTAAGGCTGATCATAGCGTTGGATTGATTTCGTCCACGCGCCCTACATCTAAATTCTATCAATTTGTTTAGTATAAGTTGAATTGAGCTCTAATTCCTTGAATCCCAAATTTGAGTTGATTCCTTGTTCTTTGAGTTCTATTGAATTATGCATTGAAATTGTTGTTGTTTCTACACTTTTACTTCTTGAGATTTTCATTCATGGCTACATTCCCATGAACCCTAATTAAGTTAATGATCATGGTCTTACTCTGCTTTATTTTGAATTGAGATTGATGGTTTTCATATATTGAGCAAAATATGATTTTTAACTGATTTGAAGCATATTCTATTGAGTCTAAATGAGCATGAGTTATTGAGCATAAATGACGATTTTGAGAAAAGAGTTTTAATGAGATGTGAGTGGATTCAAAGCATAACGAAAGAATACGATGAGTTGAGATGAGCTTGAGTTTTGAAAGGTCTATTGAGACTTGATGAGATGATTTGAAATGTGTTACCTGATAGATATGAGCATAATGAATTGATTTGGGGAGTAATATTGAGCACCGATTTGGGTAATATTTTAAATAACTCAAGCCCCATGAACTACGTAGCCAGCGTAGGATAGGATTGCACTGTTAATTCGGATGTTTCCTTATTGTCCCCAAAGAGGACTTGTTGATTGTGGATCTAATGATGGTTGATCGTCCCTTACTCCGGTAAGGTATTGGACAGCTGCGGCAACGGCAGTGTAAAACATTGTATCATCACTAGCTCATAGGTGATCGATGTCTGTTAGAGAAACTTCCTAATAATAATAAATGATTTGAATTGATTGAAATTGCATATGATTGAGTCGATTTGAAAAGAATTGTTATTTCTAAACTTGCATGCTTTATTCTGAGTTGAGTGGCATGATGTTGAGTATCCTTGAGCTTGTTCCCTTTCAGCTATTTTACATACCGTACATTCCATGTACTGACGTCTTCAACGTTGCATCATTTCATGATGCAGATACAGGTGCTAGAGATCCTCAACAGGCACTTCGTTGAAGATCTTCCTTTCCCAGATAGTGGATAGACCTCCTTGCTTTCAAAGGGATTATATTTATTTGATTTGCTTTTACTTGAGTATTTCTTTTGAGGTAGTTGCAGGCTTGTCTCGGCACCTTCTTATGATATCATAGAGGTTTCATAGACAGTGATAAATAGAGTTGGAGTCGAGTTGATGTTCCTGTTAGAATTTATTCTTTTGAAACTATCATTTATGATATGAAGTTCGTGATTTGGGTTATATCATGAGTTATACTTTTTAAAGCTATATCTCACACTAATTTGTTGAGTTACCCATTTAAGTATGCTTTCTTGATTATAATGAGTTTTCTGCTGATTGAACGAGTGACCAGATCATAGTAGTTCACTTGGGACCAACAATGGTTTCCTCGTGTCGGCCACGCCTAAGATATATGCTCGGGGCATGACAAACTTGGTATCAGAGCATAGAGTTCAAGAGTCCTAGGGTGTCTATGAAACCGTGTCTAGTAGAGTCTTGCATATGGGTGTGTCGTGCACCACACTTATAATCAGGAGCCTACAGGACATTAGGAATTGTTTCACTTCTTTATAATCTGAGTTCGTGCAATAGAGTTTAACTCTATAAAAGTTCCTTCCTAATTCGTGCATTTATGCGATTGCAGATAATGCCTCCAAAACGTATCGCTAGTCAGAGGAACACCGCCAGCACCAAGGTTCCGCAGTCTGAGATGCCCTCACAGTCAGGGGAGAGAACTAGGGGTCAGCCTGCACGATCTATTGGGGGTGCCCCAAATGCCTACTACTCAACCTACTCTTACTTCTGAGGCAAATTTTACAAGATCAATTTCTATGCTTACCCAGTTAGTGGCTGCCTAGTTCGGTCACCAGAGCTCTCCATCCCCTAACTCTAGCCTTCAAGAATCATCAGCTGCTGTGAGGATTAGAGATTTCTTGAGGATGAACCATCTAGTCTTCACGGGATCTAAGGTTGAGGAGGACCTCCAGAACTTCATTGATGAGATGTGGAAGATACTGAAGGCCCCATGCTACTGAGGTAGAGAGAGTTGAGATTGTCTCTTATCAACTCAAGGATATGGCGAATGTTTGGTACAACCAATGGGAGGAGAGTCATGGGAAGGATGCTGAGCCTGCTGTTTGGGATGAGTTTGAGAGTGCATTCCTTGATCACTTCTTTCCCAGAGAGTTGAGGGAAGCTAAAGTTGAAGAGTTTGTGAACCTAAAGCAAGAGAGGATGACAGTGAATAATTACGGTCTTAAGTTCTTTCAGCTATCCAGATATGCTCCAGAGATGGTCCCCGATGTGAGAGCTAAGATGAGAAAGTTTGTTTCTGGTTTGGGTAGGCAGGTGAAGAAGGAGTGCAAGGCGTCACTTCTGATTTCTGACATGGACCTTTCCAGACTTATGGTATATGCCTAGTAGGTAGAAGAAGATAAGAAGAACGATAGAGAGGAGAATTTGAGCAAAAAGGCCAAGTCAATAGGACATGAGCCTAATCAACAGAAGCAAGGTAAGGGTGACAGGTCCTACTTCTAGAAGAGATCTTTGGGCTATGCACCATCATCAGGAAGTGCGCCCAACTATAGGTTTGATCAGAAATCACAGAGTCACCAGAATTCCAGAGCTCAGAGTTACTAATCCCAAGGAAGTGTGGCTCAAGGTTCCAAAGGAAAGCCACCTTGTGGAAGATGTGGTAAGCTTCACTTGGGAGATTGTCGAGAGAGGACTAATGGTTGATATAAGTGTGGTCAGATGGGCCATATACAGAGAGAATGCCCGATGTGGAGACAGAGTGATGGAGGAAACAAGGCCCAATCTTTTTATGCAGCACCACCAGCTAGACCAGACTAGAGAGGTACTACTTCAGGGACAGGTGGAGGTTCAAACCGTCTGTATGCTATGGCTAGTCGCCAAGATCAGGAGAACTCGCTAGATGTTGTCACTGGTATGCTTTGAGTCTATTCTCTTGATATGTACACTTTACTTGATCCGGGTACCACCTTGTCTTTTGTGACCCCTTATGTGGCTATTAAGTTTGGGATCCTTCCCGAGAGTCTTCTTGAGCCCTTCAGTGTTTCTACTCCTGTTGGTGAGTCTATTCTTGCTGAGAGAGTCTATAGAGACTGCACAGTTTCCATCTATCGTAGGGATACTAAGGCTGATCTAGTCGAGTTAGATATGGTTGATTTTGATGTCATTCTAGGCATGGACTGGCTTTATGCTTGCCATGCCACTGTCGATTGTAGAACTCGAGTTGTCAAGTTTCAGTTTCTGAATAAGCCTGTCTTAGAGTTGAAAGGTAATCCAGCAGTGCCTAAGGGCCATTTCATTTCCTACCTTAAGGTCAGAAAGTTGATTTCGAAAGGGTGTGTCTATCACCTAGTCCGAGTCAAAAATGTTAATAATGAGACTTCATCCCTTCAGTCTGTTCTGGTAGTTAATGAGTTTCCTGAGGTCTTTCCTGATGATTTGCCTGGAGTCCCTCCCGATAGGGAGATAGACTTTGGGATTGATGTTCTTCTTGATACGCAACCTATTTGTATTCCGTCCTATAGAATGGCTCCCGCCGAGTTGAAAGAGTTGAAAGAGCAGTTGAAAGACTTGTTAGATAAAGGATTCATTAGGCCGAGTATCTCACCTTGGGGCGCTCCTGTCCTATTCGTGTGAAAGAAAGATGGTTCCCTTAGAATGTACATTGACTATCATCAGTTGAATAAGGTCACCATAAAGAATATGCATCCTCTTCCTAGAATCGCTGATTTGTTTGACCAATTTCAGGGTGCCACTTGCTTTTCTAAGATAGACCTCAGATCAGGCTATCATCAGTTGAAATTGAGAGAAAGTGACATCCCGAAGACGGCCTTCAGAACCCGTTATGGTCACTTTGAGTTCCTTGTTATGTCCTTTGGTTTGACTAACACTCTTGTAGCTTTTATGGACCTCATGAATCGGGTATTTAAGCCTTATTTGGACATGTTTGTGATTGTGTTTATCGACAATATATTGATCTACTCTAGAAATGAGGAAGAGCATGCCAACCATCTCAGAATTGTCCTTAAAACTCTCATGGATAGGGAGTTGCATGCCAAGTTTTCAAAGTGTGAATTTTGGCTTACATCTGTAGCATTCTTAGGCCACATTATATCTGGCGAAGGTATTCTAGTTGATACTCTGAAAATTGAAGCGGTAAAGAACTGGACCAAACCCACATCCCTGACTGACATAAGGAGTTTCTTGGGTTTGGCTGGTTACAATAGAAGGTTTTTTGAAGGGTTTTCATCTATATCATCTCCATTAACTAGACTGACTCAGAAAAAGTCTAAGTTCCAATGGTCCGATGCTTGTGAGAAAAGTTTCCAAGAATTGAAAACAAGATTAACCACCGCTCCAGTGTTGTCCCTACCAGAGGGAACCGATAGCTTTGTGATCAATTATGATGCGTCTAGAGTTGGATTGAGTTGTGTGTTGATGCAGAAAGGTAAGGTCATAGCTTATGCTTCCAGACAACTTAAGATACATGAGAGGAATTATCCGACTTACAACCTCGAGTTTGCAGCAGTGGCGTTTGCATTAAAACTATGGCGCCATTATTTGTATGGAGTGCATGTGGATGTGTTTACTGATCACAAGAGCCTACAATACGTCTTCAGCCAGAAAGAGCTAAACCTGAGGTAGAGGAGATGGCTTGAGTTGCTTAAGGACTATTACATGAATATTCTCTACCACCCAGGTAAGGCTAATGTTATTGCTGATGCCCTTAGTAGGTTATCTATGCGAAGCACCGCTCATATTGAGGATGGAAAGAAAGAGTTGGCTAAAGAACTGCATAGGTTTGCACGTTTGGGAGTTCACCTCGTGGACTCTAGTGAGGGAGGTGTCATGGTTCAGAATGGGGCTGAGTCCTCATTAGTTGTTGAAGTAAAGGAAAAGCAAGACCAAGACTCTATTCTACTTCAGTTGAAGGAGGATGTTCATAAGCAGAAAGTTATGGCTTTTGCCAAAGGGAGAGATGGAGTGTTGAGGTATCAATGCAGATTGTGTGTGCCAAAAGTTGATGAACTCTGAGACAGAATCATGGCAGAGGCTCATAGTTCTAGATATTTGATTCATCTACAAAAATGTATCATGACTTGAGAGAAGTCTATTGGTGGAATGGTATAAAGAGGTAGATCGCCGACTTTGTTTCAAAGTGCCCAAATTGCCAACAGGTCAAAGTTGAGCATCAAAGGCCTTGTGGAGTAGCTCAGAATATAGAGTTGCCAGAGTGGAAGTGGGAGATGATCAATATGGACTTCATTACAGGTTTGCCATGGTCTCGTAGACAACATGACTCTATTTGGGTGATTGTGGATCGGATGACCAAATCAGTCCACTTCTTGCCCGTTAAGACTACGAATTTGACAGAGGATTATGCGAGGTTGTACATCAAAGAGATAGTTAGATGGAATGGGGTTCCCTCGTCCATTATCTCAGACAGAGGTATCTAATTCACCGCAAAGTTTTGGAAGTCATTTCAGAAAGTTTTGGGTTCAAAGGTGAACCTTAGTACCGCTTTCCATCTGCACACAGATGGTCAGGCAGAGCATACAATTTAGACTCTTGAGGATATCCTGAGGGCTTGTGTCATTGATTTCAAAGGTAATTGGGATGATCACTTGCCGCTTATTGAGTTTTCGTATAGTAACAGTTTTCATTCGAGTATTCAGATGGCTCCTTATGAGGCCCTCTATGGGAGGAGGTGTAGATCGCCAATTGGGTGGTTCAAAGTTGGTGAAGTTGAGTTGATTGGACCTGACTTAGTTCATCAAGCTATGGAAAAGGTGAAGACCATCCAAGAGAGGTTAAAAACTACATAGAGTCGCCAAAAGTCCTACACTGATGTGAGGAGAAGAGATTTGGAGTTTGAGGTAAATGATTGTGTGTATTTGAAAATTTCACCCATGAAAGGTGTTAAGAGATTTAGGAAGAAGGGGAAGCTTAGTCCCCGTTACATTGGTCCTTATTAGATTGTGAAGAGAGTTGGTAATGTCGCTTATGTGTTAGAGCTCCCGCCAGAGTTAGATGTCGTTCACCCTGTGTTTCATATTTCTATGCTTAATAAGTGCTTGGGAGACCCTTCACTCATTGTTCCAATAGAAAACATTGGGGTGAAAGATAGTTTTTCTTATGTGGAGATTCCTGTCCAAATTCTTGATCGCCAAGTTCGCAAGTTGAGGACCAAAGAGGTTGTTTCAGTCAAAGTTTTGTGGATAAATCAATTTGTTGAGGAGGCTACATGGGAGCCGAGGAGGATATGAAAGCCAAGTATTTGCACCTATTCATTCCTCCTAGTGTCGATGTTGAAGGCACCATTCCTATCCATATTCCTATCTCTGAGTAAGTACCTTCTTGAGTTTGAGTAATTGAGTTCTTGCATTACATTCATGTGTGGTGTATTTTCCTAGCTTGGCGATCATTCGAGGATGAATGATCCCAAGGGGGAGATATTGTAACACTCCACAACTTTCCCTTTTAGAGTCCAAATCTTTAATTGTAAGTATCTAAGCTTGAACCAAGTGGCGTCCTACTTGTGCTTATGTGTTAAGGTTCATTACTATGAGTGGGAAGTGTATTGGAAGTTGTTTAGGGTCATAAGAGACCTCTAGCACTAAGTTGAGTTCAAAACCTTTCTACCGATTAAGTTTTCGCATTAGTTCATGCAAGGGTCAACTTCAAACAATCATATCTCCTAGAATATAAGGAGTTGGGTGACCCATTACCTATTGAATTAAAGGTCTTTGAGTTCTCTTTCCAACGCTACCAAGTTTTCCTTCTTTTGAGTTTGGAGTAAAATGGTATGGCCATTTTACCAGAGACTGTCATATAAGAGTTTCTAAGTCTGTGAACGACAGATCCAACCTACGGTCCGTCAGTTGAATGACAAATCACACTGCCAAGTCGTCAAAAAGTTTAGAGACTCAATTTTTGGGGACCTAAGACCTACGGATCAAACCAAGGGCCGTAAGTACTATTACGGGCCGTCGTTTGGACCCGTAAGTGGACTTTTTAACCTTAAAAATTCAATATCAATTCCACGGATGGTATATACGGTCTGTAGATCAAACCACGAACCGTAGGTGGTCCTGTGGAAAGGTTTTATCAGTTTTTAATGAGGGGTATACCAGTCTTTTCTCACCTTTCCCAAACTAAACCCAAGACATTTTGGGACTAAAATTAGTCCCTTCTCAGTACCCAATGTGTTTTTTCTCTCATTAGCACTTAGAATCTTTTGAGAGCAAGAATTGGAGAGAAAGAGAAAAGCTAGGGTTCAAGAGTTTCATGCAAGACCATCGAGTTCCGCTTAGATAATCATCGTCCCAAGTATGTAAGGCTAATCATAGCATTGGATTGAGTTCGTCCACGCACCCTACATCTAAATTATATCGATTTTTGAGCATAAGTTGAATTGAGCCCTAATTCCTTGAATCCCAAATTTGAGTTGATTCCTTATTATTTGAGTTTTATTGAATTATGCATTGAAATTGTTGTTGTTTCTACGCTTTTACTTCTTGAGATTTTCACTCATGGCTACATTCCCATGAACCCTAATTCAGTTAATGATCATGGTTTTAGTATGCTTTATTTTGAATTAGGATTGATGGTTTTCATGCATTGAGAAAAGTATGATTTCTAACTGATGTGAAGCATATTCTATTGAGTCTAAATGATTATGAGTTTTTGAGCATAAATGATGGTTTTGAGAAAAGAGTTTTAATAAGATGTGAGTGGTTTGAAATCATAGGATTTGTAAACGAAAGAACACGATGAGTTGAGATGAGCTTGAGTTTTGAAAGGTCCATTGAGACTTGATGAGATGATTTGAAATGTGTTACCTGATAAATATGAGCATAATGAGTTGATTTGGGGAGTTGTATTGAGCCCCCAATTTGGGTAAGAGTTAAAATAACTCAAGCCCCATGAACTATGTAGCAAACGTAGGATAGGATCGCACCGTTAATTCGGATGTTTCCTTATTGTCCCAAAAGAGGACTTGCTGATTGTGGATCCAATGATGGTTGATCGTCCCTTACTCCGGCAAGGTATTGGACGGCTGCGGCAACGGCAGTGTAAAACATTGTATCATCACTAGCTCATAGGTGATCGATGTCTGTTAGAGAAACTTCCTAATAATAATAAATGATTTGAATTGATTGAAATTGCATATGATTGAGTCGATTTGAAAAGAATTGTTATTTCTAAACTTGCATGTTTTATTCTGAGTTGAGTGGCATGATGTTGAGTATCCTTGAGCTTGTTCCCTTTCAGCTATTTTACATATCGTACATTTCATGTACTGACGTCTTCGACGTTGCATCATTTAATGATGCAGATACCGGTGCTAGAGATCCTCAACAAGCGCTTCATTGAAGATCTTCCTTCCCAGATAGTGGTGAGACCTCCTTGCTTTCAGAGGGATCATATTTATTTGATTTGCATTTAGTTGAGTAGTTCTTTTGAGGTAGCCGAAGGCTTGTCTCGGCACCTTCTTATGACTGGATAGAGATTTCATAGACAGTGATAGATAGAGTTGGAGTCGAGTTGATGTTCCTGTCAGAGTTTATTCTTTCAAAACTATCCTTTATGATATGGAGTTTGTGATTTGGGTTATATCATGAGTTACACTTTTTAAAGCTATAGCTCACACTGATTTATTAAGTTGCCCGCTTAAGTATGTTTTCTTGATTATAATGAGTTTTCCGCTGATTGAACGAGTGACCAGGCCATAGTGCTTCGCTTGGGACCAGCAATGGTTTTCGAGTGCCGACCACGCCTAGGGTATACACTCGGGGCGTGACAACTGGGGTCCTGACTGAGTCTGTAGAGAACAATGTCGAATCATATGACCTGGATCCCCTCAACCATAGAAAGACCTCCGCACACATAACTGCTACTGCGAACCAGATGAGCTACCATGACCATAAGATCCTCGGACTGACTTCCCACTCTCAGGTGCTGGCATGGATGCATGAACTAGCCCACTGTGCTGAAAGGAACCACTACCTCGATGAGAACCCTTGCCTCTAGATAAGGCACCAGAAAACTGACCAGAAGAACGGGCCCTCTTATGCTCTCCAAACTCCTGTACAAGCATCAACTCTGCCTCCTTAGCAATGCTCACAATGGACTAGAAGGAAGCCCCCTCTTTGGCTTCTCGAAACACGTACGACCTGGTAGAGGAAGACAACCTTCTCACAAACCTTCAAATCTTCTCCACCTCATCAGGAACAATAGTCATAGCCTACCTAGAAAGCTCACAGAAATGGGCCTTATACTCAGTCACAGAAAAATGCCCTATCTCAAGTCCTCAAACCTCAGTCGACTCTCCTCCCTCACGCTCCAAGGAATGAAGTAGTCCTAGAAAGCACTAGAGAACACATCCCACTCTATCGGGGGAGACCCAACTAATCTAGACCTCCCAAGAGTCCTCCACCACTCTCTAATGCATCCACACAGTTGAAATGCAACAAAATGAACACCTCGAGCATCCACCATACCCACTGCCTCAAGCATCTCATGGCACAAAGTCAAGAACTCATGAGCCTCCTCGCTCTTACCACCCTGAAATTGGGGTGGTTTCATTTTTTGAAACCTCTCATAGCACTATTGTTCAGCTGTCGTCAGAATAACATCAAGAGCAATTTAAACACCCACAATCGGTGCTGGTACCACTGGTGGTTGAACCACCTGTTCCTGAATACCCGGAGTCTACTGCTGACCTAGAGTCTAGGCACCAAATCTAGTTTGAGAACCATGTGGTGTGCCAATCGCACCACCCTGAGAAAATTTCTCCATCACACCAAGCATCCTCAATAAAGTCTCCTGAAACAAGGAAGCTCCAAACCCTGAAGGAACCTGTTCCTCAGCGGTGCCGCTCCACGAGCACGACCTCTAGCCGGTGCTACTCCACGAGCACGACCTCTAGCTCGGGCCCTATCTCTACCCCTAGATGGGGTCTCAACAATTGCCTCGGGGACTGCCTCCCCTCTACCACTGGAAATAGAAGCTCTAGTCCTCGGCATATGCTAAAACAACACGCGACAACTCAGCAGAATGAAGACAACCACGCACGATAAGGAAGAATGAACAAAAGGAAGTTTTCTAACAGTCTTTATGACCTCTCGAAGATAAGTACAGACATCTCCGTACCGATCCTCAAGACTCTACTTAGACTTGAATTGTACACGCATGAGACCTATGAATCTGGGCTCTGATACCATTTGTCACAACCCGGAAAAAAGACGTGATGACACTTGTCCTTTTCAACCAAGACAAGTAAGCCTCAATCCAACTAAAACGAAAAAAATAGAAATAAATTAAGCAAGAACAAGACAAAGGTGGAAAACTTATTCTTTCTAAATGACACCTTAAAACCTGGTTGTCATGTGTACAAGCCTTTAAAGTAAATATAGAATTTGAATGATAAATACAAGTCTCAGTCTTTGTTTCTCAAGTAGAATAAAGCTTAAAGAAAAAGGAAAGAGAAGGGTTGCTGAAGTGATAAACAGCTACCTCTTCAGTCCTTGACAAGCCTCGAAAATCAGGAAGAGAGAGATCACACAAGTCCGAGCTAGGAACCTACACAAGTGTAGAAGTAAGGAGTGAGTACCACCAACATGGTACCCATCAAGCAACCTAAATAAACTAGGCAACCTAGCTAAATTGAATACTTCTTTCCATCCCAACCGAACCTCCATAAACTACAACGTGTAAAGAAATCAGCCCAACCTAATAGTTCTACAATAAATAGGTCTCAAGGCCCAAGATCAACAGTTATAATTTAACAACCGATAAGTATCAAATCATTTACTCTCAAGCACAAATCATTTCAATTCACAAATGGCAACATGTCCAACTCATATAGCAAGTATACTGAATCAAACACAATAATTAGCTCAATCATATGCATCAATTAAGTCAAAATGTACGCATCAAGTAGATTGATCACAAGTCAACATTGGCCAGAATCATTTCCCTTTGGCACAATGTCACTAGCCGAAATCATCTCCCTTTATCTTTCACATTATTTCACTTGCCGAAACCATTTCCCTTCGGCATTTAGATCACTAGACGAAACCATTTCCCTTCGGCATTTAGATCACTAGGGAACCATTTTCATTCGGCTTTTATCACAAAATAACACTTGCTGGAAATATTTTCCTTCGGCATTTATATCACTAGCAAGAAACTTTTCCCTTCGGTAACCACTTACCAGAATCATTTCCCTTCGGCATTTACAACACTAGCCAAAACCATTTTCCTTCGGCTTTCATCAAGTGCCTCATCACGGTGTTCATCAAACAATGCACATAAGCAATATAGCATCACATGAGAGACAATTCATAATACATAAGTCCATTTTCATTCATTCAAGCAATTCACCAACCAATCAAATAGGGTCACAACAAGGCAATTCACAATTTAACATGATCATCAAGAAGCCTTTTTAGTTTTCCCCTTTTTGTTGGTTTACATTAATCAAGTGGAACCAAATAACCCTTCACCTCGTTCCCGATTACTCCCAACACATAGACAATGAAGAGAAATAAACAATTCAACCAAATAGCAAAGTTTAAGAGATCACTTGCCTCAAATCAATCAATTAAATCACTTCAAGAGTTGAGTCTTCCCTTTCCGAGTTACTTCCAAAGCCACACAATCTAAAATGATCAAGTATTCACAATCATCTATCGGAAATCACAATACCCACACCAATTATCTTGAAAAGGGGGTCAATCAACACAAACCCCAATTTGAAAAAGAAGGTGTGAATCTGAAAATTAATACTTGAAAACATTACTCAAGGCTTTAGGAACTCATTTGAGAAAACCATTTCGAAAAAGGGATTAAAATCACTTCAAAATCACCATTTTAGTTTAAGAATTTGAGTTCATGAAAACCTCCTCAATCTCCAATCAAAATCTCATATTTTGATGTTAAAAACTCATAATTAATCAATGAAAAATGAAGGATTAGGATCAAGAAGGCTTACCCAAATAATCTAGCACAGAAAAACCCTTCAAAAATTGCCACAAAAGATTCCCCAAGCTCAAAAATGGTGAAATAGGGCTTAAACCCCGAAATTACAAGTCTAAACCCTCTCTGATGTCGCAAAAGCGATCGCAGGGTTAGCTTGCTAAAATAACGAGCATCGCAAAAGCAAGCCTCTTTCGAAAATGCAAAGGTCGCTTATGAGACAGGACCTTCGCAAAAGCGAGGCCTGTAGCACTAGAAAAACTCAGCCAACTCTCAAACATCAAATCGCCCCTCGGGATTCGTTCGGAACCCGGTACACACAAACCAGATATATGAATCAATTATACTCGATGCTCCGAACTCAATGCAACCATCGAAACACGAATTTGAGGTCTCCTTGACCCGACATTCTTGAAAACCACAAGAAACTAAATCAATGCCTAAAAAGGCAAAAACAAACTCTGGACCTCTCAAAAATCAACCAAGACCACTCCTAGGCCCAAAATCATCCCCTAAAACCAATGGAACTCTAAGAATTCCGATCTGAGCATCCGAACTCTGAATGTTAACCAAAGTCAATCCAAATGCTAAAATTTCACAATTTCATAACTTAGGACCTCAAATCCTCAAAAAGACATGGATTCAAAAACTGACAACTCTCACGGATCAGATTTCACATTTCGAAACTAATGGAATTGATGGAATTTCATTCCAACACTCAAAACTCCAAAAGACTACGAAAAATATTTTAAAGCAACTTAAGCCTTTCAAACTCAAAATTTACTAAAAACTCAACTTTTACCCAAAGTTTGGAACCAACTTCAAAAACTCAATCAAGAAACAATTCGGGGGTCGATATCGGGAGGGAAAAATGGTAAATTTCACAAAATATCAAAAATGACCAATCGGGTCATTACATCAAGTCCTTAGCGGCATCTTTATCCAATTTGCTTAGCTTGTTGAGTTGATCTTTGAACTCTTCATCATATGTGCTCTAAGCACACCATCACATCAGCTTTCTCATTTCCCCACTCCTCCATTTTTTAGCCAATTAGATTTAATGTGTCTAACACAAAATTTTTGATAAGCTGCAGGAAGTACATTGCTCACAGCATCCAGTAATCCCTATAAAATTAAAAAAAACATAGAAATGAAGTGGTGCTCACAATCAAAATAGAAAATAAGTCAAAATAATATAATGAAACATGTTTTAAAAACAGATATACCTTTTGCACGTCAGAAATAAAGGTCACTCCACTTCCATCTTTTAGGTCCAAAGATCTCTTCAAAATCTCCACAAACCATGATCATATTCTGGTAGTGTCTTTGTCAATCACCGCCCATGCAATTGGATAGAGTTGATTCATAAAATCTTATCCCACAGCAACCAACAATTGACCTTCAATCCTATCCTTCAATAAAGTACCATCCAAACCAATGAGTGGTCTCAATCCACTTTTCCAACCTACCTTCAAGGCGTTAAAATATATGTACATTCTCAAGAACCTTCTTATACGTTGATCAAAAGCCTCTTTTGAAATATTTATTCAACATCAGTTTGTGGATTAGACTGTTTTAATTCAACCCCATATGCTTCAAGTTTGTTAAAGTCGTCCTTGAAACTTCCTTCTAGTTTCTTAAGGATCATCACCTTGGACCTCTTTAGCTTGGATTTTGTAACATTCAAATCAATATCAGTTGATAATCTTCCTCTCATTTCCTTCATAGTGTACTTAGGATTTCTCTATAATTTACTTTTAAAGTATTTGGCTAATGTCTTCCAATTAGCCCTCGAATTTTTGTAGTATGAAAAGAAAGTATGTTCATTTATCAATTTTTTATACTAAATTTAGAAGCACCTTTTTATCTCGTGAAATATTACATTTAAAGGGGCATCCAACTTGACAAACATACCTAGCCCTAGTAGGATCAGCTTTTTCGATCTTCTATCTACATCTACTAGTTATAGCATAGTAGTTCATTGTCTTTCTAACTTCCTCAATGGTAGCAAATGACATCCCCTTTTCTAGTTTCTTGTAGTGCTCAAACTTATCACTTACATTACTATTTCTTTGTTTCCCAAACAACTCAAGTCTTTCTTCATCATACTCCACATCAGATGGAGTATCAATCTTACAATCAGAATCTCCTAATACATATTTATTATCTGATGCAATTTCAACATCTACATGATATCTCTCTAAATGATGAAGAATGTTATGAGTATCAACTGTTAAGTCTGCATCATCTACAATAAATAAGTCAGCATTCTTAAACTCATGATAAATCAGGCATTGTAAAGCCCGAATACCATCATTACTTTCAATTATGTAGTATCTACTAGGTGGTTCAGCAACTAAGAGTTGTTTGACTTTAAAATAATCAAGCTTCTTTTTAAATTCTTAACACATGTCTTTGTAAGACAAGTCTGAATTAAATCCATGTCACATATGCATCAACTTCTTAGTGTATAATAATTGGAGGGAAAAGACCCATTCACCCCATAGTAAAAAAGTATTGTTACTTTAGCAGTCATTCTTCAGTAATGTTCACATGTCAAATAAACACAATTGAATAAATGAGGGACCAGCAACATACAACAGTAAAAATATAGCTAATATGATACTTAAACCACATAATATAACATATAATAACATAAATCGAAGAACAAGAAGCAAGTGTTCAAATTAAAGTAGCTATGATACTTGTCTACCATTCATGTCAAGTTATTTGATGAAAAGCAAAGGGAGAAAGATTAAAGGAATGCAAGAAACTGAATACTATAGTGTAAAAGTCTTGTAGAGAAAAAATCAATTAGGTGAACTATATATAGACAAGAAATAATAAAAATACTTTATTGAAAATCTTTCAAGACTACACTTGAAATTTTCAAAAATAATATGTAACCTTTCAGTAAGCTAGTAACTTATTAAATTCTAAAAAAGAATCAAAAATTTTCAAAAAAGAACAATATTACAATTTTGTATATATTTGTGGTTACGTTTGACAAAAATAAGGAACCCTAAAATGAATACAATTCGGGACCACAATAGAAGGATACAAATAACTTCAGACAAATTCTAACTAATAAACCATGATTTTTACTATTGTCACTTAAAATTCCTAAATCTAACATTTGAATACTATTCAGGGCCTCAACAAAAAGAAACAAACAAGATCATTAAAAGTTAAAAATTTTGACTATAAAATAATGTTAAATCATTTACATAACAAACATTAAAAAAATCCTAAATTTGACAAATGAATACAATTTGGGACCACAACAAAAAGAAATAAACAAAGATCGTTAAGAGTCAAAAACATTACCTATTAAATAATGCATTTACACATGCAAAAATAACAAACCACATGACTTAGAACCCCACATGTACAGTTTCTTGAAATTTTCTATCAACCACATTAAACAAATATTTAGTAGTAATATGTAAATTAACCTCTTTAATTTTCGCAAACGAGCTTGAAGGAAGAACAGTTAAATTCGTCAGAGAAGGAAGAATAATTGAACTCTTCATCGTCGTTAGAGAAGTGAAGAGACTTCTTTTCTTAATAAGGACTTTTTAGATTGAAAAGGAGAATGAAAGAATTGAGTTACTGATGGGTTATAGGAATTTTAAAATTTGGGTGGGTCTTTATTCTGGTGGGTTATTTTAATTTCAATTTTTTTTAGAATTTTAATTTTTTTAAAATAAATAAATAATGACGTGGCTAATTATAATTGGCCACGTGTAAAAAATGATTTTGCAAAATCACTGTTAAAAGATAATGACATTGATGAGCCAAACTTTTAACGAATGACATAGATGAGCCTTTTCTCAAAGTTCAATAGCATATTTGAGCCTTTTAACTGGATCCTTTGAAACGACCATTTCCGGTCGTTATGGGTAGACCAATGGTGAAAGAATTGGGTCAGAAAACTTTTTAAGTAGTGACTTAAAAAACTTTAGGCTAGACTAATCTTAGACGAAATATGAGTGAGGTGAGGTCTAGGGAAATTTGGGAATGGATTGGGTAGTATGTCTAAGCTTGGTTTATGGTTCCTAGTAGCTAAGAGATTAAGGAATCCATAGGACCTTTCGAGATCGAATTCGGGTGAGTAGAACTCCCAGTATCAAACTTGGCATGAAGGGGTTAGTATAGGACATCAAGGTTCGAAGGTGTGTTGCGAAATCAGGGCTTTGGGGAGGATTTATGAGTCTCTATCTCTGTGCAAGCCACTACAGTGGATGTCACACTGCTTATAGCGGGGTTCGTCTGGGTTTTGTGTAAAAAAGTCACAAAAAACCTCTTATTTTCTGCAACTTCATTCATGGAACTAGGAAGGGCGATTTAGGGCAGTTCTCTTCAGTTTTTCCACCAATCTCTTCGATAAAGGTAAGTTAATTACTTTCTCAACTTGTATTTTGATTCTTAAGTGTTAGAATCTAGATTATTACTCTTGGATAAGGATTTTAACTTGAAATAATGGTGGAAGTGTCATGACCCGATATTGGGTCATGATGGTGCCTACCATAACCCCTCCACTTAGGCAAGCCTAAACCCAAATGACAAGTTGCAAAAGATAACAATTTAATAATAATAAGAAGAATAAGCAGAAATAGGAATAGAATATAGAAAACGAGTCATATCATAAATTTGTAGTGCGATACAAAATATACAAAAGAGGCCCGGAAGTGACTGAGAAGACAAACTAACACAAGACCTAACCTCGGACCCGGTGTTACCAATACAGGAGCTACTAAGTACATAAAGGATATATGTACAGGAGAACTAACTAATCAAAGTATAAAATACAAGTCAGTATAAAAGAAGGAAAGTAGCAAGTCTCTAAATGCCAAGAGCTCACCACGATCTAAGTCGGTGACAGCCAAGGAAGATCCAACGCTCCCTAAGGATGGCTCTTACTGGGAGCTGCATCAGAAAAAGATACAGAAGTGTAGTATAAGTACCAAAACATGGGGTACTCAATAAGAATCATAGGGCGACTGAGCTTACAAAGATAATATATATAAATAAGCAGCACGATAGTTCTAATAGCAGTCTATTGTAAGGCTAAAATTCACCAAAGCTACAGACAAGCAAGGCAACAATAGTTCTACCACACACTTCAAACACACAGAAAGCCAGTCACATAATGAGATGCAATGCACATGTGGCCAATGCATGTGTAAAGTAAAAAGTTCTGGAATTTTCTTGCCGGCTATCCCGTGGACCCCCGAGAATACTACGGAACCCTCCTCAACTTATCGACAGATGCAATACAAGTAAAAGTTCTAGAATTGGCTCACCGGCTCTCCAATGGACCCTTGAGACAAACAACAGAACCCGCCTCAACTTATCATAAAAGTAAAACTCGAAATTCAGTCTGCGAGCCGTTGGAGCTTATCAACATATGCCTTATAAGGCAGTAATGTTACATTTTTCTCAAAACCAAGTTTCCATCAGTAAAATCATTGAAAAATCAGTAAATCCCTCTCACTTGGAGCTAAAAATAAGTAGTTATCTCAAAAACCCTCTTTTCTTTCCAAAATCAAATGCAACTATGCCATCAATACGGAATGAACATGATCTCACACTAGAAAAATCTAGTCATCATTGCAAGCCAATCCATATCACAACTGGGTAAACACCCATCACAACATATATGTACTAACCCAGAACTCCCGTCAGTCCAAGCTCACAGCCTCAAGTCCAACAGTTCAATTAAATAAAGTGATAAATTCAAAATATAACCCAAAAAAGGCACACAAAACACTAAACCAACCAACACTTATAGAATCTAAGTCACACGCCACTTAAGAGCATTCCAAGGATCTACAACGACAACCAAGCCACGAATCAACCTAATTTAAGGCCTATCGACTAAAAGACTAAACTAAATAACCCGAAAAGGCCAATAAATCTCACTAAGTATGAAGCACACCTATAAACTAGTCCTAAAACCATTCTAACTATCAAATTACTCAAATACATACATAATCAAGCTAAGCCAAGTCTAAAAAGGGAGAAACCATAACCTACCTCAAGACCGAAAATTGCACATGAATAACTACTCGGGTGCTTTTCCCTTTCGGAGAGCCTCAAAATGCTGCCAAGCTATCAGGAACATAGAGATCAATTCAATACAGGACTAACAATACTCATATCAATAATACAAAATTTGGATCGAAAATCGGATAAAAAATTGACCCTCACATGACATTACAGAATTACGAAACAAAAACCATCATTAGGTTCCTCTTGAAGTGAGGATCACATGCCCAAAAGTTAGGTGCAAATAGAACATATTCGGACCTCAAATGGTCCAAATACCTTACTTTAAAGGATTAGAAATTAAAGAACTTGAAGCCAAAAATGGAATTGAATTATAAAAATAATCAGAAATCGAGTCTAGAAAATGAAAAGGAACAAATCTACATTTGAATCACTGAAATTGGTCATGAAATGAGCAAGAACTCCCTTGGACAAGCTCCTAGAATAATGGGTTCTTTTTTAAAAGGAGGAAGGAAGAAGGGGGAATTAATCCCCTGTGATAACTGCAAACGCGGCCATCGCTTTCACAATCGAATGAACGCAAATGTGACCCTCGCCCAAGAGGTGCCTGTCGCAAAAGTGGTGCCAAAGCCACAAAAGAGGCCTCCACAAAATCGTCCATCCATCACATACGCGCCCCCGCTCCCCTGGCGCCCATCACAAAAGAAAACCCTTGGCTTTTAACGCAGCTATTGCAAAAGTGACTAAGGGTCGCAAATAGCGATTACACTAGATGCTTGATCAGCAGTTGGAGCACAAATTTTTCCAGTTCATGTTCTCGCTTAAGCCATGTTTATCCTATCAGTATATGTCATGTCATTCAAAGATCCCACATAATAAACATATCAACGAAATAGATTTAGCACATCAAAAATTCAGAGGGGTCCTATGTTTAGTCAAACATCAACCATATTCTTCTTTCATATTCACAAAAACATCCTAAACAGGCTGGTTCAATAATAATTAGAGGTCCCCAGGGAAAGAACACACCAAGAAAACCCCGAGGACATATGCGAGTATATGAGCTACTTAGACTTCACCGATACACTCATAAGCAAAAATTGGACAAGTATCTCGGTTACTTAGACTTCACCAAGATACTTGTCACATAAACTATCCCCACCCCCTCTCTAAAAAGTGTGCATTGTACCCAATTCACTAAAGCAAAAAAAATAAATTAAGGGTGAAGACAAACATGTGGCGACTAAGTGCCAGAGTCCGTAATAGTGGTGGATGGGTCCATCAATATGGAACCCACAGTACCTCTCGGTGCCTCACACTCAACTAGGGCGGTGCTATCCAAAGGTGGTGTTGAACTAGAAGCACCAGCAACTTGTTGCCGCTCCCTCTCTATCCTCAACTGTTCATCCACAATGGAAGACTATCTAGCCTCCTCAATCTTGCGATGCTCTCTCTTTCTAGATCTAGTCCCATCCTCCTCAACAACATCGTAATCATTACACACCTGCTTTGCAAGCGTAGGTGGAGAGTCATCATCATCAAATAGATCAACAAACACTGGCAGGGCAACCAACATATGCATAGTGAAAGTAGGGAGAAGCAGTGTCGGTGCGGTGGCCAATACAGAAACCTCTAATTGAAGCTAATCTACCTCAGTCTGAAAACCCTGTTTATTTGGACTCTACATATTCCGTAATTGCTCAATCATCCTCTACTCGAAAGAATCTATCCACCCATGTACCTCACAGGCCACTTCATGTATCACTATTTGCATATTCGCAGCCACTCGCTCCTTCGACTGAGTAATCGACGTCTTGACCTAAGGCTTTATCTTTTAAACCAACTAGGTTAATTGAGTCTTTGAACTAGCCCATGCAAAAACTCGGCCAAGATGGTGACCAAATCAGCAGACTGTGAGTGCGGCATTGTCACGACCCAAGCCTAGGGCCTAGATGTGACCGGCGAATGGGGAACCCGAAGGAACCCCAAACAAGCCTCATAGCGTATCATTACACATCCTTGGTCGCGGAAGCAATTAAATGACCATAAACGATAAGCATAATCAAGGGGGAAATCGGGACTAAGGGAGCAAAAAAAAAAAATGATACATAAATACCATAGATGAGTCAAGCTCAAGCATAATACACAACTTGTCCAACACCACCTCTAAACATGAGTACTTAGCGGGGGCCAAGACAAACTACCGGGCTCACCCTCATAGTCAAAACATAACTAGAAAGGAAAAGTTTGTAATACATAGCAAAAAGATCATGAGCAACGTCCGAAATGGAGGACTCACCAAATAACCACTAATAGAAAATCGTACTAGCCACGCGGAGGAGGATGGTCAAGCGGTGCTCTGGTCCTACATGGTGACATCCATGTAGGCATAGAGTATGCGTTATGTACATTTGAATGTACTAGTATATGGAATGCAATGCATCTACATTAGATGGACATATAGGAAAAATGCGTAATCATACCCAATAGATAGCATATTAACGAAGTGATATGTATAATGATGCTTACATAAAGATCATATTTAGTGGGACGTAGTACATGTGTGGCGAGTGACCATCAATATAGTATTTCCAAGGCCTACCACCCCCTTGGAGAGGCGAAAGGGGTACAAACCCCTCAATATGGTTACACGGGCCTACCACCCCCCGAGCTAGGGACCAAGGTACAAACCCCTCGATACGGTTATACGGGACTACTACCCCCCATACTAGGCAACCAAGGTACCAACCCCTCGATACGGTTATACGGGCCTACTACCCCCCGTACTAGGCAACCAAGGTACCAACCCCTTGATACGGTTATACGGGCCTACTACCCCCCCGTACTAGGCAACCAAGGTACCAACCCCTTGATACGGTTATACGGGCCTACTACCCCCCGTACTAGGCTTGGTCGACTCACAACACTTATTTAGGGAAAATCATATACATGTGTCCATTTCATCATCATTTCAGTAATTACATAACCATCCGACTCATAGGACGTACCTTGGACCTTCCCTTTCCTAAGAAATCTATAAATGGGCATTTTATCAAACACATGGTGGGCAATTGTTCATGTAAATGAAATCATGTATTTCAAGAATACTAATTCCAACCAATTCCAAAATCCATATAAATCAGCCCACCAACAACATACATATATATATCAACCTTCATAATTGATCATGGAAGCATGTAAACCATAAACATCACATAAAAAT
>JAGDQO010000969.1:0-67500 GCA_018342035.1 Solanum appendiculatum
TAGGTTGTGTGTGCCTTGTGTTGATGGTTTGAGGGAGAAAATTCTTGAGGAGGCTCATAATTCTTCCTACTCCATCCACCACGGTTCCACCAAAATGTATAGAGGTTTGAGGGATGTGTATTGGTGGAGAGGCATGAAGAAAGACATTGCCAAATTCGTCTCTGGTTGTCATAGTTGTCAACAAGTCAAGGCCGAACATCAAAGGCCGGGTGGTCTAACCCAAGACATAGAGATTCCTACTTGGAAGTGGGAAGAAATTAATATGGATTTTGTAGTTGGTTTACCCAAGACTAGAAAAAGGTTTTGATTCTATTTGGGTGGTGGTTGATAGGATGACAAAATCGGCTCATTTTCTACCGGTAAAGACAACATATGGGGCGGAAGATTATGCAAGGTTATATATTCATGACTTGGTAAGGTTGTACCATGGGAATTCCTCTTCCATCAATATCGGACCGTGTACTCAATTTTACTTCACACTTTTTGGAAGTCTTCCAAAGGCTTTGGTCCTAGTACGAGAGTAAGCTTTTTCTAACCGGCATTCACAACCGCCTAACGGATGGACAAGCCGAAAGGCCTATCCAAACACTTGAGGATATGCTTAGGGCTTGTGTATTGGGGCTTAAGGGTAGTTGGGATGATCATCTTCCATTGATTGAGTTTGCCTATAACAATAGCTATCATTCTAGCATCGGTATGGCTCCTTTTGGGGCTCTCTATGGGAGGCGTTGTAGATCACCGGTTGGGTGGTTTGAGGTTGGTGAGGTGGCCTTGTTAGGACCAGACCTAGTTATGGAGGCTCTTGAGAAGGTTAGGCTGATTAGAGAAAGGTTGAAGATGGCCCAAAGTCGCCAAAAGTCCTATGCCGATGCGAGGAGAAGGGCTCTTGAATTCCGAGTTGGTGATTGGTTTTATTTGAAGGTGACACCCATGAAGGGTGTGGTTCGTTTTGGTAAGAAGGGCAAGTTGAGCCCAAGATACGTGGGTCCTTATAAGGTGATGAGGAGAATTGGTAAGGTAGCTTCTGAGTTGGAATTGCCTAGCGAGATGGATTTGGTTCATCCGGTATTTCATGTGTCTATGTTGAGGAAGTGTGTGGGTGATCCGAATGCCATTGTGTCTCTTGATGTTGTGGGTGTTGTTGAAGATAATTTGACCTATGAAGAGGTTCCGGTCCAGATTTTAGATAGCCAAGTGAAGAGGTTGAGAAACAAAGATGTGGCTTCCATTAAAGTCCTTTGGAGAAATCAACAAGTTGAAAGTGCTACTTGGGAGGCCGAAGCGGACATGCAAAGGCAATATCCTTATCTTTTCCACTCCACTCGAGCCTAGGGTATTGATCTAAGCCCTTTATAAAATCTCAGGTCTTAAGTTCAGCCCCCATGTCATTGCATACATTCATGCTTAAGTTGACAAGTTCATTGTGGTTTTACAACTATGTTGAGGTTTTAAAATAAGGTGTAAGTGCATTGTTGCATCCTTATGTGGGCTGAAATTGCCATGTTTGTGTCTCTCATGTACGTTTCTTTAACATTCGGGTACGAATGTTCCCAAGGGGGAGATATTGAAACGACCCCAAAAATGTGCTTCAGAAACACCTATAATTGTAATTTCCATATATCTCAAAATCCGTGCATGATTTCAGAAATTCGACTTCATATTCTTATTTGTGGGGTCAAATTGAGTGGGAAATGGGTCTAACCCGAATTTTAGAGCAACCGTATCAAAATTCAAAAATCGCAAAAATTGCGATTTTGAGGGTCAACTTTAAAGGGGCATATCTCTTAGCACACAAGGAACTGGAAGGGTTGCAACCTATCAAATTAAATCTCTTTGAGTTAGATTTCCTACGCACTTGGTTTCACCTTATTCCGCGTTAGGATGAGGGAGTTATGACCATTTTCGTAAAACCTGTCAGTGCAGAATTTCCAATTCCAGTGAGCGAATTTTCTAGGCGGGTTGGAGTCATTTTTTATAAAAAGGGGATATGTCCCATATTTAGTCATTTTCTAAACTCCCAAAACACTCTCTAAGCCCTCTCCAAAAATTCCACCAAGATCTTCAACCAAATTCAAACATCTCAAGCTCTAATTCCGGATTCAAGACTCAATCTCAAGCTTCGATTCTCCATTCCAATCTTCATCAAGGATTTTCCAAAGTTGAGGTATGTGGGTTTGATTGTGGAAACCTTCCTTTCCACAAGTCCAACCATTTATCCTCTATTTCCACTTCAAGTTTATGGGTCCTCATGATCAATTATGAACTCTTGAATTACGGAATTACTACTACACACCCTATTATGGTCCTTTTTGCATATTATCATGAAATGGAATTTTTATGTGATGTTTATGGTTTACATGCTTCCATGATCAAGTTATGAAGGTTGATATATATATGTATGTTGTTGGTGGGCTGATTTATATGGATTTTGGAATTGGTTGGAATTAGTATTCTTGAAATACATGATTTCATTTACATGAACAATTGCCCAGCATGTGTTTGATAAAATGCCCATTTATAGAATTCTTAGGAAAGGGAAGGTCCAAGGTACGTCCTATGAGTCGGATGGTTATGTAATTACTGAATGATGATGAAATGGACACATGTATATGATTTTCTCTATATAAGTGTTGTGAGTCGACCAAGCCTAGTACGGGGGGTAGTAGGCCCGTATAACCGTATCGAGGGGTTGGTACCTTGGTTGTCTAGTACGGGGGGTAGTAGGCCCGTATAACCATATCGAGGGGTTGGTACCTTGGTTGCCTAGTACGGGGGGTAGTAGGCCCGTATAACCATATCGAGGGGTTGGTACCTTGTTCCCTAGCACGGGGGGTGGTAGGCCCGTGTAACCATATCGAGGGGTTTGTACCTTGGTCCCTAGCACGGGGGGTGGTAGGCCCGTGTAACCATATCGAGGGGTTTGTACCTTGGTCCCTAGCACGGGGGGTGGTAGGCCCGTGTAACCATATCGAGGGGTTTGTACCTTGGTCCCTAGCACGGGGGGTGGTAGGCCCGTGTAACCATATTGAGGGGTTTGTACCTCTTTCGCCTCTCCAAGGGGGTGGTAGGCCTTGGAAATACTATATTGATGGTCACTCGCCACACATGTACTACGTCCCATTAAATATGATTTTTATGTAAGCATCATTATACATACTATTTTATTAATATGCTATCTATTGGGTATGATTACGCATTTTTCCTATGATGTCCATCTAATGTAGCCTTGCATTGCATCCCATATACTTAGTACATTCAAAATGTACTACGCATACTCTATGCCTACATGATGTCACCATGTAGGGACCGGAGCACCGCTTGACCATCCTCCTCCGCGTGGCTAGTACGATTTTCTATAGTGGTTATTGGTGAGTCCTCCATTTCGGGGACGTTGCTCATGATCTTTTGCTATGTATAAAACTTTTCCTTTCTAGTTATGTTTTGACTATGAGGGTGAGCCCGGTAGTTGTCTTGGCCCCCGCTAAGTACTCATGTTTAGAGGTGGTGTTGGACAAATTATGTATTATGCTTGAGCTTGACTCATCTATGGTATTTATGTATCATTTTTTTTTCTTGCTCCCTTAGTCCCGATTTCCCCTTGATTATGCTTATCGTTTATGGTCATTTAATTGCTTCCGCGACCAAGAATATGTAATGATACACTATGAGGCTTGTTTGGGGTTCCTTCGGGTTCCCCATTCGCCGGTCACACCTAGGCCCTAGGCTTGGGTCGTGACAGTTCGTTGGAAAAACCTCAGAAAACTCATTCACAATCGGAATAGACCCAAGCAAAAGTCTTCACACTAGTGTCGCGAATACACGCCAAGTAAGTCAAATATCCTTTCTCCATTAAGTGATGAACCGTAATAAATGATACACCCTTTTTGAACTATGACTAAGAAAATCTCTCCACGTTACTTTAGGAATACCCGACATAGCTAATGCATTTGTCCTAGTATGAAAATTCAAAATCGTGTGATAAGGAGATAACTAATCCATCCCAAGAATAACATCAAAATCTATCCTATATAAGGCCTTCAAACCCACTTGAGTATCATATCCCTTCAAAATAAATACATATGATCGATATACTCGATCTACCATATGAAATATCCAATAGAAGCAGAAAAATATACAGGCAAATAAAGTGACTCACATACTATATCCAACTCAAATGACGGACCCTTTTGCCCTTACGCTGCTCAAATCCCTCACATTGAATCATCTCTCTATCCTTTGGAAACATCTATCACTTTTTGAAATTGAACACAAGAAGCAATAACTTGAGAATCTCTCATGCCAAAAAAATAAATAATAATCAACCCTTTGAGAAACATTCTCACTCTATCAGCCTCGGTAGGAAGTTATATTGAAGCGTGTCTAACCAAGACATAGAATTTAACCTCATACTTAGTGACTGGCATATCCTCTTGTTGCAAACCCTCAAGTTCAGCCCTCTTACACTCTCTCTCACTGCGTGGAACAGACTTATCTAGAAACACCTGAGTAAATTGAGTCCATAATAGTGGAGGTGATCCAATTGGTCTACCATCTATGTAATATCTCCATCACTGCTAGGCAGGGCCAATCATCTGAAACACGGTGTAGTAAACTCCATAGGACTCCACAAATTCAAGATTATGCAACTTCTCATGACAACGATCTAAAAATTCATATGTATTCTCGCTAAAGTTACTAGTATAAGTTGGAGAATTTATCAACCTAACCCTTTTGAATATTTCCTATTAGTCTGATCTATTAGCCAAATGTAGTGCAACACAACCTCTAACTTGACCTCACCCCAGCATCTACCTCATTCAATAAACCTAGCAGTGGGTGCGGGTACAAGCTCTAGATCTTTGATCATGAATGCACGAGTCCTCATCATTTGTGAGAGAATGAGACAACAAGAATAAAGCTTCAACAAAGTCAAGTGCGCACGATAAGGAATGAAAGGATAGAAGTTTCCTAAATGTCCTATAGCCTCTCGAAGATAAGTATGGACGTCATCATACCGATCCGCAAGACTCTACTAGACATAGCTCTTGTACTCGTGAGACCGATGAACCTAGGGCTCTAATACCAAATTGTCACGACCCAAATTCACATGTCGTGATGGCACCTATGTTCCTAACCGATAGGTAAGCCAACTCACTAGTTTTACCAATTTAATTGAGTTATACAAATCAGAAGATTCGTGATTTAGAGTTAATGATTGGAGAGAGGGTTTTATTGAAGGTTTCGCCCATGAAGGGTGTGATGAGATTTGGAAAGAAGGGCAAGTTGAGCCCAAGGTATATTGGTCCTTTCGAGACTGTTGAGCGTATTGGTGAGGTGGCATATGAGCTGGCTTTGCTCCCTGGTTTGTCGGGTGTTAACCCTGTATTTCATATTTCGATGCTGAAGAAGTATCATCAGTGTGGTGCTCATGTGATTCAATGGGATTCGGTGTTACTTGGTCAGAATTTGACTTTTGAGGAGGAGCCGATAACCATTTTGGATAGGCAAACTCAGAAGTTGAGGTCGAAAGAGATTGCTTCAGTAAAGGTTCAATGGAAGCATCGTCCGGTGGAGGAGGATACATGGGAGACCAACTCAGACATGAGGATTAGGTATCCTCAACTCTTTGAGCGTTCAGGTACTTTATATTCTTTTACTGTTCGAGGACGAACGTTTGTTTAAGTGGTAGATGTTGTAACGACCCGTTAGGTCGCTTTGAGCACTAGGACTATTTTGACTCTTTTCGTAAAATTTTAAAGAAAAGCGACCAGTAAAAGTTATTCAACTCAAAATATTGACTTTCTAATATTTATTCCTTTTCTCCATTTAATAATATAATAATAATACTTATATATGTAGCAATCACATGTGCATCCACAGAATTGAAAGTTCTTTAAAATTCCTTACCTTGTATGGTGTTTTCTTTCTTCCCTTTTTTTTTCCTTCTATTAACTTAATTTAATTATATGAGCCAAAGTGGTAAAGGGTATAAGTAATTTATGGACTTGGCCCATTAACTATTCAGCTATATTAATTATTTAATAAATATTCGTCAACTAATTACTCGTAATTATTGAATAGTTCAAAATTTTCATTTAAAATTTTACGGAAAGAATCAAAATAGTCCTAGTGCTCAAAGCAACCTAACGGGTCGTTACAAATACCAATAAATTATATATATAATAGCATGTTATCATTGACGAATGAGTAGTTCTTCAAGGGAGGAACTCATAATTCTCAATGATACCATCACAACATATCATATACTGACATGATATCATTAAGGACTATTTTATATAATTTGTAACACTCTTTAGATCATGTATGATACCATTATAATATATGAATATAATGTTGTGGTAGCACTAAAGTTTCCTTCATTCGTTTATTTACAAAACTACTCATTCCTTAATAATATCATAACAATATATTCATATATTGCTATGATATCATTAAGGTTTCCTATAACCATTCATGTACAACCATCTCATTTTTCAATGATACTATCACAACATATCATATATTGACATGGTATCATTAAGGAATGAGTAGTTTTGTAAATAAATTAGTGAATTTAATATTATTTTTTTATTTTTATTAATCTAAAAATAGTTAGTTAATATTTTTATCATTGTGTTTTATTTTTGTTTTTATTAAAAAATAAAAAGAGAATAAGAGAAGAAAAAAAACAAGATAAATTATTAAAAAAGAGAAAAAGGGACAAAAATAAAAAAATTACCAAACGATATCTCTAACAAATAAAAATATGAAACAAAAAATAAGAATGCAGCCAGATAAAGGGAGATCACAACAAGCGCTTATCATCAAAATGGTGTACACACGGAGTATATTTGGGCATTATGGAGAGAAAGAAATGCTAGACTTTTTGAGAAAAAAGCTACTCACTGGGAACCTATTGCAAAGGAGATAGCATGTATTTGCAATGTTAGAGCCAACACTGCTATGAAGAGCAAACTGATCAGCTGTAGATTTTGAAGATATTTAATCTCCTGGAGTTAGATAGTTACAAACTAGAAAAACTTGCTTTATCTTTTCTGATGTAATTTTACTAGCTTTCTAGTTTGAGTAGAGTAATAGGGGTGATCCCTTAGAAAGATATAGCAGGTTTTGTTGAATTGCTGTTTTGTAAGTAATACTTTTGTAATTAATGAAAGTTGGACAGTTACCAAAAAAAAGAAGGGAAAACAACCACATATTTATATTTAAATAAAAGAAAAAGGAACAAAATAAAAAGAAAAGGGAAGTACAAAGATATAGAAAATAATAATAAAAAAGAATATAAGGGATATTTAATGTTATGTCAGTGAATGTATCTCACATTTTCCGGTAATTACTTTCTGTTTTAATTTATTTGGTGTAGTTTCCCTTATTCCTTACGATGACGAATTATCTTTTTTTAATCACTTTATTAGATTTTGATAAATTCTAAAAAATCAGTTAGAACCTGTAATACTTAATCTTATATAGTATATTTATATTATTTCTTTTATATATTATTACACGCAATATAGAAATAATTAAAAACATTATTTGTGAGTATATATTAATCAATCGTGGCTAACTTATAACAACTTGTGTAAGAAAATAAGACGTACAATATGTTTATTAATTCGATGAATACTAAAAGTTAGTATAAATCATTAAGGGGCAGTTTGGTTATAGTATAAGAGCCCGTTTGGATTGATTTAAAATAAGTAACTTTTTATTAAAGTCATTTTAAAAATAAGTAGTTATGTGTTTTTGATGTGTTTGGCAAAAAAGTGTTGAAAGTCACTTTTTCCATCAAAATGTCTGAAATACCCTTAAAGTTGTTAACATTATAAAAGAATTAAGCGTAAAAAAGTTATATACTTGGTCAAAGTAGAATGATTTATAAGTTAAAAAAAATAAGTAGGGGGCACCCTACTTTTAACTTTTAACTTATTTTAAGTTACTTTTGACTTATTTTAAGTTATTCTTTAATTGCCAAACACTCTAATAAGTCAAAAACTGATTTAAAAGTTAGTTTGACCAATTTATAATCCCATCCAAACGGGCTCTAAGTCCAAAGCTAATACAAGAATAATTTTGGTTATTCATGTATTAGTTTCAAGAGCCCATTTGGATTGGCTTAAAAAAGAGTAACTTTTAAATAAAAAAATAAAAAGTCAAATTTAAATGACTTTTAAGTCAAAAAATAAAAAGTAGGGGGAGACATACTTTTGGTTTTTAACTATTTTAAAGTTATTTTTAATTTTTAACCTTGCCAAACACTTACAAAAGCTAAAAATGACTTAAAAGTAGGTTTGACCAACTTTTAAGTCAATCCAAACAGGCTCTAAATCATGTTTGGTTTACAAATAGGATAAAAGTTATTCATGTATTATTTTTATACAATGTTTGGTTGGTTGGTTTTCGAATGTTGTATACAAGTTATTCATACATTGATTTTAGTAAAAATTTTAGGAATCCCATAGTGTAAAGAGCAAATTACATCCTGTCCCTACTATTTTTCAATTTACAAAAATTTCCTAAAATTACTGCCATCCGGATACATCCCATTCTTCCGGATACATCACATTTGATACATTATACAACTAGTTTGTTGAGATTAAAAAGGAAATTAAATATAAAATTAAATGTCAGTTCCCCAAATCATGCAAATCAAATTGATGTCAATCTCTTCCGAATAATAGCTCCAAACAATTCAAATTTAAAATTTTCTTCTCTTAAATCTCTCCCAAATCGTAACAGATTAAAAAAAGTCGACAATTTTATATAGTTATGTATCATATACAAAAAAAACTATGAATATGATATACACTGATTTAGTTATAAAATAGTGTTGCAGATACTTAACAGCATGTGATACATCATAACATCTGATACATAACTATGTTATATATATATAACAAAGTTATGTGTCATATACATAACTATGAATATGATACAAACTGATTTTGTTATAAAACATTAATGTTTATGTATCAACAATAATATTTGATAGTGTCTACAGATACATAGCCTTCTAGTTAAATAAGATTGGGTGTATGTATATGGTAGTAAAAGATAATGAAATTTGTAATAGTTGTGTATCCAATACATAACTATGAACATGATACATATTAAATTGTGTTTTATTAAATTAGGGTTATGTATCAAAATTAATATTTGAAAAAGATATATTGTACATGATAAAATTGTAATGTATCATAAATGTCAAACGAATGAATTATACATTAATTTAAGAATCAAAATCAATTAGATACATTAAAAATAGGAAAGAGAAAAGATTTGAAATTCAAAAATAGAGTGATGGAGATAATTGGTGATACCATGGAGTGATTTTAGGCGTGAAAAAGGGGAAAAAAATCGTGGGGGTGATAGTTTACAGTGATGTATCTGGAAAAGTGAGAGAAATTGTGGAAAAAAGAGATTTTTGTAATTATTTGCAATGGTAGGGAACAATAGAAAATAGGGTAAAAAGGATGTGTTGTTAGGTAATTTTTCCTTGATTTTATACGGTGCTTGGTTGCATTTTTTGTAATCCTACATCATTAATACTTACATAATTTATAAGAGAATCTATGTATAAGTCATGCGGGATAGAATGCGAACGAAGTTATGTGGATATTAGTTATAGATATATTAAAATAATAAATTACACATTAACCCCTATGAATTTACTTTTAAACGTATTGCTTAATTGTTTATTATTTACTTTAATTTAAATTACTTAATTGCTTAATCCTATTCAATGCAAATTACTTAATTACTTTTAGTTATTTATTATTTATTTTATAATTTTTAGCTATTGATATTTACTTGATTTTAATATATTATTTAAATAATTATTTATTTTAGTGGGTACGATAAATATTTTTTTAAAAAATAATAAAAATTAAAGAATTCTTGAACACAAAATTGAACAATTACAAGTCAAAAATGATGGCCCTAATGTCACGGACTTAGAGTTCTACTAATACTCCGTGCGACACTCGACAACTTACTCACGAATTTTTCATGATCTTGTAAGCTCAAGTAAGCCCTTTGAAACTTAGATCACGAAGAGAATGAAAAGAAAGACTAAGATAGAGCTTTTTAAAGAAGGCTTTGTATTGCTTTGTGGAAGATTGCTTACACCTTGCTTGATGGTTTGCTACAAGTGAATGCCCCATATATTTATACTGCAACCTAGGGGCTAAAATGCAAATAAAAATTACTACACAAGTCCCTACATATTTACAATCTAGTCCCTCTTCTAGAATTCTCTACTAGTCTAGAGAATTCTAAAGCTCTCCAAGATATTTTCTAAGGCATTCTAGAGTCTTCCACAAACCTCTCCAAGACTCTAGTTTCTTACCCCTTAGGCTAGCTCATTTATGCTTCAATTTTAAGCCTAAGTGGGATGATAAGGTGGCAGGTCATGACACTCTCCCCCACCTGATGCTGCGACGACCGCGTCGCATTACTGCTGCATGAACAACTGAGTCTTGTCTTCTCATATACGCGACCATCAGTTCATTGACTCGTTCAATGCTTTTGTGTAGGTCCTCGGACATCACGTCCTTGTCCTCTTGCGGAACTTTCCCTATGCATGGTGGCGAAGTCCCTTTTGCTCAATTGTCTTTCATCACACTCGCATTGGTGGCTACGAATGTCGACTCCTTCTTCTTAAGGCCTCTCACGAGCTGCATGGCTGTTAGTCGAACTTGTTCTTCCATAGTTGGTACCTTAACCAGGGGCACCATACATGACCTTTCTTGTTCTATGACCAAGAGTCGTTAGAGGTAAGGATCGATCACCACGTGACACTTCTGGAAGAACTCTTGCTCAAGAATTATGCCAAAGAGGTCTAAATGAGCGATAATGAAGTTGGTTTTACCTTGCCACTCGCCTAGCATGATGCTTACTTCATGCGCGACTCTGCACATAGGAGTCGGTGATGCATTGACCATCCTGAGATGGGCGTTACTTGGACTATAACTCAGCCCCAACCTTGTTGTTGTCGTCTTGGTCATGATGTTGGCCTCTGCACCCGTGTCGACCATAGCACAAGCAGGTCTTCCATTAATCGTGATGTCGACATACTGCGCGCTGTATTCTCTCGGCTTCTATGAATGCTTCGTGATGGCTCTGCATAGTCCTATCAAGCCCAATTGCGTCGTCTCTGCACCTTGTCATTGCTTCTGTGCATCCTTCAACTTCCGCTCTCGCAGAATAGCACCAAGCCTCTTCAGTTCAGGGCACCTTGCATAGCCATGCAGCCCACCGCATATGTAGCAGCCGTTTCTCTTTGTAGGCTTTGTCTTCCTCTCCGTATCGCCATGACGTCCCGACTTCTTACCATTAGACCTATAGGTATCATGATTCTTGGGATGTGGCCGTTGCTCCTCGATTTTGCCACGATCTCCCCCACCTTGGTCATGACTACCTCTCATCTCCTCTCCTCTCCTCTGGCTCTGTCAGGTTTTTCATGCCTAAAGTCTGTCAAGGCTTTGGCCTGCGTGATGGCTTCATCAATAGTCGTGACCTATCGGCGCTCCAACTCCGTCCAGACCCAATTTCTCAATCCATCCATGAAGTGGAACAACATATCTTCATCCGTGAGGTTGGAAATCTGAAGCGTGAGGGTGGTAAACTCCTTCACGTATGCCCATATGCTGCCTGTCTGCTTCAACTCCTTGAACTTGTGCTTCGCCTCATAGATGACGTTGTTAGGGAAGAAAGCCTTCTTGAACTCCACTCGAAATTGCTCCCAAGTGTTGATAGTGCAAAAACCCCTACCCTCTCTAAGACTCTTTATGCCTTCACCATAGCATGGCCATCTCCGAGAGGTACAACACCGCATTGTTGATCTTGTTCTCATCACTCTTCACCCTGTTGCACTTGAAGTAATTTTCCAAATGCCAAAGGAAATTCTCTACCTCCTGCGCGTCACAGACACCTTTAAACATCGGTGGCTTGGGAGCCTCAATCTTGGCCTCCCTTTCTCCATTGGGTGTCGCAGATCCTCTATCTTCCATTCCTCCCTTGAGCGCTTCCATCTCGGCCTTCATGGTTTCAATCGTGCTTAACGCCTATATGAGCCGATACTCTAGGGAAGTGATGACCTCATTCATCTCAAACTCGGTACGCTGGCGGCCCGCCAACTCCTTGCGGATGTTATCATTCTCCTCAAGGGTGAAGTCCTCCAGAGTTTTGAACTTGTCATCAACCTTGTTCAAGTGCTTGCCTAAGATCTCCACGGCCTGCCTTACCACCTCAACCCTTGCGATCCACTCTTCTCCGGGTGTGATGTCAATGGCCTCCTCACCATGTTCATCGTCACTTGCTTCAGTGGTTGAAGGTGGGTGAGATGTTAGCGCTTCGCTTGGTGTAGGGTTGAGCAGCATTTCCTCGCTACTCTTATGGTGCTTCTTTCCCTTGCAGTTCTTCTTTCCACCATCCAACCTAACGTTGGTGGTGCTAGCAGTGTTTACGTCTCCTTTGTTGTCCATTCTCTAAGTATCAAACTTTTGCTCCGATACCACGTTGTCACAGACTTAGAGTTCTACTAATGCTTCGTGCGGCACTCGATAACTTACTCACGAATCTCTCACGATCTTGTAAGCTCAAGTAAGCCCTTTAAAACTTAGACCGCTAAGAGAATGAAAAGAAAGACTAAGAGAGAGCTTTTTAAAGAAGGCTTTGTATTGCTTTGTGGAAGATTGCTTACAATTGCTTGATGGTTTGCTACAAGTGAATGCCCATCTATTTATATTACAACCTAGGGGCTAAAGTGCAAATAAAAATTACTACACAAGTCTCTACATATTTACAATCTAGTCCCTCTTCTAGAATTCGCTACTAGTTTAGAGAATTCTAAAGTTCTCCAAGATATTTTCTAAGGCATTCTAGAGTCTTCCACAAACCTCTCTAAGACTCTAGTTTCTTCCCCCTTAGGCTAGCTCATTTATGCTTTAATTTTAAGCCTAAGTGGGATGATAAGGTGGCGGGTCATGACACTAAGGCCTAAGCAACAGGCCAGAGTAAAACATGATAAAAATGTGATTGTCATTTATCATATACATTATTTTTATCAGACAGCAAATGCAGCATACTGCCCTCTACAAGTGATGTGCCTTAGCTTCAACTTTATGGGGGGAATTGGCAAAATTCTAAGGTTAAAGGAAGTTCAAATATATATGGAAAATTACGTAATTAGACATACTTAACTACCATAAATACTATTATTACCTATACTTTCAAAATATTACGTATCTTATCATATATTGAAGAAAACACACTTAGATGCATGTATTTTGGCTACCAAATACACAAAAATAGGGAGAGAGACGAGCGAGATTAGAGAGGGAGGCGAGCGAGATTCGTATGTATCCTAGATACATGCGAATCACACTAGATACACACTAGATACATGTATTTGTACGTATCTGGAGTGATTCCCATGTATCTGGGATATCAGATACTTAAGAGAGTGGCAAGCAAGATGGGAGAGAGGCAAACAAGATTTGTTATGTACCCTAGATACATCCAAATCCACTTGGATACAATGTATCTAGAACAAATTATACCTAATTTTGATCCCATATACCCGAGATACATGTATCTGGACATATCTTGAGGCACCAAAATCTGGTAAGGTACATAATATTGCACACTAGAGTGTATCTCAGTAATTACCTCCTAAACTAGTGCGATTTATGTAAGTTGTATATTTATTTTTTGTCTTTCTATAAGGAGAGAGAATAAGTAGAGTTTGGATCCATTTTCTTGTTTTTGGGTCATTAACTCACTAATATATTATAATTTCTACACAATTAAATCCTGGATAACTTATCTTGCATAACTAGATCTGACATAACTAAATTCAATTAATAAATTCTTACGTAATTAATACATACATACCTCTAACTAGTAACGAAACGTCCCCTACATGCTAAGTCAACATTTTCGGTGTTTTAAAAGTACATAAACTTTCATTGCATAGACCGAGTGTAGGGAGTGGGCACGGGGAGCCGATTTTTTATTACATTAAACGAGCCGTTGTCCATAAATGATGTTACAATAAATAACTAGTGGCAAATTAATATGAAAAATTGTATTTAACCTTATTGAAAACGCATGCCCACTCCTACTTTAGTGGAGTATATTAATTCATCTGTGAAGTCAAATCAATTATTTTTGTGCAAATCTCTCAATTCTATCTTGAAATTATAACTCCATAGACTTCTAATCTAATTTGTAATGTTGATGAATAGCTTTCTTTATGAAATATAGGACAACAACAATATATTTAATGTAGTTTCACAAAATGGGATCTGAAGCATATGTACGTAGACCTTACTTCTTCCTTAAAAGTAAATAGGTTATTTTCTGATAAATCCTTGACTCAAGAAAAATAGTTCAAAACAATCCGAAGAAAAGCAAACATTGTAATTAATAAAACGCATTCCTAAATTCTCCTTTAGTGGAGTATATTAATCCCTCTATTCACTTTTATTTGTCCATTTATATATTAGGGATAGTTTCAAATTATACAATAGAGTAACTAGTTTACGACAAATATAGTCATATTTTATTTACATAAAAAATAGCTAAAAATCATAGGAAATATACAGTGACTATACAATATAGCTTGCCAAAAGTTATAGAAAGTATACACTGACTATACAATATAACTTATCTATTCATGAGCTATATACTGACCATACATTATGATACACTCAAAAAATTTAATATAACTTAACTATACATAAAACATACACTGAATATACATGAAGTATACACTGACTATTCAATCAACTCAAAATCACCTCTAAACGGTCCCAAAATTTAAATAAGAAATTCTCTCGATTTTGTTGAATTTTGTACGGGAGATTGAAGGTGATGTGGAGAAGAAGCTAAGCCAAAATTCATAAGACTCAACACACATCTGCCTGTACGGATAATTAATCCCTTGTAGTATTAAATATTGAGGAAATTCCTAGTGCATAGAAGCTCTATATATATCCATATAAAATGTTTGTCCAATGGAGATATATTCATTGGTTAAACATGGAAGCTCTTTACTCAAACATCCATTACTGGCTTGTTGACCATCCAGCAATCAGCCAATTCGAATGGAAACAAGGTCACACTTTTGGTTCCTCCATATCTTTTCTTACAATTTCAGTCTCTATTTACTTGTGTCTCACTCTCTTGTCGCTTCATTTCTCTACTTTCATTCCTAACCTCTCTACCACCGCCCTTCGCAACATAAATGCAATCCACAGCCTCATTCTCTGTCTCCTCTCTCTACTCATGGTCATTGCCTCCATCCTTTCTGTCCTACACCAAATGCCACCTCATGACTGGAAGTGGATAGTATGTTTCCCCGGTGCAAATCATACTCTTCCACGTGGACCTGTATTCTTTTGGGTTTATATATGTTACCTTTCAAAAATTCTTGAATTTATTGACACACTTTTAATCATCCTTAGTAGCTCTAGATCACGACGGCTATCATTCCTCCATGTCTATCACCACACAGTTGTGCCTGTTCTTGCTTATATTGGTATCCATTTAGCACAGTCGATATCAAGTGTTGCTGTCATTATCAATGCATCGATTCATGTTCTAATGTACGCTTATTATTTCCTATCTGCTATTGGTAAAAGGCCATGGTGGAAGAAAGTGGTTACAAATTGTCAAATAGTACAATTTATGTCTGGCTTTCAGCTATCAGCTATGATGTTGTATTATCACTTTACAACTGAGTTTGGATGCACAGGAGTTGGGGTATGGTGTATTGGTATTGCTTTTAATGCCTCACTTTTAGTGCTCTTTCTTGACTTTCATTCCAAGAATTATACCAAGATCATCAAGAAAGACCAAGAACTGGACAAACATAAATAACTCTGTCATATTAGCAAATCTATGTATCCATTGTTTTTTTTTTGTTTCCTATTCGGTGTCCGGAGCCCATATTGGAGCCCTGACTAAATTCTGATCGCACACTGCAAGGCCCATTCGGGTGTGGCACTCCCAATAAGATTTTCTCCATGTCGTTTACTTGTGCTACTCTCCTACTTTGTACTTTCATATTTTGTTATCTAGATAACTATTGATCCTTTTTTCAATTTACGTAACATTGTTTGAGTAGACGTAGTATATTAAGGTAAGGAAACACTTTTGAAATTTGTGAATTGTGATCTAAAACAAGTCACACACATTTTATATGATTATTAAATCATTTTATATAATTAAGAGTAATTAAAATGGGAAAATTAGATAAAGTATCTGTTGGGTCAAAATTCCTTACTCAAAATAACACAATTATTAAATACATAAAATGGTCATTCGACTAATTTCAATTTTAAGCGCAATGCTTTTTCGCTACTACTTTTCCTTTTTGCTTTGTGTCTTCTTCTTCCATTGATTAATGGATTCTTCCTTCCTTCTCCTTCTTCTTCCTTATTTTTTTTCTGCTTTCCTCCTTCTCCTCCTCCTTTTCTTCTTGTTCCTTCGTGTTTAAAGTTTGTTCAAAGGTCGATTTTTAAAATTGACGTGTTGTAAATGTGAATTATTTGGATGAATAATATATTAAAAGACTCAAAACATTGATAAAAACTCATAAATGAATTTTCAGACTATTTAGAGGATATCTGGATTAGTTGAGATTGAAAACAAATTGACATGCAATGCATACTTTATTGTATCAATAAGGTATATAGATATATATACATCTTTGATACATAGTTATACATTATATATACATGATTATACAATATTGATACATTATAATCATAAATATATATATATTAGAGAGAGTACTGAGTAGGATTTTACAAATTAATTTGAACAAACGTATTTTTAACCCAGCCTAAGAACTGTTAATTTGAAATAAGAACTGCTTTTATTTTGTTATCAGAGCCTAAAGATTTCAGTTTGGACCAGACTAACCTTAGACTATTTAGTTTATGAGGCTACATAGATATTCTAAATATATAAGTCTTCATCACCTACTAGCATACACTGAACAAAGTGAGATATATAAATTAAAAAAGATTAAAAAAGAATTTATAAAAATTTTAATAAATATAGAAGATAAATTAGACCAGACAGATTTAGAAACTATTCAAGTAAAAAACTTTGTAGATTGGGAAATACATAATATAGGATACGACATAGGAACTAGACTAAGGATTAAAAAACATTATATAGACAGGATAAAACACTACCCGTTAGATAAATTAAGAAAAATTTGTATGAAAAGACACCCAACTACTAGATCTATAGCTTTTAATTATTGGCTCTTACATAGAGAGCTACAAGAAATTAAAGAAAATAAACAAAAGATAAAAAATTTAATACAATTATTACAAATTATAGACGAATTATTAATTGAAAACTTAAGAAAATTTTTTATAGAACGAATCACGACAACAGACGAAGTTGCCGAAAGAATTAAATCAAATATAAAATGGGAAATATTAGCACTTGAAAGAAGTATTGAGAATAATCAGTCTAGAATAAGTTTTCAGAAACAAAGACCAGTGTGGATACCTTTAGGGTAAATGAGTAAAGATAAATTACAAAAGATAAGAAAAAGAATTGAGTTATTATATCCACAATATATAAGTCTAAACCAAAGTAAAAAGGATAATAAGAAATTAAATAAACTTATAAAGCGTATATCTAAATTAGAAGCAAAATATATAAGAGAATTAAGGATAAAATACAATAGCTAAACTAAAAGAATTAGAATATTTAGACTTAAAAATACTACCAGAAAAGAAATATAGAAGACTTAAGGACGATTCGCTCATAAGGTGTAATTTTAATAACGGAGAACATTTACTACATAGTTCAGACCAACATCTAAATACTATTACAGACTTAATTATAAATCTAGGAGAAACGGTTCAGGTAGATCAAGAAAAAATAGTTAAGACCCTAGAAGGTTTGAATGACCTGCAAGTAAAGCATAATAAGCTGCTAGAAAAACTAGAACAAAATTTAGAATATTTAAAGACACAACAAGCAGATTTAGAAAGAAAGATACAAAGCCACAATAATCAAGGAAAAAATAATAACCAAATAGCCGAATCTAGTATAAATAACAACATTAGGAAAGAACTAAAAGAATTAAGAGAAGAAATAAACCAAATAAAAAGGATAGTTCTTTCATGAATGACCCGTTCTATCAGGCAATTTTAAAAAGAACAGAACAAATCCAACCAAACCCCGAAGGATTGTCAAATCATCAGCCTCAAGGGAAATCAGACAGTACGCTAATAAAACAAAACAATACAATAATATTACTGCTACTAGAAATAAACAATAGATTAGAAAGGGTTATTAGAGAACAAGTAAAAGAACAGAAACAAGTTACTCAAAAAAAGAGTATAGACGAATTAATAGAACAACTAAAAAGAATAGAATTAACTCCTAAAGAAGATAGGGTAATTAAGATAAGAAGAAAACCATGGAACTTTTTTCAAATAAAAGAAGAACCGATAAACCAAGATCAAGCTTCTCACAAGACAACTTAAAAAGTGGAATACTAGCAAGAATTTTAGACTCTTCTAAGACTACGACAAATACAAGCCAACAGTTAGAAGAAGTAATAGATGTGGATAAAGATATCCAAATCTTCCAATAGAACAGGCTAAAATTGTTAAATCCAAAGATATTATACAATACAGGGATTTTCTCGGGACAAACTTAACTATATAAACATTACAGAGAAGAACAAATGTGTGTAATAGGAAAAGACAGTAATAGCATAAGTTTAATAAGCCCAGAATCTTTAAAACAAATTAAAAAATCAAATATGACTTTAATGCATATGGGTTTAATAGTGATAGGTCTAAAAGGATTAACTAGAAAGAATCCAGGAACGAAAGTATTAATCACAATATATGATGATAGGTGGACAGAATTAAAGAAATAAATAATAGGATTAACAGAGGTAGACATGACAAATAAAGGTGGACTTTTCTACTGTAGTCCAGATTTTATGTTAAGTTCCATCGATTTTGCAAATCATATTAAAATAGGAATACAGACGAAAGGATATGAAGAAATGATAGGAGGTAATAATCTACTAATATGTGTAGGTTTTATAGAAAAAATTGCAACTAATAGTAATACAAAGTTTAAATTAAAAGTGGAAGACGTAGTGAGTCTAATGGGAGACAAAGGCATAAAAGTAATGAAGCCATTAAAAATAGACTCAGAAGAATACGCGGGATTAGAATGGAATTTAGAAAATTTAAGTAAAAAGGAAATATTAAAACCTAAAGACCATTTAATGTATACAAACAGTAAGGAACAAACCTCTATAAGATTTACAGATTATACATACACAGACCAAAAGGAAATTGATGAAGAAGAATCTGATAATCAAGAACAAATGAATATTGAGATTATAGAAGAGGATGACTTCAAAGTAGATAAAGCAATAAAAAATGCAGAACAAGTGTATAATCAAAGACAAAAATACAAGATTCAGATGTAAAGGATGCAAACAAGGAAAATTAAAATTTAATCAGGTAAGAGAACGTTTTAAAAAATGTAGACTAAGACAAGATAATTATGGATATAGAATGCAAGAAAAAGAAGTCTTAGAAAGTGAAGATGAAGAATCAATTATTAGTGAAACAATCATAAGTATAAAAGAACTAATGGAAAGCGCTTCAAGTAGCTCAAGTCCATTCCAAAAAACTACTTCAATGCAACAAGTACAGACAAATACTGGAAATTTACCAAGATATAGGGTATATAGAATAAATCAAGAAGTCCAGACCGAAAATTTAAAACCAAAAGGAAAAAGACTACCTATAGAAGAACCTATTAGACTACAAGAGGGAGGAAATAAGGGAAAAATTCTAAACATAGCAGCCCATGATCCTCAGATATGGAATTCTGTAATTGACTTATGGAAATGAATAGTAGTGGCAGACTATATACAAACTAATCAAGAAAATGATGCAGAAACAATGTACAGATACATGGAAACTTTTTTAGGAGAATCCACAAAAGGTTTGTAGGAAGCCTACAAAACGGAATTCCCAGAGGAATTCCAAGGAATGGTAAATATGGACCAAAGCCTTATAATTTCACAAATAAAATATATAGTTTAATAACAGGAGAAGACCCAAATAGTGGATTAATAACTTTACAAAGAAATGCTTTAATAAAACTAGAACAATTAAGTATAAGCAATTGGTTTAATATAAAAGAATTTTTAAATGAATATTTTTATTATTGTAGTATAAGTGGAAATGCTTTTGATGGAAATCTAGGAAAGAAGCTATTTAATAAATGACCTGGAGCCTTAGGAAGAGAAATAGAAAAAAAATGGTATAAAAGAGGGGAGTAATACAAAACCCAGATGGAAGATGGTCAATGGGACATATAATACAACATATTATGACAATACTACAAGAAAAATGTACAAACATACAAATACAGAAACAATTAAAACAAAATGAAACTAATTTTTGTAAAAGTATATACACTACACAAAATTACGATAAAGACCATCCACAAAAGAGATACAAAAAGACTAAAAAGAACTATAAAAATAGTTATCCTAAAAGAAAGTATTACTTAAGAAAATCAATGGCAAGAAAACCATATTTAGATAAATATAGACAAGTGAGAAAGTACGATAACAACAGAAATTACAAAAATAAATTAGAATGCTTCACATGTGGAAGTATAGAACATCTAGCCAATACATGCCCTAAAAGGAATAATAGTAGAACCAGAAACACAGAATTAATAGAAGACTTCCAAGAAACTTTAATAAATGTAGATGAATATATGTCAGACAATGAAAGCATATACTCCATCATAAGCATGGAAGTAAATGAAGAACAAAGGAAAGAATCCTCAGAATCTGAAGGAGAAGAATTAATAAATGAATTAGGGCTAGACAAGTTAAAACTAGAAGAAATAGATAATTATAATATGGTAAATATATCCTTAACCTGTGAACATGAGTTTTAACAGGGGAAGGGATTAGACAGTAACCAATGTTACATATGTCATTGGTATCCAGGAAAGATTAGGAGAGCAAAATGTAAAAAATGTTATATAGAGGGATGTATATCATGTATAGAAAAGGAATTAAATTTACCTATATACAATAATGATAGAGATAAAAAAAATAAATAATAGAAGATATTTTTCAGATTAATAAAAACGAAGGAATAGAAGATAAAATAAATGAACTAAGAAAAATAATAGAAAACCTAGAGAAAAGGCTAGAAAAAATAGAAAAAGGGAAAGAAAAAGTAGAAGAAGAATCAGAACAGGAAGAAGATTTTTTGAACACTTTTTCTAATGGATTGATTTGTAATGAAGATAAAAAGATAAGTACGATTAAAATATTAGTAAGAATAAGGATCCAAGATTATGAAATAGAAACACTGGCTTTAGTAGATTCAGGATGCACAAAAAGTATAATAAATAAAAAGATTATACCCCCAAATTTAATAAAAGAATTACCAAGTCCACAAATATCCTTGCAAATGGATGGATCATTCAATACTTATAAACATTATGTAAGTAAAACCACAATAAGTTTTATAAATACTTGTACAAAATTTTACAAACCAACATACAAATTAGAGAAAATATGGGTAAGAGATCTAAACATTAGACTAGATTTTGTATTAGGACTAGATTTTTTATTACATAATAATGGAAGTTGTTTGTTAACAAGAGACGGGGTAATTCTATCCAAAAATATTACCAAGACACCAGTAGCAACAATACATGTAGAAAATAAATTTAGATACATCAAAACAAAAGAACAAGAAGAAAAGACAAATGTAATAAAGGAGAAAATTGCACTTGCAATACATGCGAACAAATAAATGAAGAAATGGAAGAAATACTAAAAGATGAAGAAAATGGAAAAGAATATACTCTAATAGAAATAAACACAGAACTATATGATTTTAAAAAAAGTATACAAAAAATAGGAATAATAAAAGATCACAAAAACTTAGAAAGAATAATACACATATTAGATGAATTAGAAATCATAGGAGAAAAGCCACTAAAACATTGGAAATCTAATCAAATAAATTGTAGATTAGACATAATTAATCCAGAATATATGGTACGAACGGCCTCTATAGAATCAACAAATCAAGATTTAATTGACTTCGAGACTCAAATAAGAGAATTAATGGAATTAGGAGTAATAAGAAGGTCTAAATCAAAACATAGATCTGCAGTATTTATGGTAAGAAACCATAGCGAAATAGTAATAGGAAAAGCAAGAATGGTAATAAACTACAAAAGACTAAACGAGAATACGAGAATGGATGGTTATAAGCTACCAAACAAGACTGAATTAATAAATAGAATACAGGGAAGAAAAATATTTAGTAAGTTCGATTGTAAATCAGGGTACTGGCAAATAAAAATGGCAGAAGAAAGCATAGAGTGGACAGCCTTTACTTGTCCAGAAGGACATTTTGAATGACTAGTAATGCCGTTTGGTTTAAAGACAGCCCCACCAATTTTTCAAAGAAAAATGGATAGTATATTTAGAGACTACAAAAATTTTATTATAGTATATGTAGACGACATTTTAGTATTTAGTAATAGTATGAAAGAACATCTAGGACACTTACAGAAGATTTTTAAATTATTCGTAGAACATAGGATAATTATTAGTAAAAAGAAAATGAAATTATGTAAGACTCATATTAATTTCTTAGGAGTAATAATAGGGGAAGGGAAAATAAGTTAACAACCCCACATAGCAAAAAAAAATTTAGAAATGCCAAACAGACTAGATAAGACCAAAGAATTACAAACTTTTTTAGGAATTCTAAACTATGCAAGACATTTTATAAAGGATTTAGGGAAAGTAGCAGGACCTTTATATTCTAAGACGGGATCAAAAGGTCAAAAAACTTTTAATATAGAAGACGTAAAATTAGTAAAAAGACTAAAAGAAATGGTAAAAAACATTCCAGACCTAGCACTACCGTTAGAAACAGATTATTTAACAATAGAAACAGATTATTTAACAATAGAAACATATGGTAGTTTAGCAGGATGGGGAGCTGTTTTAAAAGAAAAGAAAGACAAGTATAGTGACAAAAAGGAGGAAAGAGTTTGCGCTTACCAAAGCGGTAAATATAAAGAAAAAGGAAATCTAAGTAGTATAGATGCAGAAATTTTAGCAGTAATATATGGGTTAGACAGTTTTAGGCTTCACATCCTAAATAAACCTGAAGTATTAATAAGAACAGATTGTGAGGCAATAGTGAAATTCTACCAAAAGATAAATGAGAAAAAGAGCAGTAAAAGAAGATGGTTAAATTTCTTAGACGCAACTTCAGTATATAATATAAAAATAGAGCATATCAAAGGAAAATATAATAATTTGGCAGACCAATTAAGTAGAATTATTATAAACTAACAATTTTATTTTAGTATGAATGCAGGAAAAGGAAAAGACAAAATGGAAGAATCTTCCTCCCCAGACAAATATAAAGACTTGTATTTAAAGACTTTACTGAGTAACACTCAGTATAAGCACAATCAATGCTTGAGAGTCAGAATTTTGAAAGACTATATTTTGGGCCACAAAATTTGATATGTTATCCACAATGCAACATGAGCTTCAGACTCAAAACAGAGGTAAAAGTGGATAAACAACATAAATGCTTGATAGACAATTTATGGATCGCTTACAATAAGCATCCCAGAGACAATAGTTATTTCATTTCAACTTTAAATGCTTTAAGTTACTATTTTACAGAAAAAAATCAAGACAAAAAGTTTAAATTCTATGTGGTAATAAAGGGGCAAAAACCCGGAATATTTCAAACTTGGATAGAGGTAGTAGACGTAATAAAGAATTATTCTACCCCCCTTTTAAACGTATTTAACGATTTAAATGAAGTCCTAGATTATGCTAGAGGAAATTTAGGACCAAATTGTTATATTACTCCAGCCCTCAAACAACCAAATACAAATATCCCTCAATACAATATCCAAAAAGACACAGACAAAATAATTTTTTGTGATCATTGCTCTACAATGACAGATGCTTTCAACCGATTGAATCAAGAGAATGAAAGACTTAAGCTAGGAAAAGAAAAATTACTAAAGCAGATAAGACTATTGCAAGACAAAGAAAAAACACTCTGTTATGAAATATACCAAATTAACAAAAGTTTTCAAAATCAGAGTTCTCCATCTCTAATAATGGATAAGAAGGGTGTGCATTTCCCAATAAATGCAAAAGAATCCACTACATCGGATAAAGATGTAGCTAGTCCAGTTCAAACGGTAACTGGTAAAGACTTATCAAATCCGTTTAAAGCTAACACTTTGCTAAAAAGTGTAAGGATACTACCAACAAGTTTTAATACAGAAGCAGAAGGAACTTCAACCCAGACACCCAAAATATAGAAAAAGGAATTTTGTTTAAAGAAAAATACACAAAAAAAGAAAATAGAAGACATGGTAGACAAAACGGTAAGAAGATTGCTTAGTGAAAAGACCAAAGAGGTGATTATAGAACATCCAAGACCAGAACAAAAGACAGAGGAATCAGAAAGCTCAAGAAGTACAGGATATAATCCTACTACGGATCAATTCGCACAAGACCCAAATGAGGATGATGATTCAGACATGAGTTTTGACTCAATAGCTCTGCATAACTTAGACACAATAGAATAATGACGACTCAAGAATAAGACGTAAGCAATGACGACCAACTCAAGAATAAGACGTAAGTAATGACGACTTAAAATTAAGACGTAAGCAGTGATGATACAAGGCACTACTCAAAAGAAGATAAGAATTGGAAAAAGAGTCAGACATAACCATGTGACGATGGGGCCCACAGAGCACCCAACAGGTTTTAAAAGATTCTTAAACCAATTTGGAATCCGATTTTTGAAATCCGAAGACTGCTATAAATACCCCAGCCTTAAGAGAGAAGAAGATAGAGAAGAGAGACAACTAGAGAGAAAGATAGAGTGAGAGTGAGAAATTTCAGAGAGTAATTACTTACTATTTCAGTTTCCAAGATATAAAAAAAAAAAAAAAAGAGTGTTAGTGTGACTTTAAGATTGTAAAGAGTAATTTCATTCCAAGTACGTTCCAGTTCACCGAGGACTCCCAAAAGGAAAATCTCTATCCAACCGGAGCCATGTGAGTAGCTATGTTTGGGTTTTTTGTAATATCTCTCCCTACTAATGTATCATAATGTTTATGTATGAAAGTAAATATGTTTGATTTCATATATCTATAATTGTTTAATCTTCTAGTAAATGGTTCTTTGATCAGTTTTTTAACAGTATCGATGGATTAACCTGTAAAGTCCTAGGGATTGATGTCCGCCAGGGCCATGATGTGCCAAAGGACGTATGTACCCAGGGTGTGGTTAGAGAAGAAAACTGTTAAAAGCTAGGCTGCAAAGAAGATATGAACAAAGGTTAAAAAAAAAGTTTAAATTTTGAGAGAAATTACTTAAAACTTTAAAATATAAGCTATTTACATGACGAATGACCAAGGATAGAGAGAGTACTGAGTAGGATTTTACAAATTAATTTGAACAAACGTATTTTTAACCCAGCCTAAGAACTGTTAATTTGAAATAAGAACTGCTTTTATTTTGGTATATATATATATATACTTAACTCTTTTTTTTGGAATTGATTTTAGAAAAGGGTGTACCACATAAATAGAGACGGGGTAGTGTGCAAAAGTGGTTGACTTTTCTATTATTTTATCTATCTATCTATCTCATATATTATCAAAAGTGGGAAGACTCAAAGTTAAAGGATGAATTACGATTTTACCCTTGCTATATATTAAAATGTTATAAAATATTTAATTATTCAAATATTAAATATATCATTTTAATTATGTAAATATGTATTGACTTTTGGACTTCATTGAGATAATTTCTAATTAAATATCTAATATTTTAAAGGTGTGCAAATCTGCAAAATGGAGAGATGCACATTGATAATGACCTCTTTATTATCATTAAAAAACGGCTCTAGCAGTTTTACTAATTTAAATTCATCAATGCAAACATAATAAGAACCATGATAAGAACTTAAAGCTACTTAAATTTATGTTTACTTGATCATTAAATTACTATTTTCTGCATGTACCCCTTTTGCATAGTTTGTTCGTCTTAATTTATTTTAAATATATTTTTTCTATCCTTCATTTACCTATTATTTTTCTTTTTATTTGCTTTAAATATTCACTTTCATAATTCATATCTACCTATTTAAAATTGCTACATTCTTAATATCCACAACTCTTATCTTTTCATATTCATAACCTCCAAATATTTAATTTAAAACTTTAATATAGTTTTTAGCATTCCTTCATTTTCATCAACATAATTTTCTTTATTTTAATTCGTGAGATCCTTACCCAAGGTTATCATTTCCATTCTATAGTTAAAGCAGTGAATTACTTATATCATTATTGTACTATTTGATTTATGCTTTAGTTTTACTTGATGAGGAAACTCTTAATTTTAATTGGTTATGTGTAAGGCGGGAAGCGGGTCCGGGACCGAGATGGTGGGCCAGGCCAGGACATTGCTTTGCTGGGTTTGGCCAGGACAAAATGACACTCCCGTCCCATCCCACTTAATTTACAGGACGGGATCGGGGACGACAATTTTTTTGATTGTTTAAACTACTGTACAATTAAGTTTTTAAGTAATGACTTTTTGATAATGTTTTTACCTAAGTAAGAAAAAAACATGTTTAAATTTTGAAAATTATAATTTTTAAATCTCAAATTTGAAATTTGAAATTTGAAAGTTCATATTTGAAATTTGAAAGTTCAAATTTTCAAATTTAAAATTTCAAACTTTTAAATTTCAAAGTAAGTTTGATAACTAAAATATTAAATTATTAAAGTTTTGTAATTTTTAAGTTTGTTTAATTATTTAAAATTAAATTATATTAATATATAAAAAAGACTTGTATTTAATTTAAGACAATACTTGTATAAAAAAAATAAAACCTTTAAAATTTTCATTAAACTTAATTGTATGAATTTGTATTACAATTTACAAATATTATAAGACTAACTAATCTACGCAATCACCTTCTAGGAAGGGTTCTATTTGAACTAGTTCTCGTTTATAAAACTAATATTTGTATCGTCCAATAAAAATAATTTCTAACTCTAATATCATTCTAGTGGAAACATCATTCGGAACTGGCAAAGATGCTTGATAGTCTAGTGCCTCCATTCCATTATTACTCATACATTAAATTATTGGTTCTAATTCAACTTCTTGTTGGGAAGTTAATTTTAGCAACTCATAATTTTTTTCTCTCGGCATTGATCTAATCTCTATTAGTGACTAGCGGATGATTATCTTATTTGGCCTATGTGAGTAGGGAGGTTCCTTCTATTTATTCAGTCCCTATTGTTTGTGAGTTTGTGGATTTTTTCCCTATCGACCTACCTGACCTTCCCCCCAGAGGATCTTATTCACTTTGCTATTGACCTTGAGCCGGGAACATGTCCTATTTCTATTTCGCCTTATCGTATGGCCCTGCAGAGCTCAAAGAACTCAGTGTTCAGCTTTAGGATCTCTTGGGTAAGGGATTCATTCGGCCTAGTGTGTCATCCTATTTGTGAAGAAGAAGGATGGATCTATATGGATGTGTATTGACTAAATGCAGCTGAATAAGGTGATGGTGAAGAACCGTTACTCCATGCCTCATATTGATGATCTATTTGACCAGATTTAGGGTGTCACGATGTTTTCTAAGATTGATTTGAGATCTAGTTACTAACAGCTGAGGATTAGGGCAGCAGACATACCTAAGACCGCATTTAGGACTCGTTACAACCATTATGAATTCCTAGTGATGTCTTTTGGGTTGATTAATTATCCTACTGCCTTCGTGGACTTAATGACGCATGTGTTTAGGCCTTACATTGATTCTTTTGTCATTGTGTTCATTGATGATATCTTTGTATACTGCGAAGCCTAGGAGAGCATGAACAACTTTTGAGGATTGTGGTCTAGACTTTGAGAGATCAAAGACTTTATGCAAAATTCGCAAAGTGCAATTTTTGACTTGAGGCTATAGCTTTCTTCTGGCACGTGGTTTCGAAGGATGGCATTATGGTGGATCCAGCGAAGATTGAGGTTATTCATTATTAGGCTAGGCCCACCTCCATTACTGAGATCTTGAGCTTTATCAAATTAGTGGGCTACTACAGACGGTTTATGAAGGGTTTCTCTACTATTGCAACACCCTTGACCCGATTGAATCGCCTTGATATTCAATTTGAGAGATCTGAGGAATGTGAGTTGAGCTTTCAAAAGCTCAAGGAACTCAGTATTTCAGCTTCACGATGTATTTAGATGCAATTGTCATTAGTTTTGGTTGTATATTGATGCAGAGCGAGTCTGAGTTATAGCTTATGCGTCGAGGTAGCTTAAGTTGCACAAGCATAACTACCCCACTCATGATTTGAAGTTGGTCGCAGTAGTTGTTATGCTTAAGATCAGGTGGCACTACTTATATGGAGTTTGATATGAGATCTACATTGACCACAGAAGTCATCAATATATGATAAGCTAGAGGGACCTTAAATCGAGGCAGCACCGATGGATTGATCTCCTGAAGGACTACGACCTCTCTATTTTATACCATCCTGTAACACCTTGGATTTTGAAAAAGGAAAGGAAACATTTTTGGGCTAGTGGTTGGATTTTACGGGTCCAGTCTACAGACCGTAGAAGCTTCTAAGGATCGTAGAAGGCATCCATAGAAAGTGGTTAGAGTATTGGAAAAAATCAAGTTTCTGAAGTTGACTCTACAATTGACCAGGACGGTCTGTCAAATGTTCTACGGGTCGTAGATAGGTCTTGTAGAAAGGTCCTAGGCTTAGTGAAATTTTAAGGTCAAAGTTGAGTTCCACGGTTGGGGTCTACGAACCATAGAAAGTTCTACGGGTCGTAGACCAGTCTCGTCAAAGTTGGCTTGAATTTAGGGGCTTCTGAACTTTTCTACGGATGACCAGTACGGTCCATAGTAAATCCTACTAATCGTAGGTCCAAACCATAGAAGGGTTTGACAGTTATTTTAAAGGGGTTTTTGGATCTTTTCCCTATGTGTTTAATACCAAAGCTATGTCATTTTGTCCCCTATTCTAAGCCCTATTAGGTATTTTAAGTCCTAAAACTACCCATTCTAAAATCATTCTCATAATTCCCAAATCCCAACTACATTCATCCTCTTCAAATTTCTCTCTCAAACTAAGGAAGAAGAAGCTAGGGTTTGTCTTCAAGGTTTCCAATTCACCATAGCTTTTGGACTTTGGTTGTAACACCTCGGATTTGAAAAAAATCTAAAAAGGGAAAATAGGAAAAGGTCCATGAGCCCAAAAATGGACCATGTACCCTTCACAGCACCCTAGACGGTCCGTGAAGAGGACTAGGACCCGTTAAGGGGCTCGTGAACTCCTTCCAGAACCTGCCTCAGGCAGGGGCCACTTGACGATGACCCACGCGACTCGTGGTGGACTTGATGACCTGTCAAGTGAGTCGTACAAGTCACCTATTTGGTGGGGTGTGACCCAAGGTCACTGGAAAAGGGCCACGGACGTCTAAACGGCCTATGAAGCTTCACACGGACCGTTAAGTAGTCCGTGAAGGAGACTTGTCAGGCTTTGAGTTCTGGGTCAATTTCAATCGATCATATTTTTTAGCAAAAAATGAATTAGGTGGCCCATGACCTATCAAATTAAAGATCATTGAGTCCTCTTTCCAACGCCACTGAGTTTTCCCTATTTGAAGTTCGAAGTAAAACGTTATGCCCGTTTTAGTGAAGCACTGTCAGCCTGAGAAATCTTCACGACCCACTTGATGGGCCATGGTGCTCTAGACGGCCCGTGAAGCCTGTCTTGAAGTCACTCCGGCAGTTTTTAAGTCAGGGTCATATTGGTCTTTTCCCCTATGCGTTGGGCACTTGCACTACGTCGTTTGATGCCTAAGCTACGTCCTTTTACTCAGTCTAAGCCTAATAATCTAGTCAGAAATTACCTAGAACCCTCATTCTCCTAAAATCATCTAACTTAGAAAGAAAAAAAGTTGAATAGGCGACAGTTTCTCCCAAGAATGAGCAGAGGTGTTCTTTAAGTTCAGCCCCTAAATCCAAAGGATTTCTCCGTAGTTTTTGTCACCAGGTATGTGGGATTTCACTAGTGGGTTCCTTTCACCCACTAGGTCCCTAGAATTCAGCCAGTTCTTCAATTTCTCATAAATTGTTCAGACCTAGGATTTCCATAATCTTGGATATTCATTGTAATTTTAGCTGCTATAGTTTCCATGATCTAAATACCATGCTTTCTTGGAAAATTTGCATAGTCTCATGTATAGAACTCAGAATCCTAGCTTGTATTGATTATCAACATTTCATGAATTATACTTGATAGACAGATCAGTCAGAAAATCATGCTCCAGTATTTGAATGTCATATCTTTCAGTATATTTATGTGCATTCCCAAATAGCATGTCAGTATTTTGAGCTACTCAGTATATCAATTGCATTTTAGCTTTGCATATTCAGTTGGGAGTAAACTTAGCACCGAGTTAGACGGGTTCAGCGTACCCACAAAGTCCCAGTACTACTTGCCAACATAGGTTCAGAAGTCCCCTCTGTTGGGCATCCGTTTTAGTGATCACGCCGCAGTCATGCCTTTATACCCTGGCAAGGTATATTGGGTCCTCTCGATGGGGCATATACATTGAACTCCACGTTTAGCTCACGTGGTTTATGTCGGGTAACAGTAGCTCCCACAGTCATACTCTTAATGCATTGACCATGTTATCAATATTTACTTCAGTATACAGTTCAACATGTTATCTTCATGATTAGTGTTTGGTCATTGCATTTAGCTCAGTTTTCAGTTATACTCCAGTACAACCCTTTCTCTATGTTCAGTTATATTGCTCAGTTTATGTTATTCAGTTTAGTATCTATATCATGTATGCTCAGTATATTCAAAGTACCGACGCATGCTTTTGCGCTACATAGTTTCATGATGTAGGTTCAGGCGCTCAGTATCCAGACTGCGCTTAGCTCGATTTCCAGTTCGTACTCAACAGATTCTATGGTGAGTCCTCATAGTCTGAGGACATTTCTTTATGGTTTAGTTTAGTCAATCTATTATCAATCTTTCAGTATTTTTAGAGTTAGTTGGGGATTTGTCCCAGCAGCTCATCAGTTTCAGAGGCTTTCAGACATAGAGTCATGTTAAGTGTTTTGGAGTTGTTTCCCCTAGATATTCAGATATATTTCATTTGGAGTTCTTTTAGTTTTGACTCCCTTTATAGTAGTGCTTCTGTTTACTTAGTTATATTTCAGTATGCTTGTGATATACCAGACTCATAAAGTAGAACACCAGAAACTAGGAGGTGTGACTCAAGAGATTAGCATTCCTACTTGGAAGTGGGAAGTGGTAAACATGGATTTCATTACGGGTTTACCTCGTACTCGCAGACAACATGACTCCATTTGGGTGATAGTGGACAGAGTCACTAAGTCAGCTCACTTCTTGGCAGTCAAGACTATAGATTCAGCGGAGAATTACGCTAGACTCTACATCAATGAAATAGTCAGGTTGCATGGGGTTCCTTTGTCTATCATCTCAGATAGAGGTCCTCAATTTACCTCTCATTTTTGGAGATCGTTTCAGAAAGGTCTTGGTACTCAAGTAAATCTCAGTACAACATTTCATCCGCATACGGATGATCAGGCAGAGTGTACTATTCAGACCTTGGAGGACATGCTGAGAGCTTGCGTGATCGATTTCAAGGGTAGTTGGGATGATCACTTACCTCTCATAGAGTTTGCCTATAATAATAGTTTCCATTCCAGTATTCAGATGGCCCCTTATGAGTCACTGTATGGGCGTAGATGTAGATCTCCGGTTGGTTGGTTTGAAGTAGGTGAAGCAGCCTTGGTTGGGCCAGATTCGGTTGACGAGGCTATGGAGAAGCTCATCAGAGATAGACTAAAGACAGCTCAGAGTCGTCAGAAGTCCTATGCAGATGTGAGGAGAAGAGACTTAGAGTTTGAAATCGATGATTGGGTTTTCCTAGAGGTGTCACCCATGAAAGGGGTTATGAGATTTGGCAAGAAAGAGAAGCTCAGTCCCAGATATGTAAGTCCTTACAGAATTCTGAAAGGGTTGGTAATGTGGCTTATGAGTTAGAGTTGCCAACAAAACTAGCAGCGGTTCATCCAGTCTTTCATATTTCCTTGTTAAAGAAATGTGTGGGTGATCCGGCATTGATAGTACCTTTAGAAAGTATGGCTGTGAAGGATAGCCTCACATATGAGGAAATTCCAGTTGAGATTCTTGACCGTCAAGTTCGTAGGTTGAGAAATAAGGAAGTCACTTCAGTAAAAGTCTTGTGGAGGAGTTAGTTTGTAGAGGGAGCTACTTGGGAAGCAGAAGCAGCTATGAACGCCAAGTATCCCCATCTTTTTCCTTCCGATTCAGTTTCAGCTTGAGGTAATAGCTTCTCTCCAGTCTCTCAGTTTAATCTTGTGTAAATTCAGTTTCAGTATCTTATCCCCCTAGCTATCCATGCATTTCAACATATTTGCATGTTCATGAAACTCACTTCAGTTAGATATCAGTTTCTAGTACTCAGTTGGTAGGGGTTACAACTCTTTCTTCCAAACTCAGCTTGTTTAGACTTCATTCGAGGATGAATGATCCCAAGGGGGAGATATTGTAACACCTCAGATTTGAAAAAAATCTAAAAATGGATAATAGGAAAAGGTCCAAGAACCAGAAAAATGGACCATGGACCCTTCACGGCACCCTAGACGGTCCGTGAAGAGGACCACGGCTCGTTAAGAGGCTCGTGAACTCCTTCCAGAACCTGCCTCAGGCAGGGGCCACTTGGCGATGACCCAGACGGCTCGTGGTGGACTTGAGAACCCATCAAGTGAGTCATACAAGTCACCTAGTTGTTGGGATGTGACCCAAGGTCACTGAAAACGGCCACAGACGTCTAAACAGCCCGTGAAGCTTCACACTGACCGTGAAGTAGTCCGTGAAAGAGACTTGTCAGACTTTGAGTTCTGGGTCAACTTCAATCGCTCATATCTTTTAGCACAAAATGAATTCGGTGGCCCATTACCTATCAAATTAAAGATCGTTGAGTCCTCTTTCCAACGCCACTGAGTTTTCCCTATTTGAAGTTTGGAGTAAAACGTTATGTTCATTTTAGTGAAGCACTGTCAGGCTGAGAAATCTTCACGACCCACTTGACGGGCCATGGTGCTCTAGACGGCCCGTGAAGCCTGTCTTGAAGTCACTTCGGCAGTTTTTAAGTCAGGGTCATATTGGTCTTTTCCCCTATGCGTTGGGCACTTGAACTACGTTGTTTGATGCCTAAACTACGTCGTTTTACTCAGTCTAAGCCTAATAATCTAGTCAGAAACTACCTAGAACCCTCATTCTCCCAAAATCATCTAACTTAGAAAGAAAAGAAGATGAATAGGCGACAGTTTCTTCCAAGAATGAGCAGAGGTGTTCTTCAAGTTCAGCCCCTAAATCACAATTTTCAAATCTCAAATTTGAAATTTGAAATTTGAAATTTCAAAGTTCATATTTGAAATTTCAAAGTTCCAATTTTCAAATTTAAAATTTCAAACTTTTACATTTCAAAGTAAGTTTGATAACTAAAATATTAAATTATTAAAGTTTTGTAATTTTTAAGTTTGTTTAATTATTTAAAATTAAATTATATTAATATATAAAAAAGACTTGTATTTAATTTAAGACAATACTTGTACAAAAAAAATTAAAACCTTTAAAATTTTCATTAAACTTAATTGTATGAATTTGTATTACAATTTATAAAATATTATAAGACTAACTAATCTATGCAACCACCCCTTCTAGGAAGGGTTCTATTTGAACTAGTTCTCGTTTATAAAACTAATATTTGTATCGTCCAATAAAAATAATCTCTAACTCTCATATCATTTGAGCGGAAACATCATTCGGAAGTGGCAAAGATGCTTGATAGTCTAGTGCCTCCATTCCATTATTACTCATACATTGAATTATTGGTTCTAATTAAACTTCTTGTTGGGAGGTTAATTTTGGCAACTCATAATTTTTTTCTTTCGGCATTGATCTAATCTCTATTAGTGACTAGCGGATGATTATCTTATTTGGCCTATGTGAGAGATGTGAACAGAGTTCGATGTGAGATCTACATTGAGCACATAAGTCATCAATATATGATAAGCCAGAGGGACTTTATTCGAGGCATCACCGATGGATTGATCTCCTGAAGGACTACGACCACTCTATTCTATACCATCCTGTAACACCTTGGATTTTGGAAAAGGAAAAGAAACATTTGTGGGCTACTGGTTGGATTCTACGAGTCCAGTCTACGGACCGTAGAAGGCATCCGTAGAAAATGGGTAGAGTTTTGGAAAAAATCAAGTTTCTGAAGTTGAGTCTACGATTGACTAGGACGGTTTGTCAAATGTTCTACGGGTCGTAGATAGGTCTCGTAGAAAGGTCCAAGACTTAGTGAAATTTTAAGGTCAAATTTGAGTTCTGCGGACCATAGAAAGTTCTACGGATCGTAGACCAGTCTCATCAAAGTTGGCTTGAATTTAGGGGCTTCGGAAATTTTCTACGGATGACCATACGGTCCATAGGAAATCCTACGAATCGTAGGTCCAAATCGTAGAAGGGTCCGATAGTTATTTTTAAGGGGTTTTTGGAACTTTTTCCTGTGTGTTTAATACCAAAGCTATGTCGTTTTGACCCCTATTCTAAGCCCTATTAAGTATTTTAAGTCCTAAAACTACCCATTCTAAAATCGTTCTCCTAATTCACAAATCCCAACTACATTCATCCTCTCCAAATTTCTCTCTCAAGCTAAGGAAGAAGAAGCAAGGGTTTCACTTCCAGGTCTCCAATTCACCATAGCTTTTGGACTTTGATCATCAAGGTATGTTAGAATTCACCAATAGAGTCCTTTCCTCCATTGGGTCTCCAAGGATCCCAATTCTCCAAGTTAGATTCAATTGATCAAAGTTAAGGTTTTCTCTAATATTCATGGGTTCTTTTCAATTATGATTCAATTTTCTATTTTCTATCTTCTAATGCATGAATTGAAGTATTTACATGATTTTGAGTTGAATTTATATGAACCCATGCATGATCCATCATTTTTTGACTATGAACACATGATAATGCTTATGAACTATGAACTATGATTTTTATGAAGATATGCATGCTTTTATGAGATTGATGTTTATGACTTGAGGATGCTTTTAGATGAAAGTTTTAATGAAATTGTGAAAGTTTTCTCACGTATTAATATGATCATGATTGTGAAAGGATTTCTCACATAAGGATTCATAAGGTTGAAAGGTTTTCTCACCTAAGTTGAATCAAGATTTAAGGAGTTATCCTAAATGACTTTAGCTTGGATTGGTAGCTTAATTGTCCCTTTCTATGGATGGTGAAATAAATATGATTAATGACTATTCCGTGGGATTTTACTTAGCATCGAGAGGATATTGAGATGAAGGCTCTCCCATTAGTAGAGGTAGGATCTCTAGTAGCAATCTCCTTGTCCTTAACTACATGCCCCCATAGGATGTCTTAGCTAATGGATCCACGTAAGCTATAAGTTTATGGTCCTTACCTTGGCAAGTGGGACATCTTTTTTCAGTGAGGGATAGTCACTGAATTCCATGTTTTAGCTCACATGGTCTATGTCAATTAATGGTAAACATTCCATAATAATGAACTAGGTTACTTCCGAGTATCTCACAAAGTGTTCTAAATATGTTAAGCTTGCATTGATCATGATTATGACTTGTGGTTTCTAACCCTTTGACCATGTCATGTAAAGTTTTTTTTTAGTATGATTTCATATCGTTTATGCATTGCTATCATACTTAGTACATTCCATGTACTAATGCATACTTGTGCCTACATTGTTTCACTAATGTAGGGTCCGAAGCTCCTACCTCGCATACTTGTGGCTAGTTGATCTCATTGACAATTTGAAGATCAAGAGTTGGTGAGTCCTCATGTTTCCGTGGACCATGACGCTCTTATATTTTTTTTTACTTTAGTTTTCAAACATTTGTACGTGGTATATGGGTTATGTCCCAACCACTTCTTTTGATGTATTGGATGGTTTGTTGAGACTATATTAGACTTCCACTTTGTCAAACTCTTTTGATATGAGAATGCTTCTTTTAAAATCTTTTATTTTTATTATCTTGTATGATGTATGCTAAGTGGCTTGTGTAGGGCTTTTCGGGGTTCTATACGCCATGTTACACCTAGGGTATATTTTGGATCATTACAAACTTGGTATTCAGAGCACAAGATTTAGAAATTTCTAGGATGTCTCACAAGCCACGCCGAGTAGAGTCTTGTTCATGAGTGTGAAGCACGTCACATTTATGAATAGGAGGCTATAAGATGTTTAGGAAATTCCACTTCTTTCACTACTCTAAAGTTGTGCCATAGAGTCTATTTCTGTAAAGATCCTTCTCCTAAATCGTGTTCGATCCTTTTCAGGATATGGCCCGTAGAAGAGCTTACGTGAGAAGGAATGCAAATGACAACATGGAACAAGGAGCTCGACAAGTTCCGGCCTACCCTTTGGCCGAGTAAGTGACAAATGCAGAGTTTCGAACCGCTTTTCCTACTTTGGCCCAAGCCATGACGGCCCAAGCCACACTACAACAAATATGATACGACATCAAATTCGTCAAATTAGCTACGACATCAAATTCGTCACTAATTGGTCGCTTTTAGTGACAAAATTTACTTTTCGTGCTTAAAGATATGAGACACATACTTTTAGTGACAAAACATAAAAATTCTTAGCAAAGTTTTGTCCACTAAAGTTTCCCAAAAAAAAATTTAATTGACGCCATTTGTTAAGTAGTGCTAGTCAAGAATTTAAAGTTATCAGTGGCAATTATTTCGTCACTAATAATGTATCTAATTCATGACAAATTATTCTTTTTCCTTAAAATTTATTAATTTTTGTACACAAAAGAATTTCGTCTCAAAAAATATGTTGTTACAATATCGACAAATTAGAGTTCATAGTTAAATATTATAAGTTTTAGCTATAAAAAATTAGATTTAATTATGACATTTATTTTCTTCACTAATAATATAAATAATTGGTGACAAACATTTTATTGTCTCTAATCAATCTGTGATTTAGTGACAACAAAAGATTGTCATAAAATATGTAAGGTGTTAAATAGCGACGACTTAAAATTTGTAGTGAATAATTCAACTATTTTCTACGAAAAAAATTCATAGCTAAATACAATTTTTTTTGCTACAATTGTTCATAATTACAAGTGACAACTTACAAAAAAAATAATACAAGTGCTTCATAAGAAATAGACAGAGTCCATTCGTTAATTGGCGAGGGAAAGAATTAAAACCAACGATTTGGTCAATTTTGTAAAAATGAAAAAAATTAATTCATCAATTTTCTTAAATTACGCAATTATAAAATGCATCATTTGAAAAATACAACCCAAGTTATAAGTACCGTGAGTGGGTACTATTCTACCACTAGATCACTAATATTTGTTGGTTTAACACTTTTGTTTTTTTATTTGATACACTTTCATCAATAAAGACGATAGAAAAATTAATTTCTCAAGTCTTGGTGCTAATTTTTGTGCGTGTCTATTGATTTTGTGATTGGTAAGTTGCATAGACTAAGTCGATCTATTTGCTTCTGTCTAAAATTATTATACATATTTAATAGTGATTTCACATACGTACGTAGAGCAACTATACAGAGATAACATCGATTTACAAGCTTATACTTTGCAAAGGTGCGAAATATTTCATGAATTTCTATTAACTTTTTCTATCAGTGTGAAAATTGAAATAAACTAAAAAATAAAAGCACAAATGAAAGAAATTAACCAACTAGGATTTCAAATATATTATGATGAAGTACCATAATTATGGGTATCGATGTTTTTTTTAAACAATTGATTTACTGATCGAATTGAACCGATTATTATATTTTTTTTAATAAAATTGAAAGTTTAATTTATATAAATTTATAATTGTACTGAATAATTTTTTTGATTTATAAACCTATTAAATAAAATGATAGAATCTTAATGAATATATTTAAAGATAGTTTAAAAAATATATTGTCTAATTAAATAACTACATCTACATAGCCCATATTTTTAAACTACACCCGTATTGTCTTTTTTCACAAGACACACACACACACAATATATATATATATATATATATATATATATATATATATATTTTGATGACAAAGGGAAACCCGCAGCCGCTACCCTTTAGGTGCGCACAGGGTAAAACCCCCGCTCCTATGCAATAGCTCGCAAATCACATAGGAGAGGTAGCCCGCACTAGGCAAGTCCGGTGCGACGAGCTCGACCCAGAATGCAAACCCCTTGCTTGCGCTGGCAAGAGGTTTCGAACATGAGACCTCCAACATAGAAGTCCCAAGCCCAAACCACTGGGCCACCCCGAAGGGTATATATATATATATATATATATATTTGTGGCATCTTGGTAGTCTCCACTAGTTCTGTTATTTTTATAAAGATTTTGGATGTAAGTTCAAAGTTTTATTACTAATGTGTTTGGTCCATTATTTGTACTATATGTTTCAACCACGTAATATAAAATTCAATTAATAAAAATAGTCGTGGACTTTATTTTAAATTTAAAAAAATATCTATTTAAAGGATAAGTAAATTTTGCATAATAATATTTTATTAATGACAATTAAAACTCATTTATCTATATAGACAATAAAATATAAGATAGAAGTTAAACTTAAATATACACATACACAAACATATAAACCCACCAAAATGAAAAAATATATAAATATTTTTCCTCATACCAAACACATTTGTACATCTTTGATTTAGTAAATGTAAAATAAGAAGAGAGAATGACTTTCAGCCATTTGGATACGGATAAATACAATATGGGGTTTATATTGAAAATAATTATCGTGCAAACTCTTGCCAAATATTGGCAGACATAAAATATAATCTACATTTGAATGAATTGTGGGTGGTAAATTTCATGCATTTGTGTGTGTGTGTATAAATAATCATATAATATATTATTTCTATAAAAGTTAAATTTGAAAAAAGTGAATGAAGTTAAAAATAAAATAAAAATGAGAGACAAGAGAGAGTTGATTGGATGGTAAGCACTCCTCACTTCCAACCTTGAGGTTGTGAGTTCGAGTCCCTAAGAACACATAATGTGGGAGCTCCTAGGGAGGGGTTAAATTTTTTTGGCAAGAGACAATAATAATATGAAAAACAAATTATTTATGTATTTGAAAGTGGAAAGTATTGTAATTGCAATTGAATAATTGGATTAAATCATTTTCAAGATTTATGATTATATATCAATTAATATGATTAATAAATAATATCAATATAAAATAATTAAATGTCATCAATTATTAGTTATTAGTGACAAAATATTTCTTCATCAAAGGTAACTTTCAGCAACGACAAAATCATAGATTTAACAACAAAATTATTAACTTTTTTTTATAATAATAAATTTGTCCCTAATTAATACATTTAAGGACAAAATAATTTTTTTATATATAAAATAGAGTCATTAGTGACGAAATTAGATTTTGTTCAACTACGAAATACATATAACTTTAGAGACAATTGATGTCGTCACTGAAGTATTGTAATTGCAATTGAATAATTGGATTAAATCATTTTCAAGATTTATGATTACATATCAATTAATATGATTAATAAATAATATCAACATAAAATAATTAAATGTCATCAATTATTAGTAATTAGTGACAAAATATTTCTTCATCAAAGGTAACTTTCAGCAACGACAAAATCACATATTTAACAACAAAATTATTAACCTTTTTTATAATAATAAATTTGTCCCTAATTAATACATTTAAGGACAAATTAATTTTTTTATATATAAAATAGAGTCATTAGTGACGAAATTAGATTTTGTTCAACTACGAAATACATATAACTTTAGAGACAATTGATGTCGTCACTGATTGAAGTAAAATAATTAGTGACGATATAATTTTGTCAGTAGTAATAACCTTTTAAGTGACAAAGCATACGATTAACTACAAAAAAATATACTTTTTACAACAAATAAATTTTTCATTAATGTTTATGCATTTGTGGACGTTTTTTCTTTCTGTAGTTAATATAATACTTTTAGCAACGAGGATTCGAAGTCAAGCGTCCCTTAATTGAGGTCTCTAATCGAGTGCTGGAAGATGCCTTGTACTCAACAAGGAAAGAACAGGTGCAATATCAGTATACAAACAATAGTGTACTTGTAGGAACACATGGCCAGTCCAAGCTATGAATGTAAACAATTAACCACAATATAATAAACATAGGACAACTCATATAACAACAATCACCAGTATATATAGACTCCTGAACACAATATCATGAAATCAACCAATGCCTAGATGTATGTCCCACATGATCAAAAAGGCGAACACCCAGTCCTCTCATGGAACCAACAATATACATATATGGTCCTTTCATGGTGTCATGACTGAGTTTCTCAGATCATGATGACAACTACTATATATCCCACCAGTAGGTAAGCCTAACCCATAGCCCAAAATCAAAAGCAATCGGCTATCATGCAGAAGATGAACATGAAGAAGCAAGGAACAATAATCAGAAGAAGAAGAAGGAGAAACAAATAGAAAAGTACATAACAAGATAATCCCAAGACCTCTCATCAGTCAGTAATCGAACATCTAGTCAATATAAGAGTACAAGGCTTTTACAAATATAATGTAATGACCCTCCAGGTCATTTTCACTATTTTCTGACCTTTACTGTAGTGGCCTCAAGTTATTTATGACTTGATGGGACTAATAGTTCGGTCGTCATGTCGTTCTTTTGAGTTTTCTGCAAGTTTCCATGTTTTGGAGCCTTTGAAATTTGAACGGTTGACTTTGGTCAAAAGTTCAAGAAGAAATCCTCAGAATACAATTTTAATGGTTTCGTTAGCTTCAGAATATCAAATTTGGTCTAGAAAGAAACCTTTCATGCGGGTCCCGAGGCTTCTGGCTCATTTTGGCTACTTGTGGTTTTTGTCTTATAACTGAGCTTGGTGTGGGACCTATTTTTTATTGAGACAATTTCATATGGAAGTTTCAATGGTGTCGTTGAGTCCAGAATGCTGAATTCGATGGAATAGCATATTTTTCTTGCACGCACGGGGTTCTGAATAAATCTCGAGCACCCCGTCGGAGCCTTTTCAAATCATAAAGTTGAGCAGATAATACACCAGCTGGTGCAACACCCTTATCTATTCGCATTCGTGTGCCTGCTGCCATGTTCGTGCAGGCTGCTCATCTTGGACTTTGCGTTCGGGAGGTTGCTGACGCATTAGGGAAGGCTTGACAACCTTGTGCATCGCGCTTGTGGGATGGTCTTTGTGATCACGGAGAGGAGTCACCTTGACCCTCTGCATTCACGGGAGGACCTCCGCATTTCCAAATGAGGATCTGGGTCAGCCTGACCCTGTTGACCTCCGTAATCGCAGCTTGGGGCCTCTGTTCGCGGTAGTTACATGACTGGTCATTTAATTAAGACCAGTCCATTTTTTAGCCTTCTTTCTAATATTTCAAAGTCGATTTTGGGAGGTAAAAATCTCCAAATTAGGAAATTCTAGTTGCGTTGGTTTGGGTTTTTGCATGTCTTCGTATTTGAGAGATCGGAAAAGTGTGGGGAGCTTTGAGAAGAGGTAATTTCTATCCCAGATGAATTGCCCAAATCCTTAAATTGTGGTTTCTTGTGAATTTTTTTGCATGGGCTATTTTAGTCCGTTTCTAAGCTTGAATTGTACCCATTTTTGGGGAAGAAATTCCTTGAGCTATTTTGCACCTTTTAACATAGTCAATTTTGAGATTCCTTGTGCGGCCCCCATATTTTTGTTTTGACTCAATTTTTAGTTCATCTGCAATTATAGCAATTTTGGTATGTAAACATCCTTATTGATGTTGTGATTGATGTTATGATAGAGTGGCAGTGATCAAAGGTGATTCAAAGGAGCAAAGTTCTAGTTCAGTGGGTCGAAGAGTGCGTGATTAGCTTCGAGGTAGGCTACGATCTACTTTCCTTTAGATTGTGCTTCATAAAATATTATTTAGCATGAATTGCATGTGGGTTTGTATTGTATGTAGCGGGTTTAGGATTCTCTTCCTTATTCCTTAATCCTTGATTCCCATATAAGCCTTGTGCTAGTTTAGTATCGTGAGATCCTTAGTTTAGGTCGGTGATCATTTTATTATGCCTTAGTCTAGGGTTTTTAGTCTCTTTGAGGTTGATATTTGATGCTTTATATCAATTGGTGTGTTTAGTACCTTTGAGCGAGTTTTGGTGCCCATTTGTTATTATTATTGCTTCCGATGAGTATTTTTTTAGTTTGATGCCCTTTGCTACTGTGGGGACCGTGGGTTTGCTTTGGTATTATGGGGATTCACCCCGATTAGACTTGTAGATGTGATGTAATTCCTATCTCTTGGATGGACCTTGGATCCTTTGATGCTTTTCTATCGTTGTAGGGTGGGGTTACCTGTGCTTGTTCCTTAGGGTGGTATTTTTTGGTAGATGCGGAGGTCCTTGACGTACTCTTTGAACGTTGATTTTTAAATAATTCCTTTCTTTTCTTGAGTAGAGTGGTTTCTTCTTATGATACCGTTGTTGAGTTGGTTGGAGTATTTTGTGCCCGAAGCCTTGGTCGAGGACCACCTGAATTTCAAGTTAGTTCTCTCCGCCTTAATAGCATGGTTGGGTTGGTGTTGTATTCTAATTGTGTGTGCCTTGTTTGGATGTTGGTGAGGGCATGCATTGCATTGGTTACTCATTCTCACGTGTCTTGTGGTACGATCCCGATTCAAGCATTGAATCATCATTGCTCTTTTTGGAGAAAGATTGTTTTCACTTTGTTATCATTTTAAACTGGTTTTAACGCGATTCGTAACACTTGAATCATTTTGATAAAGTGATTTTTGAGATTTAAGAGACGTTGAGGATGTGCTCCTTTTCTACTTGAAACATTAGACGCATCTAGGATGTGCTCTAATTTTTACTTGACCGGTTGAAGAGTTGCCAACCCTTTCTATATTGATTTGGTTCTATTTTATCTTTGATCACCATGATGAAGCATATCCAAGAGGATTGAGCATGTAAAACCTGGATCGAGACCACGTAGGTATATACGTACATTCTTGAGTCCCTTATGGATTCCACTGTCTGTGTGATTCATTAAACAGGAAGAGGGAGGCACATGGGTCCTACCTCGCTAGCTAGGAGTGGGGCTATGTGTATATAACTTGGCACTTGGAACTTGGCACTAATGGTACTAGTGATATCATTGCATAGCTCACATTCATATGCATTGCCTATCATCATCATGATTGGTTGTTATTTGTAACTGTTGGTCTTTTGGGAGGCCGTACGGGTTTAGTTTGATGTTGTGTACCTTCTGGCATATAGGGGCTCAGTAAGGTTATTGTTTGATTGATTGTGTACTTGTGGCAGTATGAAGGGTGGTCCTTTGTTTGCTGGTAGATACTTCCCTTGTTCTCCTCTAAATGGCCTTCTAGGCTTTTATGTGATGTTTGTCGTTATTTTGTATAGTATACCTCGGCTGTTTATTCTCTTAGTAGAGCTTCATCGTGAATAGGTTTCTGAATTAATGCTTCCAGGTTCATCCCTTGCCTCCTCTGTATGTTTATCTTATCCTTTCTCCCATGTAACGACTTATTTCTATTATGAGTTCTCTTTATTGCTTTAGTTACTTGTGATATATGCTCCTTCTTACCTATTATTCATGATTGTTTTATCTTTGGAGCTCACCTATGTCTACTGAGCACCACTTGTTAATACTCATTCTACACTTATGTGCCCTGCATATCATAGTATAAGTTCTTATTATTGATTTAGATCTCGTACGGAGCAGCTCTTGGGATTTCGTGACTGGGTGAGCCCTTGACACTCAGAGTTGCCTATCTCCCTCTGTTTTGGCTAGGGCTGGTCTTCATTTTTGTTTTCAAAGATAGTTGTGTATGTTGTATTGTCATTATACTCTTATTTTTAATTAGTTGCTCAAATACCAACTGATACCAAGTCTTGGGGTGTATTTTATGTATTTATTTGATTTTCTCTCTTTCCTTTACTTTTTATTCTTGTTAACTTTCACATTTCTTTTTTTTTTTCGCATCATAGCCCATTGCTTCTAGTTTTAGACTTTGGGTTTGACTTACCTATTGGTGGGACGTAGTAGGTGCCTTCATGACCTAAGATTTTGGGTTGTGATAGATTGGTATAAGAGTTCTAGGTTCACCGGTATTGTCGGAACGAGAGCAAGTGTCTAGTAGAATCTTGTGGATCGATGCAAAGACGTCTGTATCCTACCTTCGAAAGGTTATAGAGCATTCTTAGGAAATTTTATTTTTGATTCCTTATCATGTGTAATTGATTCTATCAACCTCTAACTACTTCCTTGAAACCACTCTTTCATAGATGGATAGCACGAAGTGTTTGATGGACACAGATGGGACGTCGACTTATATCACTAGGGCTTCGATGTCTGGTCAATACATTAGGGATATTCAGCAACTGTTAGAGGGTTTAGTGGTAGGCCAGATTCTGATAGAGTTAGTGGCTGCCTTTACTCCCTGAGACTCAGTGTTGGGATTTCTAGGTCTCTTCATGGATACACCATAGACTAGTGAGGTTCTTGGTACAGGGAGAGATTCGCAGACTAGAGTTAGGTTGGTAGACCACCAGTAGGGTTCTTTGTCAATTTTTGAGTACATGATTGAGTTTCTCGAGTTGGTCGGACATGCTCCCACATTGTTTCCTACAGAGCGGAACATGAATCAATGATTTATTAGAGGATCGAATTGACTTTGCCACTCCGTCTAGCATTAGAACATTTGATAGCAACTGAGTTTAATTTTCCTGAGGTTGTTAGTCATGTGAGGGCTATGGAGCATGTGTGTGTTGAGACTTATAGAGGTAGCGATAAAAGGCCCTACCATCAGTACAATGGTGATAGGATGTCACCTCGATGTAGGAAACATCTCAGTGAGGTTTATCCTCACTCTCAACCTACTGGACCCATGGCAGGAGCACCTCAGGTTCCAGGCGGTTCTGTGGCTATTTATGGTACCCATGGTGGACAAAGTTCACAATAGACTTCTCAGGGTTTGCATTCTAGAAATTAAGGTTCTAGGGTTCATTCTACTTCAGTCGAGCTATATTAGAAGGTTGTGTTTGGTGGGAAGTGTTATTTGTATGGTGAGTTGGGACAGCTTTCTAGGGGTGCCCTACATTTACGCATCACAAGCGATAGGCTTGATAGGTTCAGGCCCCCAGGGCCTCAATGCAGTTAGCTAGGGGTGGTCCCCAAAGTGTTAGAGGTGGTGCCCCGAGTATTGTAGGTGGTAGGGCAGACATTTAGTTCTGGGTTAGACAGGTTCCATTCTATGCTTCTTCAGGAAAGCCAAGGGCCGAGGCTCCAAGTATAGCTATTATAAATGCAATTTCATATTTCTATCCCTTGTTGCTTATGTTGTGTGAATTGGGTTTTCATGCCCATGTGTGCCTACTTGCATTGCTGTCTATTTTCTATTTGTTCTTAAATCCTTATTTGGTGCTATGTGTCTGTGTTTATCCCCTATAGATGATTTCTTTTAGTAGTGGATCAATTTGGCATTGTTTCTACGTTGGAGTAGCGGTCGAGTAGCATCTTGTTTCTTTGTGCTTAGCTAGCTTACTCTAGTTGGGTTTTCATTTTTGCTTTTCTGATGTGCTTGGCTTAAACAGTTACCTTTGTGTCTTTCCGTTCATTAGTTAGTTGGTATGAGGTTGGTTGGTGAGAGAATGGTGTGTCGGGAGGTGTGACCTTCTCTTGTTTCGCTAAAATTCAATTTGTTGATTATTTCCCTTGCCTTAAATCCTATTTTATGTTCCTTGGATTACGAGGTTGAGGTTTTGCTCTTTTGCTCTATCTAGTGTCTTTTATGGTGGGCTTAGTGTTTGGTATTGATGGTTAAGATGGCGTTTTGACTCTTCTTAGGTGATGTAGTGCTAGATGGTTGTGTATGAGTTGGGAGGGTTGGAAATGGAATAGTTTCATAGTGTTGTAAGTATGGCAATGACTTGGTCGGGAGTTTGTTGTGGAAGTTTTATGTGGAATACATGGGAAGGATAAAGTAATACACTTATGTTCTATTTAAGTTTACCCGGAAGGAGTAACTTTTCAGTGAGGGTGTCCATCTTGTTGATAATTGATTTATCAGGCCGAGTTTGGGATACTTTTGCCATTTATGGACTTCCGTATATTTAGCTAGCATTGTTCAGGATCTGGGTTATGGGAATGCTCTACATTGCGAGCAGGACTACTCTCTGTCACTGTGATTCTTAGTTAATACCTTGGTTTTGCCGGTGTCCCACAACGGTTATGTCGATGGTTCAAGATGTCAGACTTTTGATATGGTTATTTGTGGTGGCATTCATTGACAGCCTCTAAACTTTTATTTTTGCTAGAGATTGGAACCTGCTAAGAAGGTTCATCTTTAGGATAAAGTCAAAGTAATTAGTGGGATCAACAGTGTTCACTTGTTTCAAGGTGCGAGGTTCGCGTGTATCATTGTGGTTAACATGCAGTGGTTCGCTTTCATTATGTCACTCTTGATATGCTGGTTATGCTTATTCGCTACCTACCGGCTCAGTTTCCCTTGGATTAGGGTGGTTGCTTAAGATTTTCACTCGAGGGGTGATTCGTAGACTCATGGCATCAGTCTCTATCGCATATGGCTTAAGTTTTCTTAGTAATTCAGTTTCTAGAAGAACTTTTGGCAGAAGAGTAGTGTTGGATTTGGGCTTAGTGTGGTTTGCACCCATGGATTGGTCGTCCCTTGGAGTAGCTTGTTTAGTTTTGAGAGGTTGCATTCAGACTTAAGTTGTTTGTTTCGGGAGTCATTGGGAGTGATCTTTATGCTTGTGCCCTAGGCTGAGTTGCTTATTGTGGCTTTTACTACTCGTCGATGTTCAGGTGGTGCATGTATTTTGTGGTTGATGTTAGTGTGGTTACACGAGAAGTGTTCAGATGATGCTGGGAACTGTTAGTATGGTTCAGGATGGGTAGGATACCCATAATGCTTAGAAGGTGTTGGTTTTTGAGTATAAAGTGGACAATTTGACTTATGAGCTAATTAGCATTTTCCCTTGTCTGTTGGTCACTCCATTTTGTGGTATCTATGTGGTATTGGTTTATCTCAGATGATTCTGTTGCGTTCGGTTGAGTTTTGTCCGGTTGAATGGAAATTGTCCGGTTGAATGGAAAGCAATATCAAAGAAAGGAATTGGGTTGCTATTTTAGAGTTTTGAGACAATGAAGTTAACTCAAAAGTTTTCCTCTTAGACTGAGTGCAGTGTTGGCATTGTCCGATACGAGAGGGTGTCTGTAGGTCTGGCAAAGCATGCAGGCTCAGTAGCCTCATATTTCGAGCATTTATGCTTCACCTATTTCTTGACTTTCAAGGACAAAGGTTTCTTTAGTAGTGGATGTGGTAATGACCCTCCAGGTTATTTTTGCTATTTTCAACATTTAGAGTTTTCCTGTAGCGGTCCCAAGTCATTTATGACTTCCTTGGACTAACAGTACAGTCGCTGGGTCATTTGTTTGAGTTTTGTGCATGTTTTTGTATTTTGGAGCCTTTCCAAGTTGAACGATTGACTTTGATCAAAAGTTTAGGAAGACGTCCTTAGAATGTGATTCTGACGGTTTCGTTAGCTCCAGAACGTCGAGTTTGGTCTAGAAGGACCTTTCGTGCAGGTCCCAAGGCTTCCGAGCTCATTTCGAGCTACCTTAAGGTTTTTGACTTAAAATAGAGCTTGGGTGTGAGGCCCACTTTTTATTGAGATGACCTCGAATGGAAGTTTCGACGGTTCTGTTGAGTCCGAAATGTCAAATTCAGTGGAGTAGCATTTTTTTTTTGCGCCCACAGAGTTTTGAATGAATCCCGAGCACATCGTCAGAGCTTTTTCAAATATTAGTCCACACCCATGGAGGTAACATTTGATAAACACTCAACTATGTTCCATTATTCAGGGCATAGGTGGTCGTATGTAAAATAATATCCAACTTTAGAGGTCGGGGTTGAACCACAAGAATTGAAAGATGGAATTACCTTTAATTGATTTCACCACTCAAAGCAAACTAGCAAATTGAATTCTCAACAAGCATATATATATATCAACATGGGGATTTTAGTAAAGAAATAAATTTCATCAAGTAACAAAATGAGAAATCAACACAAATATGAACTACCAAATTTGGAAAGGACTAGGGGTGTGTGCATAACGATTGAGGTTTCAACTCAAATAGGCAAAGATTAATCACAATCAAATCGATTGATACATGAATAACGTTTGGTCTAGACTACATTTGATATCCTTTCGAACTATCAAATGTATGTCCCTTAGGAGTCGTTTGGCTTGAATTCAAGTTATGATGAGATTAGTTATGATGGGATAAATTATGATGGGATTAGTTATGATTGAATAAGTTATGATGAGATTATTTTTTATTGAGTGTTTGATTTGTTGTATTCAAAATAATAGGCATTGCATAAATTTTAAGAACAATTTATTTGTTTACAAAAGTACCCTTCATGAATGTGAAAGTGATGTATAAAAAGGGTTTAAAAGGACATTTTTGTCATTTACTTATTTTATCCTGGGATACGTTATCCCGGACAAACCAACCAAACAATAAATTAAGTGGCACTACAATGTATTCTCATGACTATTTGGTGTAATCCTTCACACCAAATGAACCCTTAGATTCTCTCGAACTCCAAGACCCTTTCAAATAAAACATCAAATGTTGCTTGAGTAGATAAACTATCCGTAGCTTATATCACTAAATGAGAAACTACTAGGCTTATCCCATCTCTAGCTCAAACCCATAGAGTAATTTTAACAAGTCCTCACTATTGAGTCTTATCCAACTTCATTTTGTTTCTCAAACAAAAACGGTGTTAGAGAGCTCAATCAATGTTTGCAACCACAGATTTTCAGATTAAAACTTCAGACAATAATAGATCCATGTAATATAATCAATTTTAGAACTAATTAATCAATACCTATTATGGATTTTACACCCCCATCAAGCACACACACCCTTAGCTAAGGATTTAGCTACTCATAAAAGAAGAAATAGAGACAATATCCATGTAGGAAATCTCCATTTCAAGCTAATGTGATTAACAAAATTGAAATTCGTGCTTGGAATGATACAAATTTGAGGTTTCTTTCTCTACAAGTTTAAAAAGTTTTTCACTATACTCTATAGATAATTTTTCTACCATAAAGAGAATTCTCTCTACTATCCCTAATTGGGAAGAAGAAAAAGATACATAATTATACAAATCTCAACTTATCATTGGAACTGTAATGACCCTTCAGGTCATTTGGGTGTTTGTGCCTCTTTTCTGTCGTTAGAGCATTTTTGTAGCGACCCCAAGTCATTTTTGACTTGCTGGCACTATAGGTTTGGTTGCCTGGTCGTTCGCTTGATTTTTATGCCTGTTTTCCTATTTTGGAGCTTTTGAACCTTGAAAAGTTAATTTTGGTCATAACTTCAGGTAAACGACCTTAGATGGGAATTCTAATGGTTCCATCAGCTTTGGAGCGGCCAAATTAGGCTAGAAGCATGGTTGGCCTGAGTCCCGGGGGTTCCGGTATGATTTTGGGGCCAGTTAGCCCTTTAGCCTTTGAAATTTGGCTTAAAGTTGACTTTGGTTAACATTCTATGTAAACGCACTCGGATGAGAATTTCGTCAGCGCGGTTAGTTCTGGAATGCCAAGTTTGGTCTAGAATGACCCTTCGAGAACTTTCGGGAGCTTCCGATCAAATTCCTAGGCCTCCGGTAGAATTTTGCTAAAATGGCCCATTAGGTGTGGGACCTACTTTTCATCGAAATCACCTCGTATGGGAATTTTGACTACGCCATTGAGTTTGGAACGTCAAATTTGATGGGGTAGTATATCTCATTTGCGTGCACGGGGTTCCGAACGAATTTCGAGCACCCCATCGGAGTTTAGGAGTTGTCCAAAACTCAACTGGTGCAGCTGATATCTACAGACACCTCTTCTCTCCGCGTTCGCGGGATAGGCTCCACGTTCGCGGAGGTGTAAGTGTGTCTACTCCACGTTTGCGGGCCTTGGCCGCATTCGCGGAGGTCTGAGGTATTCTTCTCCGCGTTCGCGGAGGCCTGGGGGAGTCTTCTCTCCGCGTTCGCGGATAGGGTTCTGCATTCACGGATGTGTGAATCCCTTCTCTCCACGTTCGCGGAGTAGTGTTTGTTTTCCCTCCGCGTTCGCGGGGCCTTGGCTGTCAGCGGGTTGCAGTGGCTTATAAAGGGAGGTCGAGGTCCTAGGCGTTCAGATTCTCGGTTGGTGATTCGAAGTCCTAGGCGTTCAGATTCTCATTGGTTTCATGGGTTTGTGGTCGATTTGCATTGGATGTTCTTCAATTTCTATGAATTTGAGGCGTAAGTTGCTATCCTAGGCCTTTTTTGTAAAGTTTTACTTTTCTTGTTGTTGGCTGTTTGGAGCTGATCCGAGTCCCGATGGAAGTTCCATTTTGGAATACAAGTTCGGGGGAGGATTTGGGACCTATTCACTAAGTCAATTTTGGAAAATTTAGAGTGGTTCCCACATTTCTTGATTTTGACTCCAAAATTGGTCTATCTCCGATTTTGAAGTTTTTAGTGTCTAAACAACCGTATTGACGCTGTGACTCTATTTTTGACAGTGTGGCAATAGTTTGAGGTCGTTCGGAAAGGGAAAGCTCCGGCAGAGTGACTTGGAGCGTGCGTGATCGGCCTTCTGGTAGGTTACGGCTTCCCTTCTTCCTAGATTGAGCTTGAATGCGTAATTATTTGTCGACTTGTGTGAATCTGGGTTGGGTAACTAGTATTTCTGTTCCTCTTCTCTAATTTCTTCGTTTAGAGTTGATTTTTGGACTGTTCGAGGCTAGTATCATGCTTTAGTGTGGGCTATTGAATTGGGTTGTTGATGATTTTTTGGGGTTATCTGTTCTCGCATGCGTGGGATTGGGATATTTTCTTGTGTTTTGTTGTTTGCAGTGAATTTTCGACCTTAGAATAGGTTAGGTTAGTGTTGCCTTAGTCCCACGCATCTGGTTGACTTGAGTATGTATCCGACGTTTATTCGGATGGACTAGATCCTTGTAGAACGGTGTAGCAGACTTTGGTATGATAGTATGGGCCTTAGTTTAGGAAAATTAGTAGCTTTTTGGATTTTCTATTCTTTCTCTTCCTATCTCTACGGTTCTGGGGTGCTGTCAGAAGATTTTACTATTGCGTCGATTGACGGTTGGGTCGTGATAGGTTGAGAGCTTTCGGTTGATATCCTTGTGGGAGAGCCTTCCCGCGGTGCCTAGCCTTGTGTTGAATTGGTTGGCGGTGGCTTGATTAGGTTTGAGGCGGCTAGCTCCAGTACGAGTCTGACATTACACGGTTAGAGTCCGTTATTTTCAGCTTGAGACTATTGAGCAAGGGCTGCTAGCTCCAGTCCGAGGTTGACTTTACACAGTTAGAGTCTATTAATTCCAGCTTGAGATTGTTGAGCGAAGGGTGTTATTTCCAGTCCGAGGCTGATGTTACACGGTTAGAGTCCGTTATTTCCAACTTGAGACTGATGGTTTCGGTTTGAGGCCCAGGTTCTTTTATTTACAATTTGAGGCCGTTATTTCCAGTTCGAGGCTGACGTTACACGGCTAGAGTTCGTTATTTCAAACTTGAGACTGATGATTGGGTTCGAGGCTCAGGTGCTATCTTTATTAGGTTCAAAGCCCATGGGTGTTAAGGCTGTTGGAGTTGGGTTCCCTTCTTTCCGTAGCGTAGATTCTCTGTGTACCTGTCGGGCTTATGGGGTCCGTTCGGGTTCTTCTTTGTCTGTGCTTGAGTGGGCCTACCGGGTATTATGGGGGGGCCAATTGGGTTTAGTTGTGATACTCTTAGATTTACTTTTTGTTACTCTATTCCTGTTCTATTGACCTCTGTTGTGTTGATTCTATCTTGTCTGCATGTTTTTACCTTTCTTGCTCAATCGGCCTATGATGCCTACTGGGTATCTGTTGTTTTGGTACTCATGCTACACTCTGCATGTGTTTTCGTGATGAAGGTCCGAGCACCAGTCATCAGCGTTGAGTTCGAGCCTGCAGCTGTCTATTCAGGAGACGAGGGTGAGCATTTGGCGTTCTGAGATTACCTATCTCCTTCTGTATTTATATTTGACTTGTCTTTTTCTTTCGAGACAGTTTGTTTCTGTGGTCCACTTTTGGAACTTATACTGTTGTTAGTAGTTCTGTACTTGTGACTTCCAGGTTCTGGGAGGTGTCTTGTATATATATAGTTTTCGTTTCGTTTCCGTCTTCTCTTGTGTGTTCTCATTTTACGTTTCCGCTTAGTTGAGGTTAGTTTCCACCCTTAGTCCCATTACTGCTAAGTTTCGGGATAGGGTTTTGGCTGGCCTACTGGTGGGGTGGTAGGTGCCATCATGACTCGAGATATCGAGTCGTGACAAGTTGGTATTAGAGCCCAGGTTCGGTTGTTTCACTCGTACAGAGCTAGCATCTAGTAGAGGCCTGTAGATCGGTGCGAAGACGTCCGTGTCTTATCCTCGGGAGGCTACAGGATGTCCGTAGGAGGTTTTCTTGTTTTGATTCTTGTTCGTGCGTTATTGTCTGATTGGTATCATGAAATCTTACTTGTTTCACTCTGTTGCATGATGGCTCATACGCGCAGTAGAAGTGACACAGAGGTCGAGGTGGTGCTCCGGCATCAGGCCGTGAAAGAGCGAGAACTCCAGATCCGGAGGTTGAACCTCATAGAGAGCATATTCCTCCTCAGCCGGTGGAGCCGGGACCAGCCCAGCCACCGCCCGCACCAGCTGGCGCCCTTGATCTTTAGGGCATGCTTGCCCAGATCCTCGGTGTTATCGGGGATATGCAGTAGCAGAAGCCGGCCCCAGCACCAGTCCCAGAGCCGATTCCAGCACAGCAGAAGCCGGCCGCTAGCACCAGTTGCGGTTCAGCCGGACCCTTTGGACGGGGTTATACCACTGCGAGAGTAGAAGATGCTCAGGGTGTTTCTCAGACTATCACCGCCGAGGTTTTCAGGGGCTGTATGGGAGGATGCCCATGAGTTTATTACTACTTGCCGAGAGCGACTACATACTTTGGGCATAGTGGAGTTGAGGGCAGCCGACTTCACGGCATATCAGCTAGACGAACCGGCCAGACAGTGGTGGCGTTCTTTCATCGAGACCAGGCCAACTGGATCACCACCAGTATCATGGATGAATTTTCAGAGGCTTTTCTGGCCAGATTTATTCCACTGAGCATCAGGGATCGACTTCGGGATGAGTTCTCAAGGTTGGAGCAGGGCTCCATGACAGTATCCGAGTATGAGGCCAGATTTCTTGAGTTGTCCCGTCATGCCACCATGATTATGCCTACAGAGGAAGAGCGGGTCTGATGTTTTGTTAGAGGTCTGAGGCTGCACTTAAGGATTGAGTCACAGTCTATGTTATCAGCGGGCCGTTCTTTTCTGGATGTGGTGGACCATGCCTGCACTATTGAGTAGCTCTATTGCAAGGCCCACGAGGGCAGCGGCAAGAGGGCTAGGCCAGATGATAGCTTCAGCGGGACCCGTCATAGGCCGAGGGATACCTGAGACCGGGTTCATCAGAGGTTCCATCCAGGTCAGCCTAGTCGCCCGTTCCAGGCTTCATTACAGATCTCAAAGGGTGACCAGCACCGTTAGAGTGGGCATAGTGCCGGCCTAAGTTAGGGCCGAGGTGGTTTCCAGGCAGGTTCATCAAGTCGGGGTGGCCGGCCTTCAGCAGTGAGCAGATCTTCGCGGGGTTGCTTTACTTATGGGGAGCTTGGTCATTGGTCTAGGGAGTGCCCTGTCTCCAGATCAACTTTACCGGCTCCTCAGGTGGTGAGACCGGTTTCAGCGATAACATCTTCAACTAGAGGAGGAGGGTAGCAACAGGGTGCTCGAGGAGGTCCTCGGGGAGGCTTGACAGATGGTAGAGTGGATGCACAGGGTAAATGTGCCCAGGGCCATTTCTATGCATCTCCAGCTAGAGCAGAGGCCGAGGCATCTGATGATGTGATCACAAGCATGGTTCTTTTATGCCATCACTCTACTTCAGCCTTATTTGATCCTGGTTCTACTTATTTGTATGTGTCGGCTTATTGTGTACCTCGATTGGGAGTGAGTCCTGAGCCCTTATATGTACCTTTGCGTGTTTCGACCCCAGTAGGGGATTCTTTAGTAGTGGATCGGGTTTGTAGATCTTGTGTGGTGACTATTCGGAGGCAGGACACTCTGGTTGATCTTATTGTGCTTTGTATGGTAGATTTTGGTGTGATTCTGGGCATGGATTGGCTATTCCCTCACCGGGCCGTCTTGGATTGCTATGCCAAGACCGTTACTTTAGCCATGCCTGGTATTCCGCCAGTGATGTGGCAGGGCTCTTGTAGTCGCATGCCGATCGGAGTGATTTCTTATGTTCAGGCTCGGAGGCTAGTGGCTGGCGGATGTTTGACATATTTGGCGTATGTTAGAGATGTTAGTAGGGAGAGCCCTACGGTTGATTCAGTACCTATAATCCAACAGATTGCTAATGTGTTTCCTACTGACCTTCCTAGCCTACCCCTAGAGCGAGATATTGATTTTGCCATTAATTTAGAGCCAGGTACTCGTCCTATTTCTATCCCATAATACCATATGGCACCCGCAGAGCTCAAGGAGCTCAGTGTTCAGCTTCAAGACCTCTTGGGTAAGGGGTTCATTTGGTATAGTGTATCGCCTTGGGGTGCCCCAGTTTTGTTTGTGAAGAAGAAGGATGATACCGTGCGGATATGTATAGACTACAAGCAACTGAATAAGGTGACGCTGAGGATCCGTTACCCCATGCCTTGTATTAATGATCTGTTTGACCAGCTTCAGGATGCCGCAATGTTTTCGAAGATTGACTTAAGATCTGGCTACCATCAGCTGAGGGTTAGGGCAACGGACATCCCTAAGACAACATTTAGGACTCGTTACGGCCATTATGAGTTCCTAGTGATGTCTTTTAGGTTGACTAATGCCCCTGCCGCTTTCATGGACTCGATGACTTGTGTATTCAGGCTGTATCTGGACTCCTTCGTCATAGTTTTTATTAATGATATCTTAGTATACTCGCGGAGCCATGGTGAGCATGAGCAGCATCTGAGGATAGTGCTCCAGACTTTGAGAGATCATCGACTTTATGCCAAGTTCTCAAAGTGCGAGTCTGGCTTGAGTCTGTAGCATTCTTGGGGCACGTGGTGTCAAAGGATGGCATTATGGTGGATCCGGCGAAGATTAAGGTTATCCGTGATTGGGCTAGGCCCACTTATGTGACTGAGGTTTGGATCTTCGTCGGATTGGCAGGGTACTACAGGCACTTTGTTGAGGGTTCCTCCACTATAGCAGCACCTCTGAATCGGTTGACTCGCTAGGATGTTCCCTTTGTGTGGTCGGAGGAGTGTGAGAGGAGCTTTCTGAGGCTCAAGGAGTTGCTTACCACCGTTCCTATATTGACTCTTCCAGTTGAGGGTGAGGGCTTCACGGTTTATTGTGACGCATCCAGCGTTGGTTTGGGTTGTGTTCTGATGCAGCAGGGTCGGGTTATTGCTTATGCGTCGAGGTAGCTTAAGCTTCATGAGCGCAACTACCCTACTCATGATCTGGAGTTGGCAGTTGTAGTTTTTGCGCTTAAGATCTAGAGGCATTACCTTTATGGAGTTCATTGTGAGATCTATACCGATCACCGGAGCCTTCAGTACATTATGAGCCAGAGGGATCTTAATTCAAGGTAGCGCCGTTGGATCAGGCTCCTGAAGGACTATGATCTCTCTATTCTCTACCACCCAGGCAAGGCGAATGTAGTAGCGGACGCCTTGAGCCAGAGGACAGAGAGTATGAGTAGTCTAGCCTTCCTTTCTGTTTCAGAGTGACTCTTGGCTATGGACATTCAGTCTTTAACCAATCAGATGGTCAGGCTTGATGTTTCAGATTCCAGCCGGGTGTTAGCTTATGTGGGGGTTCAGTCATCTCTACTTGATCAGATCTGTAGTCGTCAGTTTGAGGATGAGGCGTTGGTGGCACTCAGAGGCAGGGTTTTGGCAGGTGATTCCGGGCAGGTTACGCTAGATTTAGATGGGGTTTTTAGGTTTGTTGGCCGTCTGTGTGTTCCGAGAGTTGGTGATTTAATCCAGCTGATCCTTAGCGAGGCCCATGATTCTAGATATTCTATCCATCCGGGCACAGCTAAGATGTATCATGATTTGAGGCAGCACTATTGGTGGAGCGGTATGGGGAGGGACATCTCAGACTATGTGTCTCGTTATTTGTGTGGTCAGCAGGTGAAGGCCAAGCATTTGAGGCTTGGTGGGGAGTTGCAGAGATTACCCATTCCTGAGTGGAAGTGGGAGTGCATCACCATGGACTTTGTTATGGGGTTGCCACAAACTTCTAGAGGTGTTGACAGCATTTGTGTCATCATAGATCGATTGACCAAGTCAGCACACTTCATCCCAGTTCATTCTTCCTTCAGTGCTGAGAGGTTAGCCCGTATCTATAATCGGGAGGTAGTCCGTCTGCATGGTGTGCCTGTTTCTATCATTTTAGATTGGGCTTCACAATTCACTTCCAGATTTTGGAGAGTACTTTAGGAGGAGTTGGGTACCCGTGTCGATCTTAGCACAACTTTTCACCTGCAGACCGATGGCCAGTCAGAGCATACTATTCAGGTTTTTGAGGATATGATGCGGGCATGTGTTATGGATTTTGGAGGCCAGTAGGACCAGTTCTTACATTTGGCGAAGTTTGCGTACAACAACAGCTACCATTCCAGCATTCAGATGGCCCCGTTTGAGGCCTTATATGGTAGGCATTGTCGCACTCTAGTTGGTGTGATTGAGTCTACGGAGCCTAGGCCGAGGGGTACAGATCTGTTTCAGGAGACCTTGGAGCATGTGAGGTTGCTTCAGGATAAGCTCAGGACGACTCAGAGTAGATAGCAGAGTTATGCAGATTGCAGGCGTCGACAGTTCAGATTTGCCGTGGGTAATAGAGTATTCCTCCGAGTATCGCCAATGAAGGGCATGATGAGATTCGGGAGGCGGGGCAAGCTTAGCCCCATGTATATTGGGCCATTTGAGATTTTGAGGGCAATTGGTGAGGTGACCTATGAGTTAGCTTTACCTCCAGCATTCTAAGCTATTCATCCGATTTTCCATGTTTCGATGTTGCGTCGGTATGTTCCATATGAGTCTCATGTGCTCCAGTATGATGCCATTGAGTTGGATGATCGCCTGACCTATATTGAGAAGCAGTTGCTATTTTGGCAAGATATGTGAGGCAGCTGAGGTCGAGAGCCATTCCTATAGTTAAGGTCCGTTGGAGGCACCGTCTAGTTGAGGAGGCTACCTGGGAGACCGAGCGGGAGATGCGGGAGCAGTTCCCCAGCTTATTTGAGCCCTCAGGTACTTCTTGACTCTTACTTTCGCGGACGAAAGTCCTTTTAGTAGTGGATGTTGTAATGACCCTACAGGTCATTTGCGTGTTTGTGCCTCTTTTCTATCGTTAGAACATTCATGTAGCGACCCCAAGTCATTTTTGACTTGCTGGCACAGTAGGTTCGGTTGCCTGGTCGTTCGTTTGGTTTTTATGCCTATTTTCCTGTTTTGGAGTTTTTGAACCTCGAAAAGTTGATTTCGGTAATAACTTCAGGTAAACGACCTCAAATGGGAATTTTGACGGTTCCATCAACTCCAGAGCGGACAAATTAGGCTAGGAGCATGGTTGGCCTGAGTCCCGGGGGTTCCGGTATGATTTTGGGGCCAGTTAGCCCTTTAGCCTTCGAAATTTGGCTTAAAGTTGACTTTGGTCAACATTCTTGGTAAACGCACTCGGATGAGAATTCCGTCAATGCGGTTAGTTTTGAAATGCCGAGCTTGGTCTAGAATGACCCTTTGAGAACTTTTGGAAGCTTCCAATCAAATTCCGCGGCCTCCGGTAGAATTTAGCGAAAATTATCCATTGGGTGTGGGACCCACTTTTTGTCGAAACAACCTCGTATAGGAATTTTGACTGCTCCATTGAGTCCAGAACGATGAATTTGATGGGGTAGCATATCTCATTTGCATGCACGGAGTTCCGAACGAATTCCGAGCACCCCGTTGGAGTTTTGGAGTTGTCCAAAACTCAGCTGGTGCAGCTGATATCTGCATATACCTCTTCTCTCCGCGTTCGCAAGATAGACTCTGCGTTTGTGGAGGTGTAAGTGTGTCTATTCCGTGTTCGCAGGCCTTGGCCACGTTCGCGGAGGTCTGAGGTATCCTTCTCTGCGTTCGCGGATAAGGCTCCGCGTTCGCGGAGGTCTGGGAGGCCTGGGGGAGTCTTCTCTCCGCGTTTGCGGATAGGGTTCCGTGTTCGCGAAGGTGTGAATACCTTCTCTCCACATTCGCGGGCCCCTGGCCGTGTTCGCAGAGTAGTGTTTTTTTCCTTCTGCGTTCGCGGAGGTCAGCGGGTTGCAGTGGTTTATAAAGGGAGGTCGAGGCTCATTTAGAAGAATGTTTGAAAATTCATATCTCCCTCATCTTTGATCGGTTTTTGGTAATTTGAAGTCCTAGGCGTTCAGATTCTCGTTGGCTTCGTGGGTTTGTGGTTGATTTTCATTGGGTGTTCCTCGATTTCCGTGAATTTAAGGCGTAATTTGCTATCCTAGGCCTATTTTGTAAAGTTTTGCGTTTCTTGTTGTTGGCTGTTTGGTTCTGATCTGAGCCCTGATGGGTGTTCTGTTTTTTAATACAAGTTTGGGGGGGATTTGGGACCTCTTCACGGAGTCAATTCTAGAAAATCGGGAGCGGGTCCCACATTTCGCGATTTTGACTCCGAAATTGGTCTGTCTCCGATTTTGATGTTTTTAGTGTCTAAACGACCGTATTGACGCTGTGACTCTATTTTTGGCAGCGTGGTAGCAATCTGAGGCCGTTCAGAAGGGGAAAGCTCCGACAGAGTGACTTGGAGCGCGCGTGATCGGCCTTCTAGTAGGTTACGACTTCCCTTCTTCCTAGATTGAGCTTGAATGCGTAATTACTTTTTGACTTGTGTGAATCTAGATTGGGTAGTTAGTATTTCTGTTCTTCTTCTCTGATTTCTTCGTTTAGAGTTGATTTTTGGACTGTTCGGGGCTAGTATCATGCTTTAGTGTGGGCTATTGAATTAGGTTGTAGATGGTTTGTTGTGTGTTATCTATTGGTGGGTTATCTGTTGTCGCATGCATGGGATTGGGATATTTTCTTGTGTTTTGTTGTTTGCGGTGAATTTTCGACCATAGAATAGGTTAGGTTAGTGTTGCCTTAGTCCCATGCACCTGGTTGACTTGAGTATGTATCCGATGTCAATTCGGATGGACTAGATCCTTGTAGACCGATATAGCAGACTTGGGTCTGATAGTATGAGCCTTAGTTTAGGTGAATTCGTAGCTTTCTGGATTTTCTATTCTTTCTCTTCCTATCTTGCGATTTTGGGGTGCTGCCGGAAGATTTTGCTATTGCGTCGATTGACAGTTGGGTTGTGATAGGCTGAGAGCCTTCGGTTGATATCCTTGTGGGGGCGGCATCCCACGGTGTCTAGCCTTGTGTTGAATTTGTTGGTGGTCGAGGCGGCTAGCTCCAGTCCGAGTCTGACGTTACACGGTTAGAGTCCGTTATTTCCAGCTTGAGACTTTTGAGCGGGGGCTGGTAGCTCCAGTCCGAGGCTGATGTTACACGGTTAAAGTCCGTTATTTCCATCTTGAGATTGTTGAGCGAGGGGTGTTATTTCCAGTCCGAGGCTGATGTTACACGGTTAGAGTCCGTTATTTCCAGCTTGAGATTGAAGGTTTGGGTTCGAGGCCCAGGTTCTATTATTTATGGTTCGAGGCCGTTATTTCCAGTCCGAGGCTGACGTTACACAGTTAGAGTCCGTTATTTCCAGCTTGAGACTGATGATTGGGTTCGAGGCCCAGGTGCTATCTTTATTGGGTTCAAGGCCCATGGATATTAAGGTTGTTGGAGTTGGGTTCCCTTCTTTCCATGGCATAGATTCTCTGTGTACCTGTCGAGCTTATAGGGGTCCGTTCGGGTTCTTGTTTGTCTGTGCTTGAGTGTGCCTAGCGTGTATTATGGGGGGGGGGGCAGTTGGGCTTAGTTGTGATATTCTTAGATTTACTTTTCGTTACTCTATTCCTATTATGTTGACCTCTGTTGTGTTGATTCTATCTTGTCTGCCTGTTTTTACCTTTCTTGCTCAGTCGGCCTATGATGCCTACTGGGTACCTGTTGTTTTGGTACTCATGTTACACTCTGCATCTATTTTCGTGATACAGGTTCGACCACTAGTCATCAGCGTTGAGTTCGAGCCTGCAGCTGTCTATTCAGGAGACGAGGGTGAGCACATGGCTTTCTGGGATTACCTATCTCCTTCTGTATTTATATTTGACTTGTCTTTTGCTTTCGAGACAGTTTGTTTCTGTGGTCCACTTTTGGGACTTGTACTCTTGTTAGTAGTTTATTACTTGTGACTTCCAGGTTCTGGGAGGTGTCTTGTATATATATAGTTTTGGTTTCGTTTCCGTCTTCTCTTGTGTGTTCTCATTTTATGTTTCCGCTTAGTTGAGGTTAGTTTCCACCCTTAGTCCCATTACTGCTAAGTTTCGGGATAGGGTTTTGGCTGGCCTACTGGTGGGGTGGTAGGCGCCATCATGACTCGAGAGATCGGGTCGTCATAAGAACCTTCCAAAGGAAGCACTAAATTTCATAATTGCATTCTTCCCCTTCAACTTTCATCTTTGAACATGAGCTAGACTGACGGAATGTCAATTCAAGATTATGGAGCGCGAGTCACTTCTCCACATCAACCTTCAGTTCTCATAAGACCACCTGCATTGGGATTGGCGAGTCACCGATCAAGTATTTTACCATGCCAGTTGCAGCACCGGTACTGGGGTAGCTTTGCTCCTTTCAAGCCGACATTTAGCTGGCGAGACGCTTGTTGGTTCCTATGGGAAGTCAATTTCTTCGTCGGTGTGCTTTAGTGATTTTTTCGCTTCAAGTATATCAAAAAAATTTCCAAGGAATGTCTACATACAAGAGAACTAGGGCCTCACATCCCCTCAATTGACATAAAAACATGACAATATCAAGAATTTGAGTCCAATGAGTTAGTAAAATACCAACTCATCAACAAGCAACATAAGAGAATTTCACTACACAAATATTGCTAAATTTTGACGAGTTTTCTTGGCAATTTGTGACGGTTTCTGACCGCGACAAATAAAATTATGGCAATTTTTGAAAGTGCCACAATTACCGTTGCCACGAGCATAATTGTGACGTTTTTATGAAACCTCCACGAGGATCGCCACAAAATAAATGTTGAATTTATGGGGGGGGGGGGGGCAGGGATTTAAAAATAATGAGCGAGGGTTTAGAACCTCAATAAAATGACATCAATGTGTCAAAAGAAAATGCCGTGAGAGTTTATAAACCTCCATAATATGGTATCAATGTTTCAAAAAATTATTACATGAGTTTATAAACCCCCGCAATATAATCACAATGTTTCAAAATAATATATTGTTTGGATCTATAGAACCCCAACAATATAATTTCAATTCTTCTGAAAAGAATATATGGAGATTTACAAACGCTACAATATGATATGAATGTTTTTAAAAAAAAATTAGTAATGACAGTTTAATTTCGCCATTATTTTGATTGCTGAAAAATATTTTTAATTAGAAATTTAATTATAGAAATAAATAAATTTAAAAATAATTAGTGGAAGTTTATATCCATCAAAAATCAGAATATTTTTGCTAGTGATCAAAATTATTTCTATCTAAAATTTAAATGTAGGATTTAATAAACAATAATACATGAATAGATTTTCATAAAAAATAACTAAAGTGACAACTATTACAAATTAAATATAAAGTGTTGCATCAGGTCAGCAGCCTCCCAAACATCACCTCTTCAAGTCTGACTGCATCAACAATAAAGGCAAAAGAAAGGAGGAGAATCACAGTCTAGATATACAAGCAAAAGAACCAAGATAGGCAAACACAACCAAAAGAACCTCCAAAGAGTAGGGGAAATGGAGATTAAAATCGATATACTAAATTGACATTCCTTCCTTTTATTTTTACTCCATTGAATTTTGGTCCAAGGTTTATCAAAATAGATATTGTAAGTTATGTTGCAATAAAGTAGTATGATAAGCAGGTACAAATCAAAAGTAACAGCAGTCATATCTGTGAATTTATGTTATAAGCAAAGGTACTCTTGAACAATCATTTCTTTTGTCACAGTCAAAGCACTTTGCATCCTGCCTGATTTACAGCATGTCTTGATCAACACTTCATATGTATGTACTAGTTAGAATATCCCAGGCCCAACATGAACAAAGTTGATACAATATGTTATGCCTAGTAATGAAATAGAGAAATTTGTTTCTCCTTTAATTTTTAAATTTCAATTTCAAACAATGGATAAGTGAGACGGAAAGTAGTGATCGACTTGAGTTGTGTCTCGATTGATGTACACAAGGTAGAAGATATAAATTTCAAGATTTCGTAATATGTATTTCAATAGTGAATTGATAATGTTTTGCATCCATCCAAAGCAAGCCAAGAAATTAGGTACGATAGAAAGCTTATTAATAAATTTGTAATGGTAATATGAACCAAAAGAAAAAATTATTACCTCCCTTTATTACAACTCATGTCAACGTCTTTTTCATGGAGTTCAAAAATTTTGCAAGCTTCAAATGTGCCTTTTGCCTTGTCTTTTGCATAGATGTAAAAGTTTAGAACAAGAAACATTAATACACTAAATAGAATATGCTTGTTCAACAAATTTAGAAATTAAATGAAAACAGACAGATTATCAAATGTTTGTCCCTTTTTCTTTTTCTTCAACCTTTCGTTTGACTACTTTGCTTCTCTGCAACAAGCTTCTTGTGTATTGATAAAAGGTTCATTCTCCTAGAAAGCTGAACTATGTTTGTTTTTTGGAATATTGAAAACGTTAGTTAAATGAAAGAAAAGAAATAAATTCAATTGATAACCACATAATACACTATCAGTCTTTTCAGCAAGAAGTGAATCTTCATCGCAATAAATTCTGGAAGAAAAATACATTTAGATTAAATACCTTTTTTTTTATTGAACTGTTATTGGAATATAAAAATTAAAAGGAAAAAAGAACAAAAAATGTAACTATCCAATTATCTACTGCAAGTGTCATTTAATATCTTTGTAAAATTAAATGTACCACCAATGCAAGAAATTGTAGCTGTACATTTGTAATTTGAGCTGCCCTTCTACAGTATTATTTTCAAAGAAGGTGATGATGTTGACTAATCTATATAGAAAAAATATGAAGAGGGAGGAGATTCACACAGAGAGGAAATATAGGTAGTGAAGTGTAGTGTCAAGCGACGTGATTACCACTTTTATTCTTCACTTATATTAATTCAGTTAGTAATTTAATTGTTGAAGCAATTTTTTTTACTAATGCCAATAAGCTGAGATGTCCTTAACTTTTATTCCTATTTTGAGAAAGTATTTTCTAAGCATTGATCCTAACTACAAAGTTTTTTTTCCATATAATTGGTGGTCTCATTTAGCATTTGTTGTCTACAAGCAACAAGATTCTAACAAGCTCTTTGTTTCTAGAGTCCAACACATCTATATCAAAGCACATAGAGTTTTACCGTGTATCACCTATTGTACTTTTCTTGTGTTACAAAATAAAGAGTTGTTACAAGATAAGGAAATTGGTAACTTACGAACACTTAAAACAATATCCAATAAAGCATATGTTAGCATCAGAAAGTGAGACATCATTTTGTTCACAACTTATACACTTAAAAAGGCATCGGTATATAAGAAAGATGAACAATAGATGAAGTGATAACAAGAAAAAATTAAGAAAACAAAGTAACTTGCTTGTTACATGTCAGGAGTAGCTGCATACACTATGTGATGTCTCTGAAGTGATCTCTTGAAAGGTGAATAGCCTACATTCATAGAAATGAAAGATCTTTATTCAAGCAACATAGGATATCAAGGTGCACATGAAGGTTTCCATTTTTTCAAAAAATTCATTTCAAAGAGATGCACATGAAGCATCTAGTAATGGATATCTTTGACTGTACAAATATATCAGCAAAATCACAAAAGTAGGATTCTCATCGTTTATTTGTTATTTCTACAAAGTTCCTCTACAACAATGAACATATATAGGCTTTGAGTTGATGCAACAGAAGCTAGAAAAATCATTAATGCAAGGCGAGCTGCAAAAAATGTTACTCTCTCCATTCCATTTTATGTGACACTTTTCGAATTTTGAGATTCAAATAAGTTTATCTTTGATCATAAGTTTTTCACAGATCTTTTAAACATTTTGAATTATCAATTATTGTGAATTATAGTACTTTTTACATAGTTTACAAGTATATAAATTTCATTTGAAAAAATTTAAAGATTCCATGTGCAAATTCCCAGTCAAACTTAAATTGTTTGACTCTCGAAAAATAAAAAGTGCCACATAAATTGAGACAGGGGGAGTATTAATTTGAATGAGAAATCGAATGCTTCAAATACTGAAACAAATAACATTCAACACAATCGAAAGGTGCAATGGAATGAGTTAACTATTCAAAATGGGGTTGTTTCAGTTGTTAATGGCAAGGATGGAAACTCTGATAAAATATTTTATGCTAAAGATATTAAAGGAAAATCACAAGATGAGGACTTAGATCGAGTAGTTGTCGTGAGTGATCAATAAGCTTTGATTTTAGTTAATCAAGTTGAAAAGGCTAAACAAGCTCTTGATAAATTAGGACTTGAAACAGTTTTGAAATCAGTACCAACTACAAGTTGTTGATCGAGATTTGACTGTGCCATCGAAACTCAAAAGTTCTGGATAGAAAATAAGTGGAACTGAAGTTCTAAGGGCTATTAATATTGCTGCTATACTGAAAATCTAGACAACAATCAATCAACATCATAAACGAGATGGCGTTACACCTCTGGCTAAGTGAATTCGCACAATCAGTACGACTTCTCTTACGCATACGGGGCTGCAACATTTAAAAACACTCTATCAATTTTCATCTTTATGAAAAAACAAGGAAAGATTATGGGGTTTCACAAACTGAATTTCCTTTCCTCTTTTCAAGATGAAATACAATCGTGCTTGTAAACCTAAAAGCAATATTACAAACGCATGTCCAATTATTAAATAACATATCCTTTAAAATGACATTCAAAAAGGAAAGGATTCCAGTATATATGTTTTTGATAAGGGATTTCAAGGAACATTCTAAGAGAATATAGGAAAAATATATGAACCTCATAGCCAAAACTGCAAGGCGTCAACTACTAATATGTCAAATTCATCTGCTGGGCACGGAGTCGATATTCCCTATCTCCCTAATTAGTCATGATTGTTTTGAGAAGATAGTTTAACACCACAATTAACTCGACTCGACTTAACTTATAATTATCTGTATAAAAAACTACACATAATCTAAATCAGATTTAAAAAATCACACATAAACACCAAAACATAGTTCAAAAAGAATTGATAGTATTAACATTAATCACAAAACTCATTCAAACATTGCATATGTTGCTAGGTTATTAGCAACATTTGCATCTAATATATCATCAATTATATGATCTGTAGCTAGTTGTACATAGTCATCACCATCAGCAAAAAATTGTTCAAGTTCTTGCTCTTGGTATGGTTCATTCTCATATACTTCTTTTTCTAATACGTCTTCCATATCGTACAGATCTCTTGGCTTTAGATGTACAACAACACTTCAACCTTTATTGACAATAGCATCCACATAGTACACCAGTTGTGCTTGAGATGCTTCGATGTAAGGCTCATGTAGTATGAATCAATTTATCAAAATTAACACAATTAAGATTTCAACTATTCTTTGAATATCCTCTATCTCGAGTAGTATCATCCCATTTACATTTGAAAAAAGTAATCTTGAATCGTCAATTATAATTGATTTCAATAATATCTTCTAACTTCCCATAATATGGTAACTCTGCTTACCTTAAATTTACATCAGAGCTACTTACAGCACATGATGTTTTAGAGGTTAAGAAAACTTCACTATTCTGTGTTTTTAGACCTTCTTCTCGAGCCAAAGTTTAAAATTTAGACCCACTAATGTTATATACAGTAAAAATTCTTGCATCTACAGATGGACCTCGTGCTAAAGACTTTAGATCAGTAGAAATTGTGTCTATTGAGTCTGAATTTATAATCTAAATTTTAAAAAAATGATTTCGTCAAATTTGCTCATTCAAATCAAATATAAGCAAAGCATATGATTGTTTACTCACCCGTTTTTGAAATCAATCTACAAATTCTTTATTAACTTTCCTCTCTATCTCTGTAGGTGAAACTCTTCTTCCTCTTAAACTCCTCCTTACGTGTTGTCTAAATTCTCTATATGAAATAATAAAATTAATGTTAAATAGAATGACTATCCTACTACAAATATTACAACGATAAAAAAAACATAAAGTTTGTGAAAGTTACTCACTCCATAAATGGTGTGACTATTAAACAATTCCAAAGCACATATCGATAAGCTTGTAGTTTCTGCATAGGAGTTAAAGGATAATTTTCTGGAGCTGATGCAGACTTACCTAATTGAGGAAAGATAGTCAACATTCTAGAAGACTGGATATAGTTTGAGTCATCACGGACACACCTAGGTCTATTGAACCTTGTTTCAATATCCTCCATATACCGAGAACAAGAGGTAAGAGTCTCTTCAGCTATACAACCTTTTGATTGTAATTTATTCCGTACAAAGGGCTTAAAGTGACATAATTTTCTAGAAAAATAAGAGGCAGTAAAAGTACAAACTATTTCAAGTGATCATAACATAAATATCTTTACATTAGAAATGTTATTTTTTCATAAAACAAATATCTTTAAATTAGAAAGGTTACTATTTTATCTCTCCACAGGATACATGTTTCGGTAATGCACTGGACCTCCAAATTTTACTTTCTCTACTAAATGAATAGATAAATAAATCATTACTGTAGAAAATGACGGAGGAAATAGTATCTCTAAGTGACAAAGTGTGATTATAATGCTCTCGTGAAGAATATCAAGCTTCAAAATATTCAA
>JAGDQO010000969.1:72500-161162 GCA_018342035.1 Solanum appendiculatum
CTTCAAAAGAAAGGAGGAGAAGACGATCTGCGGCTGCAAGTGTGCATGACATAGCGCGTATATAAGAGCTGTTTGAATGGGAAGTTAGGCAATGGATACAAGATATCCACTTTCAATAAGTTTTTCTAATATTAAATAGACCCTATAGCTATAACTCCATAAGCAATAAAAATGAGAACTTAAAAGATATATATTGAGCATGGTAGAACCTATGTTCCTTAGACTCTTCAAAAAGGTCAAGGGGTGCGTGTCGGATTCGCTAAAAGTAGTGTATTTTTAGAGAATTCGATGCCGGTGTGGCATCAAAAGTGAAGAATCTGTGCAACTAAGGGTAGAAAAATCTGAAACACAGACTTTCTAATTATAGCTACACTAAAATTGAATTTATAAAGAATTGATCAGTGTGTGCAATTGAAGATACTATGATAGAAGTAACAATGGAGATAGAACGAGTGAAAACTAGCTAATAATTATCATTAGGATCAAAACTATGTTTTCTTTGTACTACTATTAAATATCTTTAAAACTCTAACTTGAATCTAATTAATGTAATTTTGGATACTAGATATCGTATATTTTTCTCATTTAATTCTTTCTCAGTGTTAAAATAACTATGAATGCTTATTGATTTCATAAAAAGTGTAAAATAGAATCTAAATTTGGTACTACAAGATTGTTAATTGCTTAGAGTCGAATCTGTCAAAATATTATTTTATACAATGATAAAATATGCATTTTATGTCAATTTGAAATCATCGTAATACAAATTATATAGTCATTATCAAGTGCAAGAATATTATGATGGTTAATTATAAACCACCGTTATATATAAAATAAATCGTCAGAATCATTCTGTTCTTTTGTAGTGCAAAAATTTCCATAAAAATATTGTCACCAAAAGAATAATTTTGGGGAGGTTGAAAGACATGCTACAAATTGAATTTATAGTGGGGGTCTTTCACAACCTCCACACTTAAACCGCCACAAAAATATTATTTTGCGAAGGTTGACACAAACGCCATAAATTGAATTTATAGAGAAGGTCTTTTGCAACCTCCACACTTAAACCGTCATAAAATGAATTATTTTGCAGAGGTTCGCACAAATTGAATGTGTAGTAGGGGTTTGTTATGACCCCTATAAATTAACCGCCACAATTTAAACGTTTTTTGTAGTGTTTCTTTGATTGAAGAATTTTATGATTTTTCAAAGTGTGCCCATGTGAATCCTCAATAATTTTGCACATCATTTTAAAATTGATATGATCCAACCAATCATGTCTAATGATAAATTCATTAAGATCAGTAAATCTTTAGCTTACTATGACATGTAACTCAATCATATCAATACTTGTAGGGCATAACCTAAAAGAAAATACATATAATTTTCATGCATAATTTTTCCTCCATTGTTATTGTAGTAATATAAAGATATTCAATCTTTCCTTCATTGGCAGTCTCAACATGACCACCATTTTGGCGAATCCTTGAAATTTAACAAGCTTTTTAAAAATTTGCTACAATACAATGTGTTGCTAATGTTACGATCCAAAAATGGACGTGATGACACTTGTCCTTTCCCACCAATACAAGTCAGTCTCAACACAACGAAAATGAAAGAAAAGTGGAAATAAATAAAGCAAGAACAAGACAAAGGCGAAAAATTTCATTCTAAACAACACCCCAAAATCTAATTGTTACGTGTACAAGCCACTAAAGTAATTACAGAATTCAAAAGATAATACAAGTCTCAAATTTCTTTCTTTCTCAAATAGAAAAAAACATAAAATAAGGAGAAAAAGAAACCGTCGGACGACAAGCAGCTACCTCTCAATCTCCTTGACAAGCCTCAAAGTCCGAAAAGAAGAAGAAGATCGCAGGTGTCCAGGTTCGGAACCTACATAAGTGTAGAAGCAAGGGGTGAGTACCACCAACACTATCACGACCCAAAATCGGGTGTGATTGCACTTGTCCTATCCCACCAGGACAAGTCAGCCTAAAATCCAACAAGCGGAAGAAAACAACAGAAATAACAAAAGAAAGAACTAAAAGCAAAAAAGCTTCATCTATAAAACCAACTCAAGACTGGTTGTCACATGTACAAGCTTCTATTACAGAATTTGAACGAAAAACTTCAAGTCTCAATGTCTATATCTCAAATAGAACAAACATAAGTAAAAGATCAAGAGAGTTCACCAACATCGAACATCTACCTCTCAAGTATCTGTAGCAAACCTCGGAGAAGGAAGAAGAAAGAACTAGCTCACGGTCCGGGCTCAAAACCTACACAAGTGTAGAAGCAAGGGTGACTACCAAACAACATGGTACCTAGCAAATCAACTAATAAAACGAAGTAAATCTAAAAGAATCACGAAACCCTGACTTTCGACCGAACCTCCAACAACTACAACCTGCATAGAAACTCAGCCCAACCTAACAGATTTCCAATCTGTAGATCAAATATTACAAGCCAACAGCAGTTCAACAAGAAGCTCAATTCAATATCAACAAGTATGTCTCTAAGTCATGAATTACCACATAGTATCACAAAAGCAAGGATTAGACAATACAATGCGATGCAATGCTAAGTATAGAATGCATGTTTGTCCTACGATACACAACCGCTGAATCTCAGACCGGTACCCATGGGGGCCACACATGGACCATATATCCGCCGGAACCATTTTCCATCAGCATAAATCATCACTGGCCACACATAGATCACATATCCGCTGGAACCATTTCCCATCGGCATAAATCATCACTCGCCACACATGGACCACATATCCATCGGAACCATTTCCCATTGGCACAAATCATCACTGACCACACATGGACCACATAACCGCCGGAACCATTTCCCATCGGCATAAATCATCACTGGCCACACATGGACCACATATCCGTCGAAACCATTTTCCATCGGCATAAATCATTACTGGCCACACATGGATCACATATCTGCCGAAACCATTTTCCATCGGCATAAATCATCACTGGCCACACATGGATCACATATCTGCCGAAACCATTTTCCATCAACATAAATCATCAAGTGTCTCATCATAGTGTTTCCAGAACCAATGCACACAAACATGTTCACACAAATAATGAGAATGAATGATAGTGTTCACAATCACAACGCAATTCATGTCAATGCAAATAACGTCACACTATCAACAATATATCAACAACAACAATCAAAATCTTAATATCCACAACATATCAATGATGTCAATCGCCTAATCTCCATTCCTCTACTCATTTCCTCACAAGTAGGATCAAACGCTAACAAGATGTTCTCAAGTTTAGTCCCAAATCAACAATGAACAAAAGACATATTCAACACGTTCATAATCACATCGAGACTATCATAGCAATGCATCAAACTTACAACAATATCAAGTCCATGGCCTAATCACACGTTGGCCAATCACATTAGCATACAAGCCATTTTATTAACCCCGTCGATCATTAATTAGATTGATTCATGCAAGAACTCACCCAACACCTCAATCCCATTACTCCCCAACACAATCAAGTAAGGAAGTCGAAATTCTAAAAGATTTACAAGGTCTTAAGAGTTCACTTGCCTTAATCGAATCGAAATCAATCAACAATCGGAGCTTTTCCCTTCCGAGAGCTATCCAAAGCACCACAATCTACTCAAAATGTGAACCACAATCACAATCCGTAGCTAACAATGCCTAAAATATGAAATTCGAAAAGAAAAGACAAAACAACCACAAAAATCCAATTTCGAAAATGGGATTTGAATCTGGGATTTCTTTCGTAAAAATCATCCTCAATACCATAGGAGTTCAATGGTGAAAAACCCATTTGAAAAGGAAGCTCAAAACAGCCCTCCATTCCTATTTTATCAAAATTTTGGAGTTCTTCAAAAATCACAAAATCACATTTGAAAATCCCAAATTCCAATACAAAGTCATGTTTAAAGCATTGGGTAATCAAGCCCAAGGGTTAAAATCACTTACCCACACTGATTCCCAAGAAAATTCTCTACAAAAATCGCCAAGATAGCTCCAAAATGATGAAAATGGTGAAAATGGGACATTTCCCGAATTTACACTGTTCAGGTCTAAAAATAACCTCCACGAATGCGGACCACTAACTCCGCGAACGCAGAGAACAAAATCTAGACCCTCCACGAACGCGGGCACTACTTCATGAATGCGGAGGCCACCAGCCTTACCCTTCGCCAATGCGGGCAACAACCCTCCGCGAACGTGGAGGTCAAAACAGCTGGCATCAGATATTAGCAAAAACAACAATTTCACAAGTCTCCGAATGGACCCTCGGGATTCGTTCGAAACCCCACGCACACAAACCAGATATGCAACCCTACTAAATTCGATCTTTCGAACTCAATGGAAACATCGAAATTTGGATTCGAGGTCTCCTTGACCCAGAACCCGATAAAACAAAACAAAACAAACTCAAGCCTCAACAACTCAAAATGAGCTCGGGACCTCTAAGAATTCAACCAAGGCCACCCCTAGGCCTAAAATCACCCTTCGAATCCAACGGAGTTGTCGGGATCAACATTCGAGCATCGGTTATCCGAATGTTGACCAAAGTCAACCCTATGGTCAAAATTCCAAAATTTTCCAACTTAGGACCTCAAATCCACGAAACAGCCCCAAAACTGACCCTGTCAACTCTCCTGGGCCAAAATCCACATTTCGAAACTGATGAAATCGACGGAATTTCCATCCGAGTCCCGAAACTCCAAATGACCTCAAAAACCACAAATTGCCAACTTAAGCCTTTAAAATCAAAACTTTTCACAAATCTTATTTTTTAATACAACTTTCACAGAACCAAACTTGGAAACATATCAAACAAGACTCAGGGCAACTCTCGGGAGGGGCAAAATGGTTATTTTACAAAAATTACCAAAAATGACCTTCAAGGTCATTACATTATCCACCACTAAAACCCATGTTTGTCCTCAAACATAAAGTAAAAGAAAGTACCTGGAGCCTCGAAAAGCTGAGGGTATCTGGCACGCATGTCAGACTCGACTCCCAAGTAGCCTCTCCAGCTGAATGGTGACCCCACTAAACCTTCACTGAAGCAATCTTCTTGGTCCTAAGCTTACGGACCTGTCTATCAATAATAGTTGTAGGCTCCTCCTCAAAAGTCAAATCAAGACCCAATTCCACATAATCGAATGCAATCACATGAGACTCATCCAGAATGTACTTTCGAAGCATGGAAACATGAAACACTGGATGAACAGCTGACAAGCTAGGTGGCAACGCCAACTTATAGGCCACCTCTCCCACCTGGTCTAAGATCTCAAAAGGGCCAATGAACCTAGGGCTAACCTTGCCCTTCTTCTCGAATTGCATAACACCCTTCATGGGTGATACTCAGAGCCAAACATGATCACCCTCCATGAACACTAGGTTTGGAACCCTTCGATCGGCATAACTCTTCTACCGACTCTGAGCAGTCAACAACCTACTCTGAATCACACGAACCTTATCCATGGCATCCCTAAGCAAGTCAATGTCTAAGGAATCCATCTCCGCCGAATCAAACCACCCAATCGGTGATCTACACCGTCTGCCATACAAGGCCTCAAATGGAGCCATCTAAATGCTGGAATGATAACTGTTGTTATAGGCGAACTCCGCTAGGGGAAAATGCTGAGCCCACCTAGCACCAAAATCAATCACACAAGCAAGGAGCATGTCCTCAAGCACATGAATCGTCCGTTCGGACTAACCATCAGTCTGAGGGTAAAAGGTTGTGCTCATATCTAGCCAAGTACCCAAACCATGCTGCAACGCTCTCCAGAAATGTAAGGTGAACAAAGAACCTCGATCCGAGACTATTGATACTAGCACTCCATGAAGTCTAACAATCTGACTGATAAAGAGCTGGGCTAACTTCTCTGTCGTATACTTCACCCGAACTGGGATGAAATAAGCAGACTTAGTCAGCCTATCAACAACCACCCAAATAGAATCATAACCACCCACAGTGGTAGGTAAATCCACAACAAAATCCACAGTGATCCGCTCCCACTTCCAAGTAGGAATGGGCATCCTCTGAGACACACCTCCAGGCCGCTGGTGCTCACACTTGACCTCTGACAGGTCAAACATCTAGACACAAAGTCCGCAATATATCTCTTCATACCATACCACCAGTAGTGCTGACTCAAATCATGATACATCTTCGCTGTCCCCGAATGGATAGAATATCTAGAGCAATGGGCTTCTTCTAGAATCAGTCTAATAAACTCTCCCACCTTGGGCACACAAATCCGACCTTCGATCCTCAAAACTCCATAGAAATCAAGTGCAACCTCCTTGGCTTCACCTCTCATCACCTTGTCTCGGATGAGACACAACTTCTCATCCTCAAACGGGTGCTGCTCAACTAAGGAAGAACGGGCCTCAATGAATTCAATCAAACCACCGCTCTTCTCAAAAACCTGCAACCTGACAAAATTGTTGGCTAACCTCTGAACATCTCTAGCCAAGGGCCTCATATCAACACTGATCGTAGCGAGACTCCCCATACTAGGAGCCTTCCTACTCAAAGCATCGGCCACCACATTGGCCTTCCCAGGATGGTACAGACTGGTCATATCATAGTCTTTCAGTAACTCAAGCCATCTGCGCTGTCTCAAGTTCAGATCCCTCTGACTGAAAATGTACTGAAGACTTCGATGATCGGTGAAGACCTCACAATGAACCCCATACAAGTAATGCTACCTCAACTTAAGCACAAACACCACCGCTGTAAGCTCTAGGTCGTGAGTAGGGTAGTTCTTCTTATGAGCCTTCAACTGTCTAGAAGCATAAGATATAACCTTCCCTTTCTGCATCAATAAACCTCCTAAACCAACTCCGGAGGCATCACAATATACGGTGAAACCCACACCCTCCTCGGGCAAGGTCAACACAGGAGCAGAAGTCAACAAAGCCTTAAGCTTTTAAAAGCTCACCTCACACTCATCGGACCAATAAAAATCTACAATCTTCTGAGTCAATCTAGTCAATGGTGCTGCGATGTTGGAGAAACCCTGCACAAACCGCCGATAAAAGCTTGCTAACCCCATGAAACTCTAAATCTCGAAAGGAGTAGTAGGTCTCGTCCAACCCTTCACTGCATCAATCTTAGTTGGATCAACCCGAACACCCTCTTTGGACACCACATGTCCCAAGAAAGCCAAAACTCACACTTAGAGAATTTGGCGTACAACTTATGCTCCCTCAAGGTCTGAAGCACCAATCTCAAATGACGGACGTGATCCTCCTCAGTCCGGGAATATATCAGAATGTCATCAATGAATACGATCACGAAGGAATCCAAGTACGGACGGAATACTCCGTTCATCAACTCCATAAATGTCGCAAGGGCGTTAGTCAACCCGAACGACATCACTAAGAACTCATAATGGCTATAACGAGTCCGGAAAGCTGTCTTAGGAATATCAGATGGCGTAATCTTCAACTGGTGATAGCCGAACCTCAAATCAATCTTAGAAAACAACGCCGCCCCTGAAGCTAATCAAATAAATCATCAATACGAGGAAGAGGATACTTGTTCTTAACAGTTACCTTGTTCAACTGTCTATAGTCAATGCACATCCTCATAGAGCCATCTTTCTTCTTAACAAATAAAACTGGTGCTCTCCAAGGTGACACGCTAAGGCGAATAAACCCCTTGCTCAACAAGTCGTGTAACTGATCCTTCAACTCAGCCGGAGCCATGCGATACGGAGCAATAGAGATGGGCTTAGTGCCTGGCTCCAAATCAATAGCAAAATCAATGTCCCTATCCGGAGGAACACCAGGAAGATCAGTAGGGAACACATCAGGAAACTCCTGAACCACAAGAATGGACTCCATGGAAGGTGGTTCAACACTAGTATCTCGAATAAAGGTCAAATAGGACAAACACCATCTATCAATCAATCTTTGGGCTCGGAGGTAGGAGATCACCTTATTAGGGTAAGAACCACTAGTGCCCTTCCACTCTACCCTCAGAACACCAGGCATCGCTAAAGTGACCATCTTAGCATGACAATCCAGAATAGCATGACAGGGAGAAAGCCAATCCATTCCCAAAATCACATCAAAATCTACCATCCCCAGAATAATGAAGTCTACCCAAGTGTCATACCCAGCCAAAGAAACAGGATAGGATCGATACACTCGATCCACCACTAAGGGCTCACCCACGGGTGTAGAAACATGCACAGGCATAAGCATACGATCACACACCAAATCAAACTCAGATGCAAAGTAGGCAGACACAAAGGAGAAAGTAGACCCTGGATCAAATAATACAGAAGCATCTCGATGGCAGACTGGAACAATACCTGTGATGACTGCATCAGAAGACTCAGCCTCGGGTCTCCCCGGAAAAGCATAACACTGAGCCCCTCTACCACCACCAGTCATAGCCGCAACTCTACCTCCGCGCTGAGCCACAGCTCCACCACCTGACGCTCTACCACCCCTACCAGCAGACTAACCCCTACCCCGACCTCTAGCCGGAGGCACTGAATCTCTCTCTAGAGCTGCAGAATAAGTATGTTGGGGCCCTAAATTAGTTTGAAGAGGACACTGTCGCATTAGATGACCCGGATCCCCACAAGTATAACAAAACCCGTAGAATAAGGATCTATTGTAATGATCCAGATGAAGTACCACGGCCACCCTGGCCAGAACCATGAGATCCACGGGACACCTGTCCCCCCTCGGTCGCTGGCATAGAAGCATATACCGGCCTCTGACACTGGAAAGAAGTACCACCTCTCTGAGAACCCCTGCCTCCAGACAAGGCACCAGAAAACTGACCACTAAAATGGGCCCTCTTGGAGTCTCCAGACTCCTCTCGAACCATTAACTCTGCCTCTCTGGTGATACTCATGATGGACTAAAAGGAATCACCCTCACGGGAAGATCTGAACACATACGATTTGATGGAGAAAGTCAAACCCCTCCTAAACCTGTGAACTTTCTCCTCCTCATCAGGTATCATAGACGTGGCATGACGAGACAGCTGACAGAAAAAAGCCTCGTACTCCGCAACCGATATGCTACCCTGAGTCAAACCCTCAAACCTCAGCCTTTTCTCCTCACACACACTACAAGGGATGAAACGATCATGAAAAGCACTGGAGAAAGCGTCCTACTCAACCGGAGGAGACTCCACAGGCAGGGACTCCGCCCAAGACCTCCACTACTCCCTGGCTGGCCCATAGAACTGGAGAGCAATAAAACGGAAACCCCTCGCATCCACCATCCTCACTGCCCCAAGCATCTCGCGACACAAGGTCAGAAACGCATGAGCATCCTCACTCTTACCACCCTGAAACAGGGGTGGTTTCATCTTCTGAAATCTCTCATAACACTTCTGATCCTCCACCATCAGAACTACATCTTGATCATCTTGTGCACCTACAACTGGCGCGGGGACCAACTGTGGCTGACCCACCGGATCCTGAACAACCAGACCCTAGTGCTTCTCTGGGGTCTGTGCCCCTATTGTGGTCTGTGAACCTTGAGGCGTGCCTGCAACACCCTGAGTAAAACACTCCATCACTCCCAACATCCTCAATAAGGTCTCCGAAAGAACGGTGCTGAGAATCCTGGAGGGACCTAACCCTGGCCAACCTCAATATGTGGCTCTGGAGAAGCCTCTCGACCACGATCTCTAGCAAGTGCCACTCCTCGGGCACGGCCTCTACCACGTGCCACTCCACGAGCACGGCCTCCAACTCGGGCCCTACCCCGACCTCTGACTGGGGCCTCTACTGCTGCCTCGGGGACTACCTCCCCTCCATCGCTCGAAACTGAAACTCTAGTCCTCGCCATCTGCCAAAACAACACGCGACACTCAACACAAGCGATAGAACCACGCACAATAAGAGAGAATGAATGAAAGAAGTTTCCTAACAGTCTTCATAGCCTCTCGAAGATAAGTACGGACGTCTCCGTACCGATCTGCGAGACTCTACTTAGACTTGGCTTGTACACATGAGACCTATGAAACCTGGCTCTGATACCATTTGTCACGACCCAAAATCGGGTGTGATGGCACTTGTCCTATCCCACCAGGACAAGTCAGCCTAAAACCCAACAAGCGCAAGAAAACAACAGAAATAATGAATGAAAGAACTAAAAGCGGAAAAAGATCATCAATAAAACCAACCCAAGATGGTTGTCACATGTACAAGCCTCTATTACATAATTCGAACGAAAAACTTCAAGTCTCAATGTCAGTATCTCAAATAGAACAAATATAAGTAAAAGATCAACAGAGTTCACCAATATCGAACAGCTAACTCTAAATATCCTTAGCAAGCCTCGGAGAAGGAAGAAGGAAGAACTAGCTCACGGTCCGGGCTCAAAACCTACACAAGTGTAGAAGCAAGGGTGAGTACCAAACAACACGGTACCCAGCAAATCAACTAATAAAACATAGCAAATCTAAAAGAATCACGAAACCCTGACTTCCGACCGAACCTCCAACAACTATAACCTGCATAGAAACTCAGCCCAACCAAACAGATTTCCAATCTACAGATCAAATATTACAAGCCCACAACAGTTCAGCAACAGTTCAACAAGAAGCTCAATTCAGTATCAACAAGTATGTCTCTAAGTCATGAATTACCACATAGTATCATGAAAGCAAGGATAAGACAATACAATGTGATGCAATGCCAAGTATAGAATGCATGTCTGTCCTACGATACACAACTGCTGAATCTTAGGCCGGTACCCATGGGGGCCACACATGGATCATGTATCTGCCTAAACCATTTCCCATCGGCATAAATCATCACTGCCACACATGGACCACATATCCACCAGAACCATTTCCCATCAGCATAAATCATCACTGGCCACACATGGACCACATATCCACCGGAATCATTTCCCATCGGCACAAATCATCACTGGCCACACATGGACCACATATCCGCTGGAACCATTTCCCATCAGCATAAATCATCACTTGCCACACATCAACCACATATCCACCGGAATCATTTCCCATCGGCATAAATCATCAATTGTCCCACCATAGTGTTTCTAGAATCATTGCACACAAGCATGTTCACACAAAAAATGAGAATGAATGATAGTGTTCACAATCACAATGCAATTCATGTCAATGCAAATCACGTCACACTATTAACAATATATCAACAACAACAGTCAAAATCTCAATATCCACAACATATCAATGATGTCAATTGCCTAGTCTCCATTCCTCTACTCATTTTCTCACAAGCAGGATCAAACGCTAACAAGATGTTCTCAAGTCTAGTCCCAAATCAACAATGAGCAAAAGACATATTCAACACGTTCATAATCACATCGAGACTATCATAGCAATGCATCAAACTTACAACAATATCAAGTCCATGGCCTAATCACACGTTAGCCTATCACATTAGCATAGAAGCCATTTTATTAGCCCCGCCGGTCATTAATTAGATTGATTCATGCAAGAACTCACCCAATACCTCAATCTCATTACTCCCCAACACAATCAAGTAAGGAAGTCGAAATTCTAAAAGATTACAAAGTTTTAAGAGTTCACTTGCCTTAATCGAATCGAAATTAATCAACAATCGGAGCTTTTCCCTTCCGAGATCTATCCAAAGCACCACAATCTAATCAAAATGTGAACCACAATCACAATCCGTAGCTAACAATGCCCAAAACACGAAATTCGGAAAGAAAAGACAAAACAACCCCAAAAATCCTATTTCAAAAACGGGGTTTGAATCCGAGATTTCTTTCTTAAAAATCATCCTCAATACCATAAGAGTTCAATGGTGAAAACCCCATTTGAAAAGGAAGCTCAAAACAGCCCTCCATTCCCATTTTATCAAATTTTTGAAGTTCTTCCAAAATCACCAAAAACACATTTGAAAATCCCAAATTCCAATTCAAAATCATGTTTAAAGTATTGGGTAATCAAGGTCAAAAAATCACCTACTCACGCTAATTTCCAAGAAAATTCTCTTCAAAAATCGCCCAAGAGAGCTCCTAAATGATGAAAATGGTGAAAATGGGACATTTCCCGAATTTACACAGTTCAGGTCTAAAAATGATCTCCGCAAACGCAGACCACTAACTCCGTGAACACGGAGACCAGCAAGACCGTACTCCGTGAATGTGGGATCCCCTTCGCGAACGCGGAGACCAATAGAACAATACTCCGCAAACATAGAAACACCTCCGCGAACGCGGAGACCAACATACGGCTGAAGTCCCCACACTCCGCGAATGCGGAGAGCGAAATCCAGACCCTCCGTGAACGCGGGCACTACTCCGCGAACTCGGAGGCCACCAGCCTTACCCTCCATGAACGCGGGCAACAACGCTCCGCGAACGTGGAGGTCAAAACAGTTGGCATCAGATAAAACACAACGAGCTCGGGATCTCTAAAAATTCAACCAAGGCCGCCCCTAGGCCTAAAATCACCCCCCGAGTCCAACGGAATTGTCGAAATCGACATTTGAGCATCGAATCTCCGAATGTTGACCAATGTCAACCCTATGGTTAAAATTCCAAAATTTTCCAACTTATGACCTCAAATCCACGAAACAGCCTCAAAACTGACCCCGTTAACTCTCTTAGGCCAAAATCCACATTCCAAAATTGATGGAATTGACGAAATTCCCATGCGAGTCCCGAAACTCTGAATGACCTCAAAAACCACAAATACCCAACTTAAGCCTTTGAAACCAAAACTTTTCACAAATCTTCATTTTAACACAACTTTCACAAAACTAAACTTGGAAACATATCAAACAAGACTCGGGACAACTCTCAGGAGGGGCAAAATGGTCATTCTGCAAAAATTACCAAAAATGACCTTTAGGGTCATTACAAACACGGTACCAAGCCAGCAACCTAATGAACAACGCAACCTAACTAGAAATCAAATACCCCTTTCCAATCCAATCGAACCTTCTCAAACTACAACCTGCACAAAAATCAACCCAACCTAATAGTTTTATAATAAACAGCTCACAGGGCTCAATAATCACAGTCCAACAATCACAATTCAAACATCAACATGAATAAATTAATTCAATCTCAAGTATCAAGTGGTTTATCCACAAATATCACACATATCATTCACATTTCAGAGGTCAGTCATAAGCATCAAATTTATCACTCACAACACTAGCTGGAAATGACCTCGGCATCATAACACTTGTGAAATGACCTCGGCACATATCATTCACTAGCCGTAAATGACTTCAACTCATATCATTCACTAGCCGAAAATGACCTCGGCATCACAAGCTATCAAATGTCTCATCACGGTGTTCTAAATCCATGCACACAAGCAATATCACAAAGAGACAACAATATACATACCTCAAGTCCACATTGATGATATCAAGTATATCGCCAATCAATCAAATAGGGAATACAACAAGGCAATTCACGATTTCACATTTTTTATCAAGAAGCCTTTTCATTTTTCCCATTATTTTAATAATTAACAATGATCAAGTGGAACAATTACCCTTCACCTCAATCTCGATTACTCCCCTACTCACATAGAATGAAGAAAAGTAAACAATTCTACTAGATTACAAAGTTTAAGAGATCACTTGCCTTTAAGCAATCAATAATCAGTTTGAAGCTTGAGTTTTCCCTTTCCGACTCACTTCCAAAGTCACACAACCTATAATAATCAAGTGTTAACAATCACTTTTCGGAAACAACAATACTCACATCAATTCTCTTGAAATGTGGGGTAAATAAACACAAAACTCAATTTCAAAAATAAGATTTGAATTCGATATTTAATACTTGAAAACATTACTCAAGGCTTTAGGAACTCATTAGAGAAAATCATTTCGAAAAAGGGATTAAAACCACTTAAAAATTGCCATTTTACTAATTTCTTGGGTTCTTGAAGAAAACCCCAAATTTATCAACCCAAAATCTTGATTTAAGCTCAATAATAATGATGGGTATTTGAAGATTTAGAGTTAAGAAACGTTACCCAAAAGCTTTTGCTCGAAAACTTGGTCCAAAATGCCACCTGAAAGCTCTCAAAACTAAAAAAAATGGTGAAATGGGGTTGAAACCCCAATTTTAGGAAAAATATTCTGTCCAGGTCTCAAATGCCCATCGCGATGGCGACCAAAAGTCAAGCGATAGCGATGTGTAAAACAGTCAACTCATTAAAATTGACCATCGCGATCGCGGCAAGACCTACGCGGTCGTGATGTACCTCAGATCAATACTATGCGATCGTGATGAGGGAGCCTCGCGATCGTCGTGATGACCAAAATGTCCATGCACCATAACCAGAAACTAGCCAACTCAAATCATTGAAAGGACCCTCGAGATTCGTTCGGAACCCCGTTCACACAAACCAAATATGCAAATTAATTATACTCGACATTTCAGACTCTATGGAACTGTCAAAATACGAATCTGAGGTCTCCTTGATCCAACATCTGTGAAAACCACAAGAAACTAACAAACGCCCAAAAAGGCCAAAACAAGCTCGGTACCTCTCAAAAATCAACCAAGACCTTACTTAGGCCTAAAATCATCCCCCGAATCCAACGAAACTCTTGGAGTTTTGATCAGAGCATCCGAACTCTGAATATTGACCAAAGTCAACCCAAAGGCTAAAATTCCACAATTTCACAACTTAGGACCTCAAATCCTCAAAAGGACTCAGAATCAGAAACTAACAACTCTCATGAATCAGATTCCATATTTTGAAACTAATGGAATCGACGGAATTTCATTCCGACACTCAAAACTCCAAAAGACTTCAAAAACCACTTTTAAGTAACTTAAACCTTTCAAAGTCAAAATTACCGAAATTCTCGACTTTCAACTCAAAGTTTGGAACCAACTTCCAAAACTCAATCAAGAAACAACTCGGGGTCAATATCGAGATGGCAAAACTAGGGGTGGGCATGGTACGGTACGGTATTTAAAAATTTTGATACCGTCACTTCGGTTTTTGGTATCTAAAGTATTATACCATTATCATACCAAATTAGTTCGGTATGGTTCGGTATTTTTAATTTCGGTTTCGGTATTTTACGGTATGGTTATTTGGTAACCATAATTTATTTGACTTCGACTTACATATATTTATAACTCTCCATACAACTCATTTAGCAAATAAGTTAGAACCATTCTCTCTGTCCTTTAGCAAGTATTATTGCAAGACCAATACAATGATCAACATGAGTATGGGAAATTCAAAAGCACATGTCTCAATAATATTAGATCAACAACTATTTTTGTTAAATAATTTCACAAAAAGAAAATTTCAATAACAATAGAGTGGTCATAGATGCAAAGTTTAAATAACATTATCTAAAATTATGCATAGCCCTATATAATTTTACACCAAAAAAATCATACACTAACATGTAGACATATACCACTATCGCTTCCTCACAGCAAACATCTTCAATAAAGCAATACCTGCAAACTGTCAATATCCTGCATAAGATCATAACCATCAATATAAAGGATGACACTCATAATTCACAATAAAGTATTATCTAAGTAAAGACTTTCAAAGTTACTACTCAATGTGAACCAAGATATCTAGCAAAGGAACTATTGTAACTTGCAGGATGTGGTACTAACCATTTCCAATTTTGTAGGGAGCAAGTAGACAAAAGCAACCTAACATCCAAAAAGACCTAAGAAACATTCCAACAAAATAACATTTAAGAACGTCTATTCTAGTAGAGAAGTTACAACAAACATTTCACAATTACAATATACATAAATAATAGCACCAAAAATAAAAGACTAGAACAATGTATGAATTGGCCCAGACACCATATATACTTACTATATATGTTGCAACTTATAATTATATATCTATGATGCGAGAACAACTTCCACTCTCCGCCAAATCTAAAAATAAAAAAAATAAGTGTCATGTAATATAAGCAATAAACTATTCGTAATATCAAAGTTCATAAATGAAATATTCTTACCAAGTTCAAATTGCTCCAAATAATCTAAATCTTCCTCAATTCCAACCGGAAGTGAGTCACTTCAAAGCCAATCTTGACAACACACAAGAGCTTGCACCAATTTAGGAGTCAATGAACTCCTAAATGAATCAAGAATGCATCCTCCCGTACTAAATGCACTCTCTGAAGCCACACTAGAAACAGGAACTGCTAGTACATCACGGGCCATTTCAGCAAGAATAGGAAATCTAGGTGAGTTCATTTTCCACCAAACCAAAATATCAAAATCATCACTTCCATTCTCAGTTGCTTCACCTAGATACTTGTCTAACTTTGTTTTAACATTTGAACTTCCACTATCAGCTTTATGCTTCTTGAATTGTTGTGTAAATGTTGCAGCTGATTTTTTAGATTAAATTTGAGGATCACTTACACTTGGTAAGTTCAATACGCTACCAGATGAAGAAATAGATGAAGATGATGAACTTTGAGACTCTTTTGAATGTTTTTTTGCATACTCAATAAACAAAGAAGCCATGTACTTCTTCACTTCATCTACCATTTTATTTCCTACTTCTTCCCCCAACATACTTACTAGTGCATAAGTAACATACTCATTCTTGTAGCGTGGATCCAAAATACATGCAATATAAATAGTTTTATTCATCTTTTCTGGTTTACCCCAATAAGTATCAAATTTACCTTTCATGTCGATTGCCATTTCACTCAAATCAGAATCTTCACTTTGTATCATATCCTTCAGAACATAATGAAGTTCACATATTTCAATAAAGTGAACATTTGATGTAACATAGAGTGAACCTGAGACCTTTAGACTGAGCTCATAGAAAGTTTCAAGAAACTCCATCATGTGCCTTACATTTTCCCAATCAGTTGATAAAAGTGAACCTGCACACTTTCCATCTTCACAAATATTAGTAAGTAGATAATGTAACAATCCACAATCAAGAGAACTATAACTTGAAAATGCATTCTCAAATTCTTGTGCCACATTTAGCATCAAATAGGTGGAATTCCACCTAGTAGTAACATCCAAGCATAATGATTTCTTACATGCTATCTTTTCAAGTTCACAACATTCTTTGAACTTATTCAACCTTGTCGGAGATTGTCGAATGTATCTTAGTACTTGTCTAACACGTTTCACAGAATCACCCATTTCTTTTAGACATTCTTGAACAACCAAGTTGAGAATATGAGACATACATCTCATATGAAGGTGATTACCCTCCATCATATTAGTACCCCATTTGCTAAATTGTTTAGACAACTCTTTTATTGCAATGCTATTTGAACTAGCATTATCAACTGAAACAGTGAATACTTTGTCTAAACCCCAATCAAGCAAGCGCTTTGTAATAATAGATGCTATATCCACACCTTTATGACTAGCAATTGGACAAAAAATTATTATTCTTTTGCGCATAATCCAATCTTTGTCGATAGTGAATGGTTAGACACATATAATTTATCATTTGCAATGAAGTCCATGTGTCCGTAGTAAGACAAACTCTTTGTCGTGTTTCTGTCAAGAATTTCTTCAATTTATGTTTATCTTCACCGTAAAGAACAAAACAATCTCTAGTCACTGTTTTACGGGAGGGAATTCGAAATTGAGGTTGCACTACCTTCAAAAACTTCTTAAAACCTTCCTTTTCAACAAAACAAAAAGGTAGCTCATCAATAATAATCATCTTAGCTAAAGCAGCCCTATATTGTTCTTGATCAAATTTCCAAGGGACAACTATTTCCTCACCCAATTTTTTACCACCTTGAATAGGTTGAAATGCTAACCTGTTTTAGTTAGTTTCAATATTATGAGGAATTTGGGGCACCTAAACATATGACCTTTCAATCCCAAAGTACCATTTTTAATCTTGAAATTTGGATATGGAAAAGCACAGTACTTACACTTTACTGTCAATTCTTTATTAGGGCCAGTGATTTTTTTTGAAATGATCCCAGACAATAGATCTTTCCACCATGAATTTTCTTTTTTTTGATTCAGCTTCATTTGAACCACCATTTTCATCTATTTTAGTTTCATTTCCTGCCATCTATGAGAAAAAACAACAACAAAAGTATTAAAGATTGAGCCAAAAAAAATTGAAGAAGAAAACTTAAAGAGTATTTACTAGAAGAAAATATATATCAAAAACAACATTACAATAATTAATCAAACAATCTGCTGGTTTACCTATGTTTTTAATCTTATGAAAAAAAGAATATTAAAGAAAAACACACTAGAGAGTTGAGACTAGAGAAAGTGAATAGACTTTTGCTGACAAAAGAGAAAAGTCTAATGGGCTTCCCCAAAAAAGTAATACTATTGACTATTAGTATTGAAAATTAAATTAAGTTAATGACGGTACTTTTTTGTTGATATATATATTTATACTTAACACACACACACACTCGCGCACAGGCGCACGTGCGCACACACACACACACACACACATATATATATATATAATTACTATAAAATTTCGGTATGGTATACGGTATTTCGGTATTTATTTTATAAATACCAAATACTGTACCAAATACTGTACCAAATACCAAATTTTTTTAAAAGTCAGACCAAATACCTTAATGTCCATACCGTGGTATAAAAATATTTGATTTCGGTATATACCATACCATGCACACCCATAGGCAAAACGATAAATTTCACAAAAATAGTAAAAATGATCAACCGAGTCATTACATTATCCACCCCTAAAAATCATGTTCGTCCTCAAATATAAAGCAAAAGAAAGTACCTGAAGCCTAAAAAAGATGTGGAAATCTAGCACGTATATCCAACTCTATCTCCCGAGTCGCCTTACCAACTGAACGATGCTTTCACTGCACCTTCACTGAAATGATCTCCTTGGTCCTAAGCTTTTGGGCCTGTCTATCCAAAATAGTTATAGGCTCATCCTCAAAAGACAAGTCTGGACCTAACTCAATTGAATCAAGGGAAAGTACATGGGACTCATCCGACACGTACTTCTGAAGTATGGAGACATGAAATACTGGATGAACAACTGACAAGCTAGGTGGCAAGGCCAACTTATAGGCCACATTTCCCACTCGGCTCAAAATCTCAAAAGGTCCAATGAATCTAGGGCTAAACTTGCCCTTCTTGCCAAACCTCATCACACCCTTCATGGGTGACATTCGAAGCCAAACATGATCACCCTCCATAAACACAAGGGCTTAAACTCTCCAATCTGCATAGCTCTTCTATCAACTTTGGGTTGTCAATGGTCTATCCTGAATCATATGGACTTGCTCCATAGCATCTCTAAGAAAGTTTGTATCTAATGAATCCATCTCAACTGAATCAAGCTAACCAATAAGAGATCTAAACCGTCTGCCATACAATGCCTCTAAAGGGGCCATCTAAATACTGAAATGATAACTGTTGTAGTAGGCAAACTCTACTAAGGGCAAATGCCAATCCCATCTAGCACCAAAATCAATCACACAAGCATGGAACATGTCCTCCAACACCTGATCGTCCGCTCGGACTGACCATCTGTCTGAGGATGAAAAGTTGTACGCATATCTAATCAAGTACCCAAACCATGCTGCAAAGCCTTACAAAAATGGGAGGTGAACAAGGAACCTCGATAAAAAATAATGGAAATCGGAACTCCATGCAGTCACACAATCTGACTGATATAAAGCTCGGCTAACTTCTCTGTCGTATACTTCACCCGAACCGGGATGAAGTAGATAGACTTAGTCAATCTATCAACCACAACCCAAATGGAATCATAACCATCCATGGTGGTAGGTAAACCCACAACAAAATCCATAGTGATATGTTCCCACTTCGAAGTAGGAATAGGTCCTCTGAGACACACCTCTGGGCCGGTGATGCTCACACTTGACCTGTTGGCAAGTCAAACACCTATAAACAAAGTTTGCAATATCCCTCTTCATGCCATACCACCAATAATGTTGGCTCAGGTCATGATATATCTTTACCACTTTTGGATAAATAGAATATCGAGAACAGTGGGCCTCCTCAAGAATAAATCTAGTCAACTCGCACGTCTTGGGCACACAAATCCTGCCTCCAATCCTCAAGACACCATCAGAATCAAGGATAGCCTCCTTGGCTTCCCCTCTCAACACTTTGTCTCAAATGAGACACACTTTCTCATCATCAAACTGGTGCTCACGAATCTGCTCAACTAAGGAAGAATGAGCCTCAATAAAAGCAATCAAACCTCTCGTCTCCACAGAAATCTACAATTGGACGAGACTGTTGGCTAACCTCTGAACATCCCTAGCCAATGGTCTATCCTCAACACTGATAGCTGTAAGACTTCCCATTCTAGAAGTCTTCTTACTCAAAGCATCGGCCACCACATTGGCCTTCCCTGGATGATACAAGATAGTGATGTCAGAGTCCTTCAGTAGCTCAAGTCATCTACGATGTCTCAAGTTCATATCCCTCTGACTGAAGATGTACTAAAGACTCTGATGGTCAGTGAAGACCTCACAATGCACCCTATAAAGATAATCTGTCATAGCTTAAGCACAAACACCCCCTAACCCAACTTCAGAAGCATTACAATAAACAATGAAGTCTACACCCTCTTCGGGTAAAGTCAAAATAAGAGCTGAAGTCTATAAGGTCTTGAGCTTTTGAAATCTCTCCTCACATTCATCAGACCACTAGAAGCTCACACTCTGTCGAGTCAATCTGGTCAAAGGAGATGTAATAGTGGAGAAGCTCTGAACAAATCATTTGTAGTAGACTGCAAGTCCCACAAAACTCTGAATCTCAATGACTGAAGTAGGCCTGGTCCAACCTCTAACTGCCTCAATCTTGGCTGGATCCACCCTAATACCCTCCTTGGACACCACGTGTCCTAGAAAAGCAATTGAATCAAGCCAAAACTCACACTTCGAGAACTTGGCATAAAGTTTCTCTTCCCTCAATCTCTGGAGCACAATCCTCAAATGCCGACCATGATCCTTCTCAATCTTGTAGTACACCAAGATATCATCAATGAAGACAAATGAGTCCAAATAAGGTCGGAACACCTCTTTCATTAACTCCATGAATGTTGCAAGGGCGTTAGTCAAACCAAAAGACATCATAAGAAACTCATAGTGCCCATAACGAGTCCTGAAAGCTTTCTTAGGGATATCTGAAGGCCTAATTCTTAGCTGATGATACCCGGACCTCAGGTCAATATTAGAAAATAGAGATGCACCTTGAAGCTGATCAAACAAGTCATCAATACGAGGAAGATGATACTTGTTCTTCACTGTTATCTTGTTCAATTACTGATAATCAATACACATCCTCATGGATTCATCATTCTTCCTCACAAACAACACATGAGCACCCCATAGAAAAACACTAGGGCGAATGAACCTCTTACTCAACAAATCCTGCAACTGATCCTTCAATTCCTTCAACTCAGTTGGAGTCATCTGATAAGGAGGAATAGAGATGGTCTTGGTGCCCATCTCCAAGTCAATGGAAAAATCTATATCCCTATCAGTAGGGAACACATCTGAAAACTCTCTAACCACGGGCACAAAATCCATGGAAGGTGACTCAACACTAGTATCTCGAATGAAAGCCAAATAGGAAAAACACCCTCTATCAACTAATCTCTGAGCTCGAAGGATGGAGATAACTTTGCTAGGGTAAGAACCACTAGCATCCGTCCACTCAACTCTCGGGACATCTCAAAAATCAACCAAGACCTCACTTAGGCCTAAAATCATCCCCCGAATTCAATAGAACTCTCAAAATTTCGATCCGAACTCCGAGTGTTGATCAAAGTCAACCCAAAGGCTAAAATTCCACAATTTCACAACTTAGGACCTCAAATCCTCAAAAGGACTCGGAATCGGAAACCGACAACTCTCACGGATCAGATTCCACATTTCAAAACTAATGAAATTGACGAAACTCCATTTCGACACTCGAAACTTCAAAAGACTTCGAAAATCATTTTTAAGCAACTTAAACCTTTCAAACTCAAAATTACTAAAATTCTCAACTTTCAACTCAAAATTTAGAACCAACTTCCAAAACTCAATCAAGAAGCAACTCGAGGTCAATATCGAGAGGGTAAAATGATAAATTTTATAAAGATATCAAAAATGATCAATCGGGTCATTACAACTAATAATCAATATTGTTCTCTCAAGTAGTAATACAACCTCTCTTTCAGAGCTCTCAGTGATTTTTTTTACTATCAGATATTGTATTGACATAGGTCCTTTCAAATTAGAGAATATTTTTTTTCTTAAGATGGTGTGAATTGTAGCACTATCAAAAAAGCGCATATCTTCATTATTCATCTTATATTTAATTGAAGACTGATGTATTTTAATTTATCTTCATAAAATTAAAACTAAAAGTATATCATAAGAAATACATAAAAACTAACAACATTTCAAGAAAAGTTAAGTAATTTTTTTAAGAAAAGGCAACATAAGAGAAAACATAACAATTAAAAATACATAAATATAATAACAATGTAGTTAATTTCCCTAATAAATTATCAAACTTTAATTTTGATCTTCAAAGAAGTCTTCAACTTCCAAATGAGTAATATCACCAAGGTCATTAAAATCATCATCTTTCAAAGTCAAATTCGCTTCAATATTATCATCATATTTTTGTGAAGGGTCTACTTTTGCTTCTTTTTAATAAGTGAAGTATGACTTCACTCAAATATTAGAAGAAAAGATATCAATTTATTTTTCTTTTTTTTTCCTGAATGAATTTCGGTAAAGCTTAGCAAAATGTTTGGGAGCCCGATATTCATTCTTTCATAGACTTTTCATGCCACAGTGATACAGTTATCTCATAAAGGATTTATTTGAGAACGCATATTATTCTTCCTTTTATTGTGACTATTGCCAGAACAATTGTTATCATGTATTATCATTTTTACGCTCACACACATTATTATCTTAAATTTTATTTTATCTTCTTTTAGACTGGTCATGTGCTTCTACTTTATTTGCTTTAGGTAATGAAGCAATTTCAGTGAGATGATTTTCATGATTTTTTCAATAAAAAGAGTATCATGTTGCTCAACCACAAGAAGACATGAGATCAAATCAGAAAACTTTTTACTTTCTCTTTAACGATATTGTTGTTGTAATATCATATTTGAGACATGAAAATACTAAGAGTCTTTTTAACATATCGTCATCTTTTATGTCATTCCAACATAATTTCAATTGTGAAGTAATTTTGTATACAACATAGTTAAAATCATATATAATTTTAAAATCATGTAATTGTAAGTGAATACGCTCGTAACGAACCTTTGACAATATCATTTTCTTAAGGTGGTCTTATGTTTCCTTCAAATCAGTCCATAATTCAAGTGAATCTTTCATTGTCAGGTATTCAACCGTCAATCTTTCATCCATATGATGACGAATAAAAATTATAGTCTTCACTTTGTCTTGGCTTGACGTTATATTATCTATGAGTAATAGTTATAACAAGACCTTAAACGTGTAGGTGAGTTTTAGTATCGAAAGTTCATACCAAGTTTTTTTTTCTTCAAAAATATCAAGTGCCACAAATTTAAATTTTGATAAATTCAACATAATAAAAACTATCGTAAAAAATCAATGAGTTAGAAATAGTAACAAGTAGAGTATTGTACAAAAATAGCTTTAACCTAATCATAATACCAACCCAACGATTAATTGGAAATAGAGATAAAATATGAAGCAAAAATTTTCATCAAATTAAAATGTTACTACCTAATTACTTCAAAATTAAATTTTATATTTGCAAATGATAAGTTAGATGAAGCGTTACACACAGACAAATCATGTTAGGATTAAAATAATTAAAAGTGACGGATCAAGACTTAAGACGACAAGCTCATATAGAACTACTACTAAATTCTATGCAAACAAGTTGCATTTAATCATATCTTGCGTATGAAAGGAGCAGAAAATTGAACTTGGAGCAAAATTAGAATTGTATTGATAACGTGTTGTAAAATTAAGAACAAGAGTAACAATAAAAAAATAAGAAAAATAATATAAATACCTTTCTTTTTTCTTTCAAGTGCTCCATATATCCTTAACAATACTTCTATATATGATTATAGTGAGGAACATCAAAGGTACTATATATTATAACATTAATATTTCAGAAGGTGAAAAAAAATATCAAATTTTAAAGGGAAAAGGCTCAAATACGCCATTGAACTTTGGGAAAAGGCTTATTTATGTCATCCGTTAAAAATTTGTCGTTTGAAAAAAGGCTCATCCATACCATTATTTTTTAGCTCTGATTTTGAAAAGCCATTTTTTACACGTGACCAATTATAACTCAGCCACGTCCTTAATTTTAGTTTTAATTTTTCTAAAAAAGCCAAAATTCTAAAATCATTTGTGGAATTAAAAAACCACCCGTATTAGAAAAACATATTCCAAAAAAAAAAGGAAATCAATTTCAAACTTTCGAAAATCTACTTTGATTCGTGTTTTGTTGTTATTTTTGACACTAGATCTTTGTTCCCTAGTGTTCTTTTAGTCTATAATCAAAATTTCAAGTGATTTAAAGTTGTGGAGAAAATTCTACCATTAAAGAATGTTGTAGTTTTGATACTTTGAAGAAATTTCAAGTGAGTCTTATTGAGTTAGGTTGAATTCAAGCTCAAAAGATATTGAGTTTTGGTATCTAGTTCAGAGGGAAGCTACTCTTGAAATTTGAGATGATTTCTTGAATAATTGAAGAAGTTGGAAATTTGAGAGTTCTTGGTGTTTTTCATGTGTTCTTGAGGGAAAAAAAAACAAAAAGAGTACATTTGATCTAAAACCCCAATTGAAAAGTCGTTTGGGGTCTTGTTGATGTAAAAACATTGTTCTGCAAATATCAGAGTAAAAAAATAATGACATGGATAAACACTCTCTCCAACAACAATGATACAAAGTTTGATGACATATTTAAGCTTTTCCCAATTATAAATATTCAATAAAGCAATAATGAAGATACGCATATTACTACTCATAAAAAAGAATAATGATCGTCCACAAACTACAAATATTATTTACAACATGAACTACTTTATATCAACATTCTAATCTTTATAGTCATGAAGAATTTATTTTTTTTCCAATCACCTAAGAGCATCTTTTTTCTTTAATTTGTCCTCTTGGTTCGTGGCTTACGTATCCTAATTACTAGCACATATTATTATTTTATTATCATAATATATAGTATTTATTTTGGTCCTCCAAATCTGCACCTCTTATAACCAACCACTAGTGGACCCCACTACCTCTCTCTATCACTACTGCTTCGGGTACCGAAAAGCCCACGTTGAAGACCCCATCTCTCTTCATGGATTCCTCGCTATTCACCCCAATTCCAATCTCCTTTTTCTGGTATTTCGTGTTTCTCCATTCTCCTTCTTGAAACTCATGAGCAATACGTTTTTGTGTACATCTATTATTATCTCTTGTTGTTCTATATTTGGTCAAAATTATCGTACCTGTTCTGTTTCAGGTGCTAAGTTGCAAGGCTGGTTTGTTTTGGACCTGTAGCCATGGACTCTTCTTCCTTTGAAGGTAATTTTCTTACTAACAATGGCGAATCATACAATTTCACAGGAGTTCACTGCAGGAAAGTCAAATCAAGTTTCAATTATTGATCAAATTAAGGAAAAACGAATTGGGATAGAGGAAGTAACTGTTAAATTTTCTGATCTGTTTAATTTTCATCCTGCTAATGTGTTACTGATAGCGGAATGGTGTTGATCGCATCTTTTTTATTTTTTTTATTTTATATAATTAATTTATATTATCTCTTGCATATTATAGTATGAAATTTAGTTACTGTTTCATACGTATAAAAAAATTAGTTCTTTATTTTTTCTCACATTGCGATTTTTATTTTTCTAGTTTTTTTTTTGTTTTGGTTTACTGAAATGGGTGTTAGGATTGGTGGTTACCTACTTACCTACTCTTCTGGGTTACTTATTATATTTGGAAGATGTCAACTATGCCATTTTTTCTTTGCCTACAGTGTTGTGATCCTTCACATTTTACAAATTAGAAAAGGAGGATCATCTATGAGAACAGTTGAATTATGGAGGTGATTACTACCTTATGATGACACAATCATGTTATTTGATCAGTTTGGAATTAATCATGGAAATTGAGTGGTACTATTATGTGAAGTCAAACTAGAAATAGCTAAAGAATTTACCTTTTCTGTTCTTCTTTTTTTCTACACTTGTACAAATGATCTTTCTGATTTTTTGTCTTCCTCTTAGGCAGTTACCCGTGCAGAAAAAGGATTTTGTTTTTCAGTTTTTGTGGGAAGAGGATATATCTTTTGTTGAGAAGATTGTCGAAAATTTATAGGGAGAGGAACAATCTCCAACAGATTGTCATCAGTGTAGAGAAAACATATGATTAGAAGGCCATGAGAGTCTTTTAGAGAATGCTTATGAAATAATGATTTCACATGAAATGTATAAATGGGGAAGACATATAATCAATGGATATTTGACTAGTGGTAAAACAATGAGAGTACATATGGAGGAATTTTCTATAACTGGATTTGCTCCAATACCCAATGTTACCAAAGGTAGGGTCTAGGGAGGGTGGAACTCGGGAGGGTAGGAGGGTGGGGTGTACACAGACCTTACTTCTACCTTTGTGAGGTAGAGAGGTTGTTTCTGATAGACCCTTGGCTGAAGTTAAAAAAAATGCATGTATAAAAGCCTTCTTCAGTATTGCACCAACTTTCCAAACTTATATTTATTTTTTCACACTAGAGATATGGTTTGAGCTTATAATTATAGATGTTCTAACCTTTTGTATACAAGATGATGTTCTATGTTCATGTATTTGCTAATAGTGTTGGGCCTATTATTAATATAACCTAGTGAGCCAGTCAAAAGTTGGAATTATGGATACTTACTCAAAAGGGGAGAGTTATGTCAAGTAGAAGTAGGGTAAAATATATGCACTATGTAAGTATATTACTATAAAAACAATGATGTTGAGACGAGATTAGGCCACTGTGACATTTAAGATGCAAACATCTCAGATATATAAGTTTAGTCGTCAGGAGAATGTTATTAACTAGTGAAGGTGTAACATATCAAACTAAAACATGATGTAAATTATTCTCTTGATAAAAATAATCAAACTAAAACATGATGATTGAAATGGAGGAATGGTATGAAGGAGCGATTTGAAGATGAAGATGTCTAACAAAGTGAAAGACAAGTTCGATAGACAATTGTGAGACCAAGGTGTTACATAAGACTCAATGTTGGACTTTTAAGGCCCTACTACATCCTCAAAAAGGAGCACCGTAAAAATGTAAATATAAGATGGATGTTCAGTTTTTTTTTTTTTTGAGAAAATAAGATGGATGTTCAGTCATATCGATATAATATTTGAAATGATCACATGTAACAAAAGGCACGAGTAGAACACAGAGAGGATATACTAGGATGTTGTTCTTCGATGGTTTGATCATGTTTACTTAGAACTCCAAATGAACTGATCCAACATTTTTTAGAATATCACTGTGATAGAGAGTGCAAGTATCACTCATAGGGGGGGGGGGATATCCTTCGGGGTGACTCAAATGGTTTGGCTAACTTCCCTAATGGAGGTCTCAAGTTTGAAACCCCTTGCTTGCGATAGCAGGGGATTGGTATTCTGGGTCGAGCTCATCACACGGGATTTGCCTAGTGTGATTTACCTCTCATGTGTGATTTGTGAGCTGTTGTACATGAGTAGGATTTAGCCTGTGCGCACCCAACGAGTAGGGGTTGTGGGTTCCGTTGTCATAAAACAAATATAATTCGTATGGGATAAAACAGGAGGTTGCATGACATAGTTTGATCACCCTACTTAGACCGCCAAATGCACCGAATCTATCGAAGTAACACCATGATAATTGAAGGTGTTAAACAAGCACTCAGTACACTTAAATCACATGGAGGGACATTGTTTCTAAATACGTATGATATCTTGAAATCAATGAGGACTTAGCTTAGTATAGAACAAAAGACCTTCAACTTCTTCGAATCAAATGAAATTTTGCTAAGAACAGAATGTGGTAGAAGCAAATGACTCGTATAGGTGCTACCAACTAATTTGGAACTTCGGGTTAATGTTTAGTCGTAGTTATACTTATATTATGTTCCATGTCTGGTTAGTGCCGTATCTATATATATATATATATATATCAATTTTGTGGTAAGTGTTAGATATAGAGAATCTCTAATTTTAGAGATCTCCAAATTTGCTTTAAAAGATAAAATATTTAGTTGTGGGACAAGATGAACCTAAATAGAGCAATATGAATATGAGGATTCCTATATCTGATCTACTAGTTTTAGTTGATTGATTGAGTGATCTCTCTTTCTTTCCTATTACTTGCATTTGATTACACATGATGGCTTTTCTTCACATTTTCTGGTGATCTGGTTGCAGTTAAAATATGTTCCATTACTCTAGGAAGCCACAAGCAGTTACAAAATTGAACAAAATTAGCTTGAAGATCCTTCAAAAATGAGATGACATTACAAAAATAATTTTAAAATACAAGATTTAAATGAGAGTGAAGAAAGAAATGTCCCAGTTTGTATTACTATGGACTTGTCCAATGTACTTTGCTAACCATAGTGATTTTTATCCGATGATAATTTACAAACCTGTTTGTTTGAGGTTTTTCCTGCTTTCTTGTTCTAGGTATTGCACTTGATCCATCAAAGTGCAGTAAATTAAGTATGGAGGAAAAGAGAGAACTAGTTTATGAATTATCAAAGCAGTCACATGGTGCACCTGAAATGCTGCAATCTTGGAGCCGTCAGGAAATTTTGCAGATATTATGTGCAGAGATGGGAAAAGAAAGGAAGTATACTGGACTGACAAAATTAAAAATAATAGAAAACCTACTGAAAATTGTATCTGAGAAGAAATCATTGGAGCATGAAAATACATCTAATCTTGAAATGCAGCCTTCATCAGAGAGTGGCCAGAGGAGTTCCAAAAGGCAGAGAAAAGCTGAGCATCCAAGCCGTTTTCCTATTGAAGCTAATAATTCTTCAACAACAAATACTAATGTTAGTCTAGCCGATGTTGTGTACTGCAAAAATTTGGCTTGCAGAGCTAAATTAAGTGGCCAAGATGCGTTTTGCAAAAGGTGTTCATGTTGTATTTGCCGAAACTATGATGACAACAAGGACCCTAGTCTATGGTTGATTTGCAGCTCAGAGCCTCCTTTTCAAGGGGATTCATGTGGGATGTCATGCCACCTTGAGTGTGCCATGAAGCACGGAAAATCTTGTATTACAACTGATAAATCAGACAAGGGCAATAATGGCACCTTTTATTGTGTATCCTGTGGAAAAGCTAATGATCTACTCAGGTAACTCTTTATATTGCCTTCTAACAGCTTCATCTGATCTTGTATTTTATGATTCCACAATAAGAAAGAGTACGCTTTTTTCGCATATCATCTATATTTGTTCACATCCCAATTTTTTCTTTTCTTTCTATTTTTCTGAAATTATGTGTTTTATAGTTTATTTTATAAGAGTATTTTTATCGACGTCAAGGTTTTGGCTACTTAACTTTCGTCTTTGGATTGGTATGCTGTGTTTGGGGAATGAGTAATTCCATCAACATCAAATTTATGTTAGCTAACTCTGGACCATTTATCACAACAAATGCTCGACATGAACATCCGAAAAAGCCTAATTGTAGGGAGTTCAGAATCAGTTTGCTCAACATTTTTCCTGTTGTTTTCTCGAATCGCTTATGAGAATGTACATTTGCATCCCGTTTCTTCTCTTTTCCATTGGTGGTTAGACTGTAGATCATTGTGTGCACATTTTTGCTAGCCTGAATGGAAGTGCACTTTGATTTTTCTGTGTTAATCAGAGCTGTTGTTCTTATGATTAGCCGATATAGGGGCTTTCTTTTCCTTAAGGGTTCAAATTAGAAAATAGAAGGTAATGATTTATGAAGTATTAATGAAGAATCATATCAAGTGTTATCTATGATGTACATAGTTGTGTGTGTTCTTGCTTATGTATAATTTGACTTGATCTTAGACTTGTTCATGCAACCTTAATTTCCAAGAATTCTTAACATAGTTTCTTAGCAAAATAGGAACATTAAAGTATTATCTAGACTTTCTGTTGATCCTGCGTGCTATTTTCATTCATCATTCTCTCTTAGGGACACTCATGGTATTCCTAACTTTACAAAATGTATGGGCTAATCTGTCACTTCATCCATGTATAAGACTCTGGCCAGACTCCAAAGCCAAGTTACTGTACCATAGAGGTAGCAATGCAGAAAAAAAATCTGACAAAATTGTATAGAAAACAATCAGAACAGAAAGAAAGTTAAGGGCTGTAAGTGTTTCTTTTGTTAAAATAATGTAGTTAGAAAGGCTTCTTATAAAGGGTTTGGTAATAGGTTGTTGTTGTTGTTTTCATACCTTTCTCAGCCTTTTGATGAAGATTAAGTTTAGAACTATAGTTGTTTCACTTTAGAAAGAATAGCAAAAGAAATGAAATAATCTTCTAGGTGCAAGGGATTAGCCTTGTTGTATTAGGGATGTTCAAAACCAAACCAAAACTTATAACCTAAATTGAAAAAAAGTTTTTTTTTTTTCAATTACCGATAAGCCAATAACTTTTTTTTTTTTTATCTCAAAAAAAAAGAAGTTATTGGCTTATCGGTAATGGGTTATTGGTTTAGCGGTTTCTGTAACGGTTTTGATTTTTTTTTTTATATTAGGTTATCGGTTCTTAACAGTTTGAGGTTTTCTCTAATTGGATTAACCGATAACCCGATAGTAAACTTAAAAATGACATTTATACCATTCAGTATGTAAAGTTCTTGACTTAGTGTTTGGTTTCATAATTTCATTTCTCACTGTCTCAAACTTTCGGTTATCCTACAAAGTGTCAATATTTGCTTCTGAGCAAGATACAATCCGTCAACTCATATTATTTGGTTTGTCACCTTGTTTCTAAATGATTTTCAATAATTTTTTTGGTGTGAAATCTTAATGGTTAAACCGATAACGATCAATAACCATACTGATAAATTGATATCTTAATGGTTCTATAATTGCTTAGCATCTCTACAAATCATTAACGGATAAACTTCAAAACCGAACTGAACCGACGTAACCTTATGTTGGACGTCTCTGGAAGGTTTCTTCCTTAATGAAGTTATGTTAGAAAGGATATTAGTGCGTAATTGTGAAGAAAAGTAAATATGCTTAGCTGCTTGAACTTTGAACAAATAACAACATACCTAGTAAAATCCCACGTGTGGGGTCTGGGGAAGCTGATGTGTGCGCAACCTTACCCCTACCATATGAGGGTAGAGAGACTGTTTCTGATAGACATTTGGCTCAAGTAAAAAAAAACAAAACAAGAATGAGAAAAAGAATACAATAGTGAATACTAGTAGCACCAACAAATAATATGAATAGCCGCAACAAAGGAATCAACATGTAATAATAAGAAGTATAAGAAAGCAGGAGTAGGAAAAAGAATACTAATACCACTGATAAGGGAAGCTAGATAGTGCGACTACCTACTAACCTTCCACCCTAATCTTGACCTCCATATCCTCCCGCCTAGGATCATGTCCTCGGTTAGATGCATGTGTTTCAAATCCTGTCTAATCACCTCTCCACTTCTTCTGCGGCCTACCTCTACCTATATTTAGGTCCACGATAGTCAACCTCTTACATATCCTCACTTGGGCACCCGTACATCTCATATATATATATATATATTTATTTTTTTGTTTTAATTGAAGTTTTCTGGTTTTGAGTTCAAAAGATTCTTATTTTTTCATCAAAAGGAAGTGTTCGCTGATGGAGTGAGGTTGGTTGGAAGATGAATAGCTTGAGTGATCTGAGACACATGCAGTGGTGGACGAGGACCTCCATGTCCTGAAACCAGCCTAGGAAAGATAATCAGATTAACATCTGAGCGTCACCCTAGTGTTATCTCAGACTTTGCAGTTTCTGGAGAAAGTGTCAAGGAAGATAAGGAGATGAATCTGTAAATTAAGGCTTCAAACCTTGATTTCAGCTTCAAATTTGTAGAAGAGTTCTGTCCTTGTGTATGGTGTTGCATAATTTTACAATCCTAAGCTTTTATTGATGATTGAGCTCGTGGGAGCTGTGGGAGAATACCTTCCTTTTGCTATGAGCTCAACCAGCTTGTTGTGCCGCTACAAGCTCATCAGATTGGCTATTAACAATTTTGAAATTTGATGTCTAACATGTGCTAAAAGATAGATGAATTGAGATGTTCAAATCACTCTTTTTTTTCCGACAAAGGAACCTTTGCCCATTATATGTAATGTTTCCTAAATAAACCATATGACACTGTGGCATGACCAAAACTTTTGATGCCTGCTTTATTCATAGCCTTTAAGGTCATACGAGTGCAAATTTCTATTACATATTTTCTGAATTTTCCTCCTTCCTATATATATTTTGTCATTTTTTTAAAGCTTTGATCCAAGTCTTAAGAGTTCAAAAGCTGTTTGTTACCAATGTCTTTGGATTCACCGTGTTTTTCTTACCCCACGTAAGTGCTGTATGTCCCAATTATTTGTGTGGTCTATACTTGCTTATCTAATCCACCTATATAATATGATTTGAGTTTGTGGGACGATTGTTGTGTTGTAAAAATGATCGGCTAATTGTGGGTAATGGACTCAAAGGGTTAGATTTGCAGCTGGCTATGAGGCCTTGCATTTTAACCTTTATTGTCAAAGGGACTCCTAGGACTACTGGGGAAGACCGTTCTAAGCAGATTTCAGTGCCAACATGTTGGTTGTGCTACCAAGGTTATTTTCCATTCATGAAAGTATGGATTCCTGTTTGGTGGGTAGAGTTACCTAGTACTTATGCTGGTGGGAGGTAACATCCCGGTGGAATTAGTTGATGTGTCTAAGTTGACCCTGACACCACTGTAAAAATGAAGAAAGAAGTATGGTCTTCTGTATAGTTAATGAATTTGCTGATGGCAGATATATAGCATTTATTATATCATGGACACTTCTAGCCTATGCGAAGTCTAACTGTACTTCATAAGAATAACAAGTTTGACCTCCTAAGGGAATCTAGTTTTGGGCTTGTTACTTGGATTTCATTTTGTCAGTGTGGTATATACTAACTGAAATTTCCATGCCCTGGATATATAATTGACTGGGACATCTGATAGAATAACTATATAAACCAATAAAAGTAAGACTTGTAACATTCGATCGATCACATGTATGAATTACGGAACATGTATATAGATTTACTTCTCTGACAGTGTTTGAGAAGATCTATTATTCCATCCAAAAAAGAATGACACCATTACTATTTAGGAAGTTATAACAGATCTTTTCTGATGACCAACCATCTTTCCAAAGTTCAAACATCTTTTTAGGTGTTTTACTTGTGGAATATTATGGTTTATAGTACTTTCTGCTCATCCAATCACATCTAATGTTTATATTATGTTGTCCAAACATTCAGTTATTCCAAGATTTTTGGCTTATTTTCCAGTTCCTCTGATGTTACATCCATATTGCTTATTCAGTGTAAGCATTCATTGAGTCTTCGGATGGTTCAAAATTGGGAAGCATAGATATAAGCTGTGAGTCTTTGTCCGTCACTTCCTTTTGTGGATCCTATTGAAGGATAGATTTTGTAGATATTTAAATCTCCATAAACTAGTTTGTAAACAACTCCTATTTTGTTCCAAAAAATCTTTGGATGGGATTGAAGGCCTTGTATAGTTAATGAACACGTACAGACTACAGTTCATGAACACTATGTACCGAACTAGTTTTTATTGTTTCCTCTTTTTCCCGTTTTGTACTAGTGGAGAAAGAGTACCTTGATTCCAATTTTTATTAAAATAAAGGTGATATTCAATGTTTTGCAAACTGTTGTGGCATTAAATTTACGAGTCATATGACGAAACTCTGAGGAAGAGTGATAGAGCATAGACTTGGGGACACCACAAGAGTAATAGATAACCAGCTTGGGTGTATGCCCATTAGATCTACATTTGAGACTACATTTTTGTGGAGGAGATTAATGGAAGTTTATCGTAGAAAATTTTTTCACATGGTGTTCATTGACCTAGAAAAGTTATATGATAGGGTACAAAGAAAGGTTCTTTGGTGGGTGTCGCCGTGTCGGAGAAGAAAGGAATTCCTATTAAATATATAAAAGTCATAAAAGACATTTATGGAAGAGTCGTCACAAGCCTGAGAACTATAGTAGGAATGCGAAGGAGTTCTTGTAATCATGGATTTACACCAGGGATTGTCGTTGAGCCCATACTTATTTACCCTACCTACAGATGAGCTAACCAACATAATACAAGATGAGGTCTAACCAACATGATACAAGATGAGGTCACTTAACTCATGTACCATCCCTTCCCCTTGCCTGGGACATGACCCTATTTGACCATCGTTCACCAAAGCCACTAAAGGAGATGTAAACTAAACAAGATGTAAGCGAAACAAGAATCTACTAAAACTATTGAATCAAGCGAAGAGTCTAGGACTAATTAACTATAATAAGAACAGAAGAAAAGCAAGAAATAATATACTGAATGAACAGAAGCAACTAGCTCTAGAATATGGGTGCACCCAGAATACTAACACAAGAGAAACCACAAGAACTATGAAATATATGGCACTATGGATCAAGAAATGAAGAATCAGAGGACAGAGTTAAACCGAGAGCAAAGTGAACAAGAGATAGAGATATGCAATAGTACACAATTAACAATTATACAAGAAAGATAGATCCGAAGACAATACAGGGAACCAATCTGAAAACTAGATCTGAAATATAACTCTAGATATGCATATAGCAATGGAAACAAATCTGAAAACCAAAAACTAAAGGCAACCTGAAGCGAACCTGGAATAATTTGGGAAGATAGAACCTGGAACTTGAAGAGGAGATAGGAGGTACTTTTTCTGAGCACTGGCGGAGGTAAGCGGTTCATGTTCTGCTGCTTCCCTTGAAACTTGAGACCCAACCCAGAATTATGGAGAAAGAAAACTCTAGAGTCGCTGGAGTAGATGTGCTTCACTGGAGCAGTGGCAATGATGGATGAGCTGCGGGGCTGACAAAAAACCCTAGAGTCGGGGTCCAAGAAAGAGAAAGAGAAATAGCGAGAGGGAGTTTTGGTGCCGGTGAAGAAGATGGCCGATGAGTGGTTAGTGCGGCGGCGAGATTTCACCGGAGAAGAAGATGTATTCTTGCACCCAAAGATGAAGGGGGAAAGTTTTCATGATATTGCTAATTCAAACATCCCAAGCTTCAAGCAATAAAGGAACAAAGTTTAGAAGATAGGAAATTTGTGTTTTTTTTCCATGCAGGCAATTTTCTGGGTGAATGAAATGATAGATGAAGATGTTACAAATAGAATCAGAACTGAATAGTTGAAACAAAACAGTGTTGCTGGGTATTATATGATAGAGAGATGCCTACCAAAGTGAAAGGTAAGTTTTGTAGAACAGTTATAAAACCAACAATGCTTTATCTGAGTGACTTTTGGGTCGTGAAAGTTCAACACATTTACAATAAGAATGTTGAAGAAATACAGATGCTAAGATGAATTTGTGGTCATACTAAATTAGAAATGATAATATTACTAGAAGGTTTAAGTAGCACACATCGAGGGGAAAATGTCCAAAGGTTTCTTGAAATAATTTGTTCATGTCATGCATCGATCTGCAGTGTAATGCACCGGTCTATAGGTGTGCAACCATTGTGAGGTTAAGTGTTTAAAGAGGACGAGGTATTCGTAAAATCACATGGAAGGAAAATGCATCGAAGGACCTAAAATCTTTGGAAACCCATGCAGACATAGCGAAGTGGGGCACAATGGATAAAAAATCTAGATAGTCGATGCGTGTTCTTTCGAGCTGAGGGTTTATCGGAACAACCTCTCTACCCCGCAAATGTAGGGGCAAGGTCTACATTCATCCTACCCTCCTCACACCTCACTTGTGGGACTACACGGGTTATGTTGTTGTTGTACTCAATGCCTATTAGCTGAAAATATGTTTTAGACATGTTAGCACTTTTACTGTATGCCCTATACTTTATAGTAGTGGTTTAGCATTTCAGAGATTTGTAGGTTCAAAAAATTATGGAGAATTTCTATTACTTTTTATTTGTATTTGTATAATATTGGCATGACATGAGTTTAAATGGAGTAACTTGATCAATGAGGATTCATATAGCAAACCCCAACTTGTTTGGGACTAAGGTGTATTAATTGTTGTTGTTCGTAGATTCTGATGCTTTTTGGTAGATCAGTGTGTTCCCTGAGGAAGCTCATTATTGTACATTATCTTAGTTGGCAATTGACCTAATTATCCTACCTATTTTCCTTTGACTCTGCTACAAAATGTTAAAAAAAATTCTGTTGTGAAGTTAATTTTCATTTGCATTATTGAATTACAGTGAACTATTTCCACTATTTGTCAGGATGAGACTGACTGGTTTAGTGAGATGGTTGTAGAATCCATTAAGGAAACGTCAAAGAACTAATGCCGTGTACATAAGCTCTTTTATTTAATGTGAGATACAGACCTCTATAATTAAAATGCAAGCTATGTTTATTATGTAGGATTAAAGATGTTTTATTTCTCCAATTCTTGCAGTTCCTTGAAAAAACAACTGATTGTAGCAAGAGATACCAGGCGCGTAGACATATTATGTTATAGGCTTTCATTGAGCCAAAAAATTTCTTTTGGCGCCGAAAATTGCCCAAAGCTGTATGAAGTTCTGGATCAAGCGTTGAACAAGCTTGAAGCAGATGTTGGCCCTTTGACTGGTTTGCCTGTGAAGATGGCTAGAGGTATAGTGAACAGGCTCTCATGTGGCCCTGCTGTTCAGCAACTTTGTGGCTTGGCTGTTGAGTACATAGATGCCCTTCTCTCTGAGAGAGTGTCTGAAATGCCATCTAATGCTAAGGTCAAAGGTAATACTCATTCTAATTTGTGGTTTGTTTGTGCAGTACAGAGATACTGTCCTTATCTTTTTATTGATTCTGTAGATTCCCCTTTCTCTTCATGTGTTACTGTGATGCCTTTATTGGTTTCTTTGTCTAATCTTGGCACTCATTTGATTTAAGTCGAGTGAAGTAATCGGCATTTACATGGGCTATATTTTTTAGATTGCGAGGTGATAGAATCAAAACTTGTCAGATTAGAGGATGTCTTTACCTCATCTGTGACTGTTGTTTTGAGTTCTGAAGGGTCATCTATGGAGAATGTTGTTGGTTACACTTTGTGGCATCGGAAAGCTGTTGAAACGGAATACCCAGTAGAACCAACTCGGACATTGTTTTCCCCAAACACTAGGTTTGTGCTCTCAGATCTGATGCCAGCTACAGATTATGTTCTCAAGATTGTTTCCCTTGATAGCAAGAGAGAACTGGGAATGTTTGAAGTTCAATTCTGCACCAGTAAAGCTGGAAATGAATTATCTAATCTGAACATGAAAAGCTTAGAAGTTGAAAGAAGTCAAAGTCCTCCAACAAATTGCAGCAACCTTTCTAATCCTTCTTCAGTGGAGGATGAAACTAATAACATTGTGCTATGCAGCAATGAGGATGAGAACAGAGGGGATAATTGTCTTTCTTGTTGTGATAACACTGATAAAGCAATTTCTACAGACTTGTGTTGCACCACGATCGCCTTCGCTAGTAAAAGTCACATAGGAAATGAAGGAGTAATGGTATCTTTAGGTGATGAGGAAGATAGCATGGTAAAAGTAAGCTCCTTGCCTAATACTGATGCTGTAAATCTTGAGAACAAGCAGTGTTCAGATGTTCAAACAACAGAAGAGACGAGCACTGATAATGGGTCAAATGCACCTCTCCAGACTGCCTTGGAATTTACACCATTTGTAGGTAGTGTGGAAGCTGGCTTACCTATCACACCCTGCAAGATGGAGAATGTGAAGGGAAGCCTCGGCCGGAAAGGAAAATCAGAACATTGCAGCAAGGATCTTGATAATGGATCAGGGAAGGAGGATGGACCACAAGTTGGCTGCTCTTCGAAGAAGAGAGTTGGAGAATGGCATGAAGAATGTGCTGGAACTGGAGATAAGGATTTTGAGTATTATGTCAAAGTAGTTAGATGGTTAGAGTGTGGTGAGCATATTGACAAGACATTCAGGCAGAAGTTCTTAACCTGGTATAGCTTAAGAGCTACACCACAAGATGTTAGGATTGTCAAGGCATTTGTTGATACCCTCATCGAAGATCCAGCCTCACTTGCCGGGCAGCTGGTTGATACTTTCTCTGATGTTATTTCAAGCAAGAGATCTTCTGTAGTTCCAGCAGGCTTTTGCCTAAAGCTTTGGCATTAAAGGATTCAGAATGCGAATCCTCTATCCTCTGCTTCATGATTTATAGTTGCTGCTTAGCTGAACATAATTCTTTGATTCCCAAATTGTCCGATGTGATTGTTAGTCGATTCATATTTATGATGTAAACGATTAGACCATCTTTAATATTTTTTCCTTATAGGTTGGTTCTACCCAATTCATCCACATTTCTCTCTGATGTTATGACGTTGGAGTTGGAATGAAAGTGATATTGCTGTAAGATAATTTGAAATACAAAATCTGATTCGATATTTACTTCTTTTTTGTAGAAGAAATTTTTCTTGATTTGTTAAACCATGAACTCTTTGATGTTCATCCTAAGTTGTGCCTTCAGTTTGGATGTCAAGAACTAGAATGTTTGGAAGAGAAGGTGGCATATTTCCATTAAAGTTGATGGGTTCCAATAGAAAATCAGGAAAATGCTTATCGTGTCCAAATTTAAGCCCAAAAGAAGAGTGTGTTTGGATTGACTTAAAAAAAAAATAGTTTTTAAGTCAAAAAATAAAAAGTAAGGAGGCCCAATTTTAATTTTTAACTTATTTTAAGTCATTTTAAATATATTTTAAGTTATTATTAACCTTGTCAAACACTTCCTAACTTATTTTAAGTCATTTTTATTTTTGTCAAACACTTTCAGAAGTCAAAAACTGACTTAAAAGTAGATTTGACCAATTTTTAAGTTAATCCAAACAACCTTCTAAGCCAAAGGAATTACCACATTGGGGCTCAAAGGAGTCCAAAAAGCTGCTTTTTGTGTACGTTCTTTTACCGAAAAATTATGCAAAATACTCATTTATTACAAGTAATTCCTAATTAATAGATTTATATGATGTAATATAGAATCTTAAATACAAGATAATTTTTTCAAAAAATAGATTATATATCACATAAAATGGATAGATTAGACAAGAACTCTCTTAGAATACTCCATATCCAACCAAAATACAATCACATAAAATGAAACATATCGAAGGAATAATTGTTTTAATCATTACAAATTGATATCCAAACTACCTTGTTGCAACTGTGAAGACATAATTTTTTTTTAAAAAAAAACACTCCCTGTTCAAACTAAAAACGGGAGCAAGAAATGAATCAAAACATCAATCGTTCTAGCGGTAATAAGAGAAGACCGCTCTACTACGATAACAACTACAAACGCAAATTCAACTATTCTATCGCCAAAAACTTACAAGCCATTTGGAGAACAGTCTAATGCACGAAACTTATACTAGCAGAGTTTCCCCAAAACGAGAATCCCACAACTTTATGCACTCCTCTCTTGTGCTTAGCATTTCATATATGTCTCTAGTCGCCCATGGTGCCACAATGTAGCGTAAAAGACAAGTATCATATACCTTAAAACAACAATAATGAATCAATGAGAAGATTAAAAAAAAAAGAAATGGGAAATTAAAGAAATCAATTTGAATTTGTTGATAGCTCACCTCCACTTCTGTCATATCAGGGAATTCAGTTTTGACAACTTCCTCAAACTGGCGACTACAAAAAGAGAAAAACATTATCCAATGTTAGAAATTTATTTGTAAGTATTGCAAAAGAAAAATAAGAGACGAGCAAAATATACTCACTAATATGAAGAAAATGAGTAAAGCACGCCTTTTTTCAACTCTTTCTTCATTTTAAATTTGGTCTCAGCGAAAAAAGCTACTTTTGACCTTGTTTGCTCAAGGTTATTCACCCTCAGGTCGTTCCCCAAATTTCTCCAAGCCACATTAATATCTTTCACCGGTATCACCCGGCCTCTAAAAGCTCGAGTTACTTCATACAAAAAATTCTTTTCTTCTGTCAAATCCTTCCACCTACAGTTGATTTGCTTTACAAGCATACTTTTATTGCACCGTTTAATATCCAAAACGTTTATAAATTGTCCTTCTCTTTCTGCGACCTCAACTTTTGTTGTCCTTGGCATCCGTTTTAAGTAAGCTTCAATTTCCTCCTTTGACAAGTGGTTTACTATAAGATCTTGCGTGAACGGATCAAAAAGGTCTGACTAGAAAAAAATGATCAATTATGCTTCAATGTATGTTCAAAATAGTCCCTTAAGAGTGCAGTTGAAAGAATGAAACTACACTAGACATTTAAGAAAATAGCAAAAATTACACCTTTAAAAGCTACATCAAACTCAAGAAATAAATTACAAAAAGAAACTAAAAATAGTCCCTTAAGAGTGCAGTTGAAAGAATGAAACTACACTAGACATTTAAGAAAATAGCAAAAATTACACCTTTAAAAGCTACATCAAACTCAAGAAATAAATTACAAAAAGAAACTATTTCAAACCTAAAATCATTTTTGTCATTTTCTAATAAAAAATTACATGTAGAGCAACATCATCTAATGACCAAAGACACAACTTACCCATTTTTTCCGGAACATATCGAAACGATGCAAACGTATTCTACCGTTCTCAATTGTCCGTGTCTCCTCATATTCTTTTTGCTTTCGCCTTGGCATCGCACTATAGCGCAAAAGGCATGTATCATATACCTTAAAAACAACACACAAAAGAGAAAAAAATGAGCAAGCAAAATAATGGACCCGTAAAAGGTACTGATAAAGAGGAAAAAAGAATAGCTCTAGCACCTCTTGTCTTGTCATCTCAGGGAAATTATATCTAACATCCTCTTGAGACTCGCCACTGAGAAAAATGAAGAAGTTTAGTGTTGGAAAAGTAATTTTCTGATAATTTAGTACTATCTATCTATACTGATCCAAAGTCTGAGGGTCAACTAACCTACTTTTCATTTAAATCTGGTATAAATCTTACATATATATTTTTTACATAGACTTTTTCCCATTTAGAAACTACCTAAAAATTACTATAAGTCACAATAGTTAACAATTCAAAATATTTGAAAAGTAATTAAAAGAATTTGTGATCAAAGAGAACATAACTGGACAAATAAATTGAAGAAAAGGGAGTATTACAAAACAATGCTAAGAGAAGAAAAGAGCAAGTGCGAGGCTTCCCAAAAAAAAAATTAGAAGTGAATCTTATGATATTACTTTCACTTAAAACAATATTTTGAGGATTGTACAAAAAAAAAGTAAAAAAATTATAGCATTAAAAATGGAAAAAGAAACAATCTACTTTTCACTAGAAATATTTTAGAACTTCAAATAAAACAACTCAAATATTCATATTAATAATTAAAGTTTTTATAATATCATCCAAGTCAATATAGTGCAGACAAATAACTAACATGTTATTAACTAAAATTTTAATAACTTACATAAAATTTGGCTTTAGGCCACTAATTTATCTAAGTTGCGCGGATCCTTCACTTTCGATGCCGCACCCGTGTCGGATTCCCCAAAAATACACTACTTTTGGAGAATCCGACATGCACCCATTGACATTTTTGAATTTTGAATAGTCCGAGCAACATAGAATTTTATTGAGAATTCTTATAAAATAGAATTAACAAAAATAAATGATTACTCACAAATATATTGCAAATGCAAAAAGCACATCTTCCTTGCATCCTTGTTTAAACCGCTTTTCCACCACCTTTCTAATATTATTGTAAAAAGTTTTTCTGGTCTCTAATTGAATAGGAATGAAAACCTTAACATCCTCATCCAATTCTTCAAATAATAAAACAGGTTTTGAATTTGGGTCAAACCAGTCAAACCGAGTCCAAATTTCTCTCTCAACATACTCTTCCGCAGTAAAGTCTTTCCACCGGCTTTGAATTAGGTTTGGTAGAGCAATATGAGAAGGATATATAAGGATACATGATGCTGCAAAGTTCTTAAAAGCACTACCGGGGCGTTGTTTCTTGATGTTGCTGACTATAGAATTTCGAATTTTATCTAACTGCAAAAGCATAACTTGATAATTTTAAAATAAAAAAACATATTACCAAAATAATAATAATAATTAATTTAAAGAGAGGGTTTGAGTAGACCTCAACAGCACTATATTGTTGCTTGCACTTGAAATCTTCTCTATTTTTCTTCAAACTATTATTTGATTCTTGTCTACTGCCAGATAGAATATAGAATTTGCGCTTGCGCTGTGATCTTTTTCCTTTTTCAAATTTGAAATTATTATTTGATTCTGGTTTGCCAAAATCTTCTTCTTTATTATTTGGTTCTTGCCTGCCAAATAAAAGATTGAATTAATTGGGTTATATTAAACAGAAGAAATTAAACATTTATTTAGTATCAATTTAAAATTTAAAATTTATGTTCATGTTGAACTTGAATTCTTGACAAATTAAACACGTATTATCAAGTTAAAATTTAATTCTTAGATTTGTAGTTTATTTCTTGAAATCTGAAACAAAGATTCACACAGCATACTAGAATATAAAAGATTATTAGCAAAAGCCCAAGAGAAGATTAATGGCAATAATTAAGAGTCAATAAACAAATTAAGGGCAAGAAAAGGTTAATCAAGTTTAATAACCCCAAACCCAAACCCAGGTGATATGTTGTAATTTCGAAAATAAACTTACAATTCATGTTCTTCCTTTACATCTCCAAGAGGAGCAGCAAGATCCTGTGGCTCTCTCTTAACCGTATGACCAAAAGTGTCCATATCAATCACAGATCTTTTATAAACCTTAAAAAAAGCAAATCAGTCAAATCTATCGGCCAAATCTAAACACTAATTAATAATTTAGAAGGATAGAAAAAATTGAACATATTCTTAATTGGGTATGGTGAGAACAATTAAATTCGGGCAGAAAAAGAACCTACCTCTTTTCTCTGCCAAAGTACAAAGTACAATACAGTCGACAATAGGAGTGGGAATAAATACCGAAAATCGAAAAATCGAATCGAACCAAACTAATATTGTGGACAGGTTCTGAAACAACCAAAATCATGTGGTACCTGTTAAGTTTTATAGGCACGGGTCGCCTAACGTAAAATGGACGGCCCAAGATAAAAAACCCACCTTTCTTTTAGGAACTAGATGAACTAAGCCCATGGGCCCAACTTTATAATCTAATGCATTATTATACAACTAGTTATTTTAATTATATTACGAAAATTCTTTGATTAATTGTTATATCTTTTTTATATTCTCCAATCAAAATAGTCTCAAAATTAATCGTTATTTTCTTATATCCTCCATCCCACTTCAAACGGGTCACCTATACTACACATACGCCTATTATAATGTTATAAAAATCAAACATTTTCTATAAAAAAAAAAAACCCTGCCCAAATATAACTACATTTAACTAAATATATTTAAGATAATTTTAAAGCAAAAGATTAAATAAAAAAAGAAATTTCTATATAATAAATATTTGAATTAAATAAAATTACAAATAACTTACATATTTATGAATATTTTGTTATTCTAATTTCATATATAAAATTAATTTAAAATAATTATACAAAGTGCACTTTTATTCTTTGATTCGAAAAATAAAATTCACACATATATATATCTGTATAATAATTATAATTTAATGGACCTGCAATTTTGTATGAGTCGATTCTACATGTAACTTTTTTTATTAATCTTTGTACTTGTACAATATAGGTTAAAATTATAAGAAATTATAAGAATTGTCGAATATACATATAATGAAAATATCACTCCAATTCATTTTTTGTTACTATTTTTTTCTAATCTCATATATCGCCTTTCTAATTAGTTAGATCACATTGATTTTGTAGCTTCACTAATTTTTTTATACTAACGTTTGATGTAACTCAGTAGTTGCATTGCAGTGTTATTTATGAATATATTTCTTTATTTGCATAAAAAAAATTAAAGATTCAACTATTTTTTTAAATGATAATTTTAATCATGAAAATAGAAAGTAAACAAATTATTTTTATTTCGGAGTGAGCATAATATTATGAAAAAGAATGAAAGAAAAAAGATATCCAGGATTAAGAGATAAAAAATAATATAGTACTGAATATCAAACAAAATCTTGAAATAAATAATTTAACACCCACTACAAAATAAAATACTTTTAAATGTCGACTATTTTCTTCCCAAATATTGAAGTCGGGCAAATTAGTTGAAATCTCGAAAATTTAAAAAAATAAAAATACTTTGGGAAAAAAATAATTATTCAAAACTCAATCAATAAAAAAAAATGTAATTATTGATGGTTAGAAAGAGTTGTCACCTCACATCTTCTATGCCTAGTTTTATTATTATAGATATAAATCAGAATATGAAAAGGTTATAGCATTCCATAAATATAAACATGAGAAGGTTGTAACGATTGGGCACATTCATTACAGTTTCTTTCATTATTAAAAATAATAATGAGTGAACTTTATATTAATTTACTAATAAAAAAATGAGTAAAAAAGCAAAAGAAATTAACAAAAAAAAGATAAAATACTAACAAAAATGAGTAAAAGCCAAAGAAATTGAGAGTAAAAAGAAATATTTTTTACTATTCTTTTAATCCTTTGATTAAAAATTAAGATAAAATAGAGAAAATAAATAATTGATAAATTGAAAAGAATCATTTAAGGAAACGGAAATGTTGTTAAGGTATAAACTATTATCCATGCATTTAGATATAACAATTGTGATGGTTAAAAATCTAAGTGGGAGATTGTTGGGATATATACTATTAACCATATGTTTGGATATAGTATTTATTCAGTTTTAATAGATCATATATTCTTTTATGATGTCTGTTTACTTATATAGTAGATGATTTAGTGTATAGAGTTTTAAGTTATACACAGAGGATTAAATCATCAGTTCTTATAAGTATAAAGTTTTTTGTTCACAATCTAAGATGGAAATTGGACATGCCATCGGTACGATTGTAGCACAAGATTATATATAATTTATCTTGATTATGGGAATGGTATAGTTCTAACTTCTTGTGCTAGTGCATTTTGTATGTATTGAACAGGACCGAGTAGAGATAGTTGCTTTAGACTGACTGACAAAAACATATTCTCTAAACTATTAAATGTACTTATATTCTTAATCCTGATATAATTATTATGGTCTGTATATGTTAATTATCATTTCGATTTATTAAAAGGTGAGATTCTGAGATGAGTCAATATGCCTGATAAATTGAATGATAATAATATATATTGGTGAAATAATAAGTTAGTTGACGGAATCCATGTCTCGATATAGAGATTGATGATATGCCTTTTTGAGAAACTTATAAGTTTTCATCGTGTCAAACATTGCAAGTAGATTCATGAATCCGACACATGAAATAAGTTAAGCAGTGCTCTAAAGAAAGTTAATCTTTGAATTAAATTCGTCAGTAATTTAATTTATTGATTAGTATCTGTAATCTTAACATGGGGAATTACATAAGTGTTTAATGAAGAATTTCAAAATATAAATAGAGGAGTGCAATTATGAATTTCTAGTGGAATGATTTGTAATTTATTATGGCAAGAATAATTCAAATTATTTATTTGGAATTATTTCCATAATAGGAAGCTTCAGTAATTAATTTCGTGGTCCCTATCGTGTCCATATTTAACTAGAACTCTGAATTTTATTCTAAGGTGAAAAGGGAAAAGTATATGCCTTTCTCTATTCTAAGTAAAAGGGTAAGTACATGTTTTTTTCTATTCTAAGGAAAGGGAGAAGTATATGTCTTTTTCTATTCAAAATAAAAGTGCATGTCTTTTTCTTCTCCTCCTTGGACTAGGAAGAAATCTATATAAATAGGGATTCTTCTAACCCTTGAAAGGACATAAGTTTTCTATACAATACTTGCCCACACAAGTATTAAGAGAGTTCGGTAGTGAATTTGGGATCACTGTAGAAGACCACAGAACTATCGTCCATTTTGTGGACTAGCTTGTGGATTCACTTGAAGGTTCTAGCTCGTGGACTAGCTTGTGGATTCGTTTGAAGGTATCTACTCACGTTTCAAGAGGTAATTCTTGAATTAAATTTCAGAAAGTTTATGTGTTCTAGCATGATTTTGTGTTATAGCATAAACTATGTGTTATCTACTATTCATGTAAGTTGTATGATTCTGGTATGCTTCAGCTGTGCATATAATTTTTCAACAATTGGCATCAAGAGACATGCTTACATCTTTATAGAAAATTAAAGTATATATTGTTGCTTCCAATTGCACACGCAAGTGTACGTGGTCGCAAAAGTAATAAGTGGCTTTTTAAGAACCGGAATATCGAACCCACAGAAACTTGTCAATTAACTATTTACTAAATTATACTAGTCTAATTATTTATTTAAGAGTATCAAAAGAAATAAAAGAATGCAAAAATTAAATACTAAGATTAACTTACAGTGATTGGGACAATTCTAGGGCTGCAACATGCATAGGGTTTCATGTATCGCATCTCATGTAATGAATTAACTAAGGTTATCAAATTATTGATTTACAGGTTTGATTTTATGATCATGATCTCTCGACCTCTAATCGCCTACTTCAACTAGCTGTCTAACTACATCGTTGAGCGGGGATAGGCAGTCCTAATTGGCGAGCATTTATATTTCGTCCCGAGGTGTTCGTCCGGGTGTCACTCCTGAACACGAATCTAAACAAAGTTAGAACAAGTTCTTTGCATTCTTTGGTCTATCTACCTCTTTATCTCTCGAGTCCAAGAATAGACAATAGATTTATTTCTATGGTGATCAAGCATGAAATACTAAAATAAGAATACAAAAGTAATTTAAACGATAACCAACATTAATTCAAAACAATCGATGTTCAACAATTACCCATGGCCGCAGCCCCAGAACAAGGGTCTTTAGCTACTAATACCTAAGAAAAAGAAGAAGAAAAGAACCCTAAAAGTTTTGATAATTTTTCCTTACACAATATATCTCCCCCCAATAATTATTTCTATAGACTATTTATAGATGTAGAAAACCCTGAATAAAATAATTGAGTCCAAAACAAATTAGGAACCCAAAATCGAAACGGAATTGGATTCCTACGTGAACAGTGCACCGCCTCAAACTCTTGTTGCCTTCCCTTCTGCCACGTGGCACCTCTGTCACGTCCCTTAATTTACACACACTATTGGAATATGTATATGTATAATTATAATATAATATTCAGTTTAATCCATTAAGCTGACTGCTTGATTTTCCTTCTAGAATCTTCCATTTTTAATTCGTTTTAGCTCCAAACTTCTTCAACTTCACACCAATTTAATCCTACAAATAAAATACACTATTTAGCACAATCCATAAAATTCATGCTCAAAAAGGACCAATACAAATACTAAATGTGAGACAAATAATGATAAGCATATATATTTTTGGCCTCACATCAACACCCCACACTTAAACTTTTGTTCGTCCTCGAGCAAACATTAAAGCTCATCTCAAAAAATCATACTAGAAATGTCATCACTTTTAGTTGATATAAACAATTAGGCCATCCACAAATTTCAAAACCTCAAGTACACTTCTCAATCATTATGCAAGACATCCAAATAAACAACAAACCTCTAACCTCCTAACCTCAAGGACGGACTTTGAACTCATCAAATTTAAGCTTGCTCACTTACTCTCGTCAAAGAAAGTTAATAACATCACCTATTTATCATGAAACAAGTACCCTCACAAGAAGAAATAGTTCACACACTCAATTCAAAAGTTTGAATATAAATTAAGGACATCATATCAAAGATCAAATCTCACACTCACCAATAAAATTCACATGTATGCTCAAAGAACCATATGCTTGCTCATTATGTACATCTCCACTAATTAAGCATGCTCGAATAGAATCAAATAGGACTTTAACGGATTGTAATGTAGGCTAAGGGACAGGTAGGAAAATTATATAATAGTGACTCACACTTTCCTAAGCACTTTGTATTTTTAGACTTCATCACCCATTATTTTCTTCTCTTTATTTTTAGTCCTCTCTTCAACAATTATTTCACAAGTAATTCTCATCATCTCAAGAATGCTTCAATCATTTCTTTTTTCTTTCACAATAATATATATATATTTTTTTGTTTTATTTTCTCAAAGATTTGTTTTTCTTTTTCATGTCACATTCTTGCAAAGAGGGCTTTTTTCATCACTTTGTAGCTATCATTGATTACCTTTTGTCATTCAACCATCCCTTTTCTTTTTCCAGATATAACAATTATAATCAGTCTATGCTACAGTGCTCAAGGAAGCAAGGTGCAAAAATTAGGGATTCAATAAAATAGTTAAGGGCAAAATATGGCTACTAACAAAAGGCTACAGGCTCAAAAGGGCGAACTAGTGATATAATATCTGAAAAGGCTAAAATTTACAAGACAAATCAAAGAAAGCCTATTATCATCTCCTAAACTGAGCAACACTTTTTGTTTCGCTTCAATAACATGCAAGGCAAGTTCTAGACTAAGATGCAAAACATGGAATAAACAAATTCTCACCACACATGGCACAAGTATCAATCAAGATGGATCAATTCCACTTCAAAGAGAGACAAGATCATAACAAACTATAAAATAAAATAAGCTATATACAAAGTCACAACCATGAGCCTTGGTGTCAAAGAGTCTGTAATTTCAATAGCAATCAAGCATTCACAAGAAAGTATTACTCAAAATTAGGCCTAATTAGCAAGTATCACACAACTCAAAAGGGTCTTTTCTTTTCTCTAAAAAAATAAAATAAAAAGTAAAAAATTTACTCCCTATCGGTTCAAAGGGACTATCCTCAGGAAAAGTACCGAAAACAAAAGCCGAGGAACCCACCTAAAAATACAAAAAGACTCGATAAAGCAGTAAAAACTAGGAATTCATTCCTCCACCCCACACTTAAAAAGATGTTATGTCCCCAAAGCATCAAATAAAATTTAAAACAAGGGTTAGGAAAACTCCCTGAGGCCTCTAGGCCTAGCTAGTAGCATGTTCTCTTAATTTTCATCAAGGGTCGTCACCCCACCCTTAAACTCAAACGTGCTCCTTAGCTCCAAATTTTTGGGTACTCAAACTTCTCCAAAACCTGTAAAAACTAGACCAAAAGAAAAAAATGACACTAGAAAAATAAAAATAAAAAGTTATACTATAAATTGGGTTGCCTCCCAATAAGCGCCTAATTTAACGTCGCGGCACGACCTAATTAAGTTCACCACTTTTCTTTCCACTTTGAACTCATGAATTGTACCCCTAACTTTGCATCAATTTTTCTGCTCCTCTCTAGGGGCGGTGGTATAAAGATAAAAGAACCAAGTAATAAATGTCGCATCTTGCACTTCTTGGCCCTTATGTGAGGAATGCCGTTTTGTTTATGTGGATTAGAAAACTTTAGGATGTCGGGGCCTTGTTCCTCATCTATAGTCAAGTGTTTTGAATGAGATCCAAGATGCCTCAACTCCAAAGCAACATTATTTACAACATTCTCACTTTTGTCTCTTTCTCAACATTGACATTAAGGAATAAGGTATAGTTGAATGGTTGGAATTCCTCTTTTTGCTCCACTATCTCCTTCACATACTTGGCGTACTTAGGAATTCCCTGCAAAATATCAACCAAAGGGAGATTAATGTGAACTTGTTTAAGGAGAGACAAAAACTTACCGAAGCATTCGTCCTCGTTCTGCTTTTTGAACTTTTGAGGAAACGGAGGGGGTGGTTTTATTTGAGGAACAATCCTCTCAACATTCGCATCTTGAACCACTTCTTCGGGTTTCTTTTCTTCTCTCACCGCCTCAAAACTTCTCTTCTTTGGAGCTAGTTCTTCCAGTTGTAATCCACTCCTTGTGCTCACCGCATTCAGTTGCCTTGAGTTAGGATCCGTGTCAACCGGAAGACCTCCAGGAGGACGCACATTGACTGCATTAGCCAATTGTGCGAACTGCCTTTCCAGATTTTTCTGCGCTAACTGGGTGCTTCTCAACTCTTCTACCAACTTCCTATAGTGTTCTTCATTTTTGTTGTTGATTTCTGTACTTAGCTTTTGGAACAACTCCTCATTAGTCATGCCCCCTTGCTTCGCACCTTGATTATTTGGCTGTTGAAATTGTTGTCCATTACCTTGTGGTCTGTATTGGTTCTGCCCTTGAGCCTGATTTTGGTGTTGATTCTGATTTCCACCCCATGAGAAGTTGGGGTGGTTCCACCAACTTGAGTTAAACGTGTTCCCATAATTCTGCGTACCTCCACATCTTTGGGCATTCCCCACTTCATCACTCCTGTCAACATCACAGATAACAGAAGAATCATAATAAGGGGAAGGGGGAGGGGAATAAGAGTTAGGACAACCATTCCAATGACAAAATTGACCACCACATATATGACAAATAGGACACTCGATATCCAAGTGGGGTCCATTACAATAATTACAAGGATACTTCTCACCCAACCACGATTTATCCCAATCAGTCATATCAATAAGAGTACCAAATTATTCAAAGGAAAAAATATTTAATTGTGTAGAAAAAAAAATTAACTAAAAAAATTATAAATAAATAAATAAATAAAAAAGAAGAAGTATAACCTAGAAGAATAGTTAATTTCTAAGTCCCTGGCAACGGCGCCAAAAACTTGTTGCTTCCAATTGCACACACAAGTGTACGTGGTCGCAAAAGTAATAAGTGGCTGTTTAAGAACCGGAATATCGAACCCACAGAGACTTGTCAATTAACTATTTACTAAATTATATTAGTCTAATTATTTATTTAAGAGTATCAAAAGAAATAAAAGAATGCAAAAATTAAATACTAAGATTAACTTACAGTGATTGGGTCAATTCTAGGGCTGCAACATGCATAGGGTTTCATGTATCGCATCTCATGTAATGAATTAACTAAGGTTATCAAATTATTGATTTACAGGGTTGATTTTATGATCATAATCTCTCGACCTCTAATCGCTTACTCCAACTAGCTGTCTAACTACATCGTTGAGCGGGGATAGGCAGTCCTAATTGGCGAGCATTTATATTTCATCCTGTTTCGTAACCAAGCGAGGTGTTCGTCCGGGCGTCACTCTTGAAAACGAATCTAAACAAAGTTAGAACAAGCTCTTTGCATTCTTTGGTCTATCTACCTCTTTATCTCTCGAGTCCAAGAATAGACAATAGATTTATTTCTATGGTGATCAAGCATGAAATACTAAAATAAGAATACAAAAGTAATTTAAACGATAACCAACATTAATTCAAAACAATCGATGTTCAATAATTACCCATGGCCGCAGCATCAGAACAAGGGTCTTTAGCTACTAATAACTAAGAAAAAGAAGAAGAAAAGAACCCTAAAAGTTTTGATAATTTTTCCTTACACAATATATCTCCCCCCAATAATTATTTCTATAGACTATTTATAGATGTAGAAAATCCTGAATAAAATAATTGAGTCCAAAACAAATTAGGAACGCAAAATCGAAACGGAATTGGATTCCTACGTGAACAGTGCACCGCCTCAAACTCTTGTTGCCTTCCCTTCTGCCACGTGGCACCTCTGTCACGTCCCTTAATTTACACACACTATTGGAATATGTATATGTATAATTATAATATAATATTCAGTTTAATCCATTAAGCTGCCTGCTTGATTTTCCTTCTAGAATCTTCCATTTTTAATTCGTTTTAGCTCCAAACTTCTTCAACTTCACACCAATTTAATCCTACAAATAAAATACACTATTTAGCACAGTCCATAAAATTCATGCTAAAAAAGGACCAATACAAATACTAAATGTGAGACAAATAATGATAAGCATATATATTTTTGGCCTCACATCATATATCATGAGAAATTTTTTTCCCAAGAAATGTGAAAAGTTTATGAAGTGTTAGTGGCGATTTTGGTTTCAAAATAGCTTTACAAATTCATAAAATTCACAAGTTTTGATTGCTATATTGTTGAAAACAAAGACAAAAAAGGAAACGGTGGCGGTGACCTATTTTTCTTAATTTGTTTTCCGTGAAAAGAAAATCAAGTGTCCAATTTTTGTTCACGTAGTATGAGGCAGTAAGAACTTCTGCACATGTAATTGATTTTTTATTTTTCTTATCGGTGGCTAGTTGCAATATTTTTGAGGGTCGTTTCTTATTAATCCATCAAATTTGCAAAGCTTGATAAGAAAGGGAATCATAGAGGTTGTTTATGAATAAATAATCATTGAACTGATTGTGACGTATTTTTTAATTTTATAATATTTGTTCTTGATTGATTGTTGATTTCAAGAGTTCATTAAGTGGCGGTGGCAGTCACTATTCAGGTCAATTTGATTAATTTTTTTCTATTCAATAATTATTTGAGCATATTATTCATTACTTATGTATCAATTTGTATTAATTAAGAATTTTGTGATTAATAAATAGTTATCACTTAAGTGGTTTATTTATTTGAAATCGTTGAAAATTCTTTAGACTTTATACATGTGAGATAATATATATTGCAATACATGAATTGAGAATTATGATTAATAAATAGGATTCACTAAAGAGATCTATTTATTTGAGTCATTAGAATGTACTTAATGTATCATGTACAAACTGCCCTCCATAAATGTATACTAGTAAAGGTTTGTTTACTCAAAAGGAGATTTACCTATAGATACTAGTAACACTTAATTAATTCATGAGAAGAGATGTTAAAGGTTTTCACCAGTGATGTAATGCCTCGAGCGTACACCCTGGGTGTGGCCGGCACTCAGGAACCATTCCTAATCCCCAAACGAACCCTTGGCCTGGCTACATGACTTACATGATTCTAAACAATACGCGGAAGCTTAAAATAGATGAACATTTAGACATTCATGAAAGTCTTAAAATACTACCTTGCAAATACTTAATATAAGTCATAAGTTAAATAACTATCCTAAGAAAGACAAGGGAAACATCTAAATCTGTCTGTCTATGAAGCCTCTAACAATGTAAGATAAATATCGGATTAAGACCCACGACACCTCCAATACTACTAAGCTGAATGAAGATGTAGTCTCCCGGAAGCAAGGGGGCCTCACCAAATACTGTCTACGAATGAATAGTGATCTCACGAAACGCATGTTGATGATCCTGAGTACCTGAATCTGCATCATAATAAGATGCATGTCGAATGACGTTAGTACATTCAATGTACTGGTAAGTGATAGGGCTAGAGTAAGCAATTAACTGACTAGGATGACTAAAAACAACATAAGTGGATCAATACTTGAATATGAAGTGAAAACCATTTAAGCTTGACAATAGGGTATGCAATGAAAGCAACATGAATAACTAAGAGCAACTCAACAGTATATCAATACATGAATAAGACATGAAAACTCTTTAAGCTTTATAATAAGATATGCAATAAAAGCAATATGAAAAATAACATACTTTACTTGTGGGGAGTTTCTCTAACCGACAACCATTACTATGAGCCTAGCAATGATACAACGTTTTGCCCACGTTGCAAGGGCCATCCTATACCTTGCCGGGGGTATAGGATGATATTGTGACTATGGATCCATCTAATAGGCCTTCTTAGAGGCAGTGAGGAGTCACATGAAGAATCAATGTTATCCTATCCTACGCTGGCTACGTAGTTTTATGGGACTTCCGAGTCATAAAAGACTCTAACCCAATTCGGTGCTCGATACTACTCCCAAAATAATCGATATAACTTTATGCTCAATACACCATTTACAAAGAAGGGACTTTTCACTTTATTGAAGTACTTTTCAAAACTTTAGACATAATACACCCTTTACAAATAAGGGACTTTTCACTTTACTGAAGTACTTTTCAAAGCTTTAGACATACTTGCATCCTCGAAACATGAACTTATGAACTTATCTTTGATGCTCAATAATAAACATAGAAACAGATATATGCATATATAAATAACATTTGAAGCTCTTAAGTTTTTATGAAATAGAACATTTAAAATTTCCTCTTATCTTACATTAATTTGGAATGTAAATGAAGACATGTGAGTGGGACATGTAGACTCTCTCAAGGATTAATGAAGACTTTAAGAGTTCATATTAAGAAGAGAGCGAAGACACAATTTGAAAGAACGCATACGAGACAAAGAACGGAGAAGAAAAGGGCCTGGCGACCCTGGCGCGCCGCCCCAGGCCTCAAACTTCAGAGGTCAGACCTTGGCGCACTGCTGGTGCGCTGCCCTAGGGCTTGAGCTACTGAATTCAAGCCTTGGCACTATGGTGGCACGCTGCCCCAGCCCCCTTACCCAGAATTCCGACGAATTTTCTTGCTCAATTTTGGGTCCTAACTCATCTAGAATCGATTGGTTTTCTTCCAAACTCCCTTTGATTCATAAACCCAACACCAAATTATCGAATCCCACTCAAATTCTATCAGAAACACCACTCATTCGCAAAAATCTCACCTCAAGAACTCAAAACATCCATTGTTAAAGAATGAAGCTTAAAACTCAAGAACTTTTCAAGAATGCTGACATAAACAATTATATGGGCGAATTAAAGAAAGAATTATATGCTTGGCGTGAGGATGAACAAATCCATCACTATGCGAAGCCTCACATACATGGGAAGAATAAAGTTTTTGGCGAAATCGACAAATCTTGAAGAATGCTTGAAAACCCTCTTTTCCTCTTCTTGAAACTTCGCCCTAATTTCTCTACGTGTTTAGGAATGTGAAAAATAAATTAGCATCTAATTAGACCCCTAAATTCGGTGAATAAAACGTGGGTAGGACTATTGGGGTTAGGAAAAGGCCAAAATACCCTTTCCTTAAACGGATGAAAAGTCATAACTAGAGAGGCTTCACTCAAACGGGCATAACGTTTTACTCCAAGCTTCAAATGGAGCAAACTTGGTGGCGTTGGAAAGAGGACTCAAGGACCTTCGATTTGATAGATCATGGGCCATCTAACTCATTATGTGCTGAAAGATATGATCATTTGAATTTGACCTAAGTAGAATTTTATGTCAAAACTCACTCGGTAGGGAAGCTTCCAACTCAACCTTGTGCTACGGGGTTCTAGTGACCCAAATTGATATCCAAAATCATTTCCACACTAATGAATTGACCTTATAATCTAAGAACAATTAAGAATCACTCGGTAAGACCTTATATGCAATTCAAGAATGGTTCGGGTCTTAACTTTAGAAATTTTCAGGGTGTTACAGGTTAGAAACGAGAAAACATTATATCTTGAATTCTCATATGTATTAATCGAGAGGATAATTTGTTATAAGAAGGTGTTGTGTGTTTTAGCCAAAGAAAGAACTCAATGTATACCTTGTGCTTAAGATAATTATATAAAGAGAATAAAAATTTGAATCAAGTTATTTTAATCTATAACTATGCCCAAAAATGGTTAATTTTTAAATTTGGTCATAATTTAGGTGGTCATGAAATTTTGATCTCTGGTTGACTTGAAATTTGATAATTCCATTTAAAATCGTTTAGATGGATTTTAGGTAGTTTGTTAGATTAAAATTTGATTTGAATATGACAAAATAATTCTTTATATTGGTTTTATTTATGTTAAATGTGGTACATGATTACACACGATGATTTAACATGAACTGATATATGATAAGGATATAGATCTGATTATTTTTCCTTAAATCATTTGAATCTGAATTTGATCCCAACTTTGGAGATAAATAGTATTTTTGAACTCTGTTTGATCTGAAATTCGGTAGGCTCATCGGAAACGATCAAATTAAAAATCATAGCTATTAAGTGATTTGGCATATTGAGGTCGTTTAGATGAATTTTTTAGATACTTTTTTGTATCTTGAAAATTAATTTTATTGAAATAATTACTCGACTATGTTATAGTGGTGATAGAGTTTGTTCTCTGTGGTCTTCATGACTAAATTTTAGTGAAGTATTAGTTCATGTGTTGGTTTTATACCTTCCTCCATATCAGATGAAATTAATACAAGTCACTAGATTTAATCTAATCTCTAGTTTTGATAATCTGTATTGACTCTCCCTATTTGAGTAATATATGATTGGATCAATTGATCTAGGAATATTGATATTCACTCGGTTTAATTTAACATATACTCTCTATCTGAGTTAGCTTTTTTTCTAAATTTATTATAGTGAATATCTGACACCACATATGTATGTTGTATGAGTAGCTATTTTTCATCAAAATTTATCGTTCAAGATGCATGAATATCTATGAGGCGTGTTTTGAATTTTAATATTCAATGTATACATAAACATGCTGATTTTTGAAAAATAGTACTCAGATAATGTAAATAATTTTTAGAATTTTGTTCTTTATTCTTGATTCGTGTATCTATTTCACAAATGATGATATGTGATAAGAGTTATTGAACGGAAAAATCTTAAATTCTAATTTGGCCAAACAACATTTTCAACCAAATTGATCATAGTTTTGAAATTCGAAAAAAAGGGACTCTGATTGATTTGGAATTTGGTAGAGTCATAAGAACGACCTAGTAAGAAATATATATTTTTTGATCCTTATATGAGTTTTTGGTCATATTTGGTTATAGGAATTCCTCCCTTGATTGCCAAGATTAAATAATAGTGAAACATTAGTTTCATGTGCTGGCTTAGACCTTCCTCCATATCGGATGAAATTAATACAAGTCACTACGTATTTAATCGCTAGTTTTGATAATCTGTATTAACTCTCCTAAACTGAGTAATATATGATTGGATCAATGCAACTAGAAGATTTTCACTTAAACTAACAGTAGACTCTCCATCTGAGTCAGGTCTGTATAAGTTTATGGAGTGAATAATCAGTCATTGTACACGTATATTGCATGAGTAGTTCTCCAATCCCATCGATTGACTATTCGAGATGCATGGATATATATGTATAAATGAGCCCTGAATTTTGTTATTTAGGATTATTCGACATATTATGATCTATTTAATATATTGTATCTCAAATTCTCAATAGACTTTGCAGACCCATTTAGTACTACTCAAGAATTTCTTTCGATAGAGATAATATATTAATTCAAAGAATGCATTGTACATGTGCCTTATGTTAAAAGGAATTATTTTCAGTTTCTAACTAGATAAGAGATGGATACTTAATATATTTCTCTTATAACTCTCCTATTATTGAGTTTGATGAATATATTTTATCTCTTGTGGTATATTGATGCGTGCATTTTTATTAGTATTATCTCTCATGAATTGAATAATATTAATTTATCTCATAAGAGAAAATATCTTTTAAATTGAATGAAACTTATCTGTACACTAGTGTCTAAGTCATTTATTCTGGATAGAACTTCGAGGTTGGTTAAAGTGAAGTCACTACCAACATATGAGTCTTGTTTAGAAGGAAAAATGACTAAGAGACCTTTCCTCTTAAAAAAGAAATAGAGGTAATGATAAGTTAGAATTAATCTATTCTGATTTGTGCAGTAAATGAGCATTCAGGCAAGAGGTGAATTTGAGTATTCTGAAATTTTTAGAAGGTTACTCATGATATGAGCATATATTTTTGATGTTCTGTAAGTTTGAATGTCTTGATAAACTCAAAATATTTAAGACAGAAATTAAAATAACATCATAAAAAATATATAAAGCCACTACAATCTGATTGTAGTGATGTATACCTCTCTGTAGAGCTGATGAGTCACTTATCAGATAGAATAATTGCATTTAAATTATCTACACCAGGCACTCTATAAATGGTTGGTGTAAAAGAGAAAAGAAATAGACTCTTATGAAGATGATAAGATTAATGATTGACAAATTCATAGTTATTTTGTTTCTTTTGGGATATGTTCTAAGAACTACATATCATATTCTGAATTTAATTTCTTTCAAATCAGTACCTTGGACAACTATAGAACTAGTTGGATTTGATGTAAGTCTAATTTGTGACATGTTCAAATATAGGATTGTCCAACACATGTGCTGAGGGGAAGAATAAGCAAATTGGAATTAAGAATGGGATGTGTGTATGTGTTAATTGAATATCCAAAAGAATAAAAGAAGGTTTATTTTACTGTCCTAAAGAAAATAAGGCAATTGTTGACATAACTGTTAGATTTCTAGAAAAAGGACCATTTAGTAAACCATGTTCCTAGAAGTAAACTAGATTTACAGGAACTGAACAAAGAAGTAACAAATGAGTCAATTGTAAATTCGGATGCTCAAGAACATCTAACTTTTATGTCAGAATAGACATTCCATTGCATTTAAGTAGTGGGAGAAACGTTACTAGACATAAGAAAATTTACAATCTCAAGTAGTGGGAGTGATGTTGAGCAAATTAAAGAACACTACATGAAAACGTTGTTAATATTTCAATATCGAAATATTTTGAAGAAAATATCAAGACTCAAGAACATGGAAGTGTGATTATATTAGTAGTACTTAGTCGTAGTGGGAGAATCATAATGAAGATTGATTTGTTTTGTATGTTTAAGAGGACTTTCATGATAAAACTCCTGAAAAGAAGTACACTTTTGAAGGGTTTCATGAAAGGACCTCTACAGATCTAATACAAAATCGATAAGTTACGATGAAGCACTACTAGACGAAGTTGCATAAGAAAACAACTTGATAAGATCCTTTTGAGAAGAAATATAAAAGGAATATCTGCGAAAGTTGTAAATGCATAGTTAAGAGTCTAAGTGGGAGATTGTTAAGGTATATAATATTATTCATGCATTTAGATATAAAAATTGTGATGGTTAAAAGTTTAAGTGGGAGATTGTTGGGATATATACTATTAACCATATGTTTGGATATAGTATTTATTCAGTTTTAATAGATTATATATTCGTTTATGATGTATGTTTACTTATATAGTAGATGATTTAGTGTATAGAGTTTTAGCTTATACACAGAGGATTAAATCATCGGTTCTTATAAGTATAAAGTTTTTTGTTCACAATCTAAGATGGAAATTGGACATGCCATCGGTACGATTGTAGCACAAGATTATATATAATTTATCTTGATTATGGGAATGATATAGTTCTAACTTCTTGTGCTAGTGCATTTTGTATATATTGAACGGGAACGAGTAGAGATAGTTGCTTTAGACTGACTGACAAAAGCATATTCTCTAAACTATTAAATGTACTTATATTCTTAATCCTGATATAATTTTTATGATCTGTATATGTTAATTATCGTTTTGATTTATTAAAAGGTGAGATTCTGAGATGAGTCAATATGCCTGATAAATTGAATGATAATTATATATATTGGTGAAATAATAAGTTAGTTGACGGAATCCATGTCTCGATATAGAGATTGATGATATGCCTTTTTGAGAAACTTATAAGTTTTCATCGTGTCAAACCTTGCAAGTGGATTTATGAATCCGACACATGAAATAAGTTAAACAATGCTTTAAAGGAAGTTAATCTTTGAATTAAATTCGTCAGTAATTTAATTTATTGATTAATATCTGTAATCTTAACATGGGGATTACATAAGTGTTTAATGGGAAATTTCGAAATATAAATAGAGGAGTGCAATTATGAATTTCTAGTGGAATGATTTGTAATTTATTATGGCAAGAATAATTCAAATTATTTATTTGGAATTATTTCCATAATAGGAAGCTTCAGTAATTAATTTCGTGGTCCCTATCGTGTCCATATTTAACTAGAACTCTGAATTCTATTCTAAGGGGAAAAGGGAAAAGTATATGCCTTTCTCTATTCTAAGTAAAAGGGGAAGTACATGTCTTTTTCTATTCTAAGGAAAGGGAGAAGTATATGTCTTTTTCTATTCAAAATAAAAGTGCATGTCTTTTTCTTCTCCTCCTTGGACTAGGAAGAAATCTATATAAATAGGGATTCTTCTAACCCTTGAAAGGATATAAGTTTTCTATACAATACTTGCCCACACAAGTATTAAGAGAGTTCGGTAGTGAATTTGGGATCACTGTAGAAGACCACAGAACTATCGTCCATTTTGTGGACTAGCTTGTGGATTCACTTGAAGGTTCTAGCTCGTGGACTAGCTTGTGGATTCGCTTGAAGGTATCTGCTCACGTTTCAAGAGGTAATTCTTGAATTAAATTTCAGAAAGTTTATGTGTTCTAGCATGATTTTGTGTTATAGCATAAACTATGTGTTATCTATTATTCATGTAAGTTGTATGATTCTGGTATGCTTCCGTTGTGTGTATAATTTTCCAACAAATGTAACATAAAGTTCTATATTTAAGTTACTGTAAATAAAAGAAAAAAAGGTAAAACAAAAGTAACGTAACTTAATATTCTATATTTATTTTCTTAACTATTTATGTTTATTATTTATTTACCATTTTAAGATTTTTCTTTCTCTTTCCTTTTTCTTTTTATTTCTATCCACTTAATTTATTATCTTCTTCCTTTTATTTTGCAATTTGCTATCATTACCTCCTCATTCTACTACAATTAACACACTGAATTTACTCTTTACTTTAAAAAATACCAATTATAAATTAGTATTTTTTTCCTAAATAACTCTTCATATCATTTAATATCCAATAGTCTTCATTCTTAGTAAAACAAAAGGGTAGAAAAAAAGAATTGACACTTTTAGTGACCACCATTCTTATGATTCACAAGTTGGTTGTCAATTTTCAGTATGTTGAGCTCCTTATATTTTGATTTTTAATTTATGTGTGTTTTTATAAACTTTAATTCATAAAACAAATCTTTATTACTGATGATTTTATTTTGAAAACTCTACTCCAAAAACTCTAACTAAGAATCGAAGGATATGAGATAAAATTTTCTATCTACGGTAATTCAAAAGACTAATTGGTATAGACTAAGAGCAATTATGTGTGGCACTCACTTGAACAAAAGAATTATTCATCAATATCTTAGCATCATCAAGCATCACATTAAACACGTATAACTTCTTTATCTGCAAAATATACAAAAGAAAAAGTCTCTACTTTGCATATTTTATTTGTTATTCTTGTATATATATATATATATATATATATATTATAATTCTACATATTCAAATAAATTTTGATTTAAAAAAAGTAGAAAGTGACGTGTAGAAGACGATGAAAGTGATGACGCATCAAACAAGAGAGACACATTATTTTTCAAGATGTGTTTCAAATCTAGAGCTTCTTCAGTACTATTTATAAGCTTATTGTTTCTTTTGTTATTAATGATACAATTATGTTAATGTTACAATTGTTAAATTAGTGGCGGATTAATGCAATGAGAGTATATGTGGAATTTTGGAAGTCTTATTAGCACATTTAGTATTTGAATAAGTGTTAACTTGTACGTTAGGAAATGAATAGTGATGTTAAATAAAAATAAACATTAACATATATTAATGATTTACTGCCAGGAATATAAAAGATTTGTGTCAATTTGTCATAGTGGACCGATTAAGCCAAAAACAGTTACATGAGCTTTATGGCAAAGGTACTTGATAGCTGCAAATGGCTTGAGTGTTATATTTATTATGAGATTTTTTATTAATTAATAGGTTAATAGCAGAAACAAAAATGTAATTAAAATTGAGGAAAATGTCAAAAAAAGGAGAAAAAAGATAAATGTAAATGCTGGCCATTGAGAAATGTCACATCATCAGCTAGTCTACATTCAGCTTTATATATATACTTGTGAAATTATCCGCGCTTCGCGCAGACGTAAAATACCTTATTAGATTTATATAAACAAAAATTACATTAAAAAATTTAAAGTAATCCCAAAATATAGTTTGTGAAATCTAATGTCTTCTTTAATTTTTCGTTCAAAAGATAAACAAATTTACCATGTAAGTTAATAAATTATTTCATGTACTTTGCAAAATTTAGATAAATATTTGATTATAGTTAAATAGAAACCTCACACACTTGATAATTCAGTATGAAACTCAAAAAATCAAGATACTTCATATGTATTTTAACAATTAACTCTATAATTTAAATATTAAAAACTTAATAAACAGACGAAACAAATTAAAACATCACCAACATTATTAGTTAGTTAAAATAAGAAGACATAAGCACAACCTCATAACAAAAAGACTAAAAAAAAATCTCAAACTATGATCATGTGTCAGAATCTCTCTCTCTATGGAGTATATGTTAACTGATTCAGAAAAATATATGAATAACTTATCAACTACTCTAATCAAATACAAAATGCTAGTCACACTAATTAAAATGCATTTTACTTTTTAAGATACTTTTATTATTATTTCAGAAAATACCAATTATCCTCTTATGGTACTCTATTGAATCTCTTTTTAAAAATATTAATAAGAATCAATCACGGACAAATCAAATTCGGAGATGAAGCCACCTTTTTAGTGTATGAATCACAATTTTATTTATTTATTGAGTTTTAAATATTTAAATAATCAACATTAGAATCAAAATACCAAGCCACATAAGTATTGTCACCACCATATAATTTCTCGATAATTATTATAGAAGAAAGAAGAAAAGTATAATTAAGCATATAAATAAGAAAACAGTAAAAAGTTTGAAAGAATAGCAACTCATTGAAAAGTAGCAACAACGAAACAATTTAGTAATTACATAAGTGATTCCACAAACTTTTTAATACTCGTGAAAATGAATCAAGCTCAGAATTTATAATATAATTATGTTATATGTTTCTTTTCCTAGGCCATATGCTTTGAGAATTCTTTCGTAAAATTCTTTTTTTTTTAATGTAAAGTTACTTACACAAATTTTTCAACAATAAAAAGGACATAAATCATCATTGCAATTTCATGAGATATAAGAAGTGTGGACCATTACATAAAAAAAACATAAATTCTTACTCAATTTGCATTGTAATTGTTAGACTTCTCATTTGTTTATTGTTCGTTGTGTTGAATCTTGCCCTCCTGCAATACACCGAGCAGGAAACACAGTTTGCATAAATATAAATAAACATGTAAAAATACATAAAAATTTTAAGGAGACAATTTCGTTAGAGAAGGAATAAGATGAGAAAAAACAGTACTACTTATTTTCAGAAATAATAACAGCCTCTTGGGTTTTTTGCCTCTTCGATTGTGTCATAAATTATACACTAAATATAACATTTATTTATACATATAAATTCTAATAATAACTAAATTAATGAAAGAAATTGAAGGATAAAATTAAATATTTGCAACCATAAAATGGGATTGCGGAATTGTTGCCTCTTCGGTTGCGGTACACTATAACGGCCATACACAGAGTAATAAAGGAATCAATTGAAGAATTTAAAGGGAAATAATTAATAGAGGATATTTGATTAATTTTAATCAACATATATTAAGATGAAAATAAGAGAAAAGGCCAAAAAAAATGACAAAATAAATAAATACTAAAGCTGGCCTAAGAGGCATGCCACATCAATGTCTTCATATCCAGCTTTATATATATATAAAGACTAGTAAGGATAGGCCCGGGCAACATAAAGAAAGTATTATTATAGATTTTTTAAAGTTCATACAACATGTCATGTCTAGTGGTAAAATAAAGAAACTTGTTTCATGGGAAGATGCATGTCTCTGCTATTGGAAAGGCTCTTAGATTCAGAAAGAAGCTATAATTTATGTAAAAGAAATTGATCTGTAAATGGGGTTGGATGATAATGGAGCATTCAAGTACAAAATAGGTCGCAAAATGGAAGCAATTGTTTGAAGGGGTTGGATGAAGCTGCACATTTCCCTTTAGCATCTGCAAAGGATGGACAAAATATATATTGAAATAAGTTAAAAATAGCTTGAACGAATTAAAAAGTTAATGAATAAATTTTAATTTAAACTGAAAATAATATACTAAGTTGCAAAGCAGATGATATCACGCTAAAATGATCATGTTGCGCTAAGACGGCATACAAAGATTCTTTCATGAACTGCGGTGTTAATTTACCTACTAAAATATATCATCAGAATTCTATTCTAAACATGTAGATGTAGAATAACAACATTATATAGAAATTGTACTCAAACGAAGGTGGTTACTTGTTATCTCTCGTTCTTTAACGCGTTGTTGCAGTAGGAGTGCCTTCTGTATTTTAGAGTCGGAGTTTGGTTTTAATATAATAGTATTTTCAATTATAATTAGACGTTGTAAATAAGAAAATGGACTATTTGTTTGAAAAAGAATTGAAAATTTATTAAAACCAGGAAAAGAAAAGTTATCTTGCAAGTTCATACATGTTTAACAATTAAACCAATTCACAATGACCTTTACCAATACATAGGCTAATTATTCTATGACAAAAGAAAGCAGCAACAAAGTATATGACGGAAAACAGTTGTTATAGTTCAACCTCGGAAGAGAGAGACGGGAGAAGATTAATTGTCCACTCATGTTGGCCAAATTGAACAGGGACCCAATAATTATGCATGAAATTGCAATAACAGGGTGCTCATGTAAGATAAAGAAGCTGAAATGTATGTTGGCAAACCTGAATGCAGAAGGGAAGGTCCAAAACGTTGTTAGTTAATGTTTTTGCAGCAACAATCTGAGTCCTTGTGAGCTGAATCTCCAAAGCTGAAAAAGAGGGAAAAAAAGATCAATTGGCATCCCTATAACAGAAATATGGGAAGTGTTATATTATGAGATCTTCATACCACTTATTTGGCAAGAAACGTTTAATAGCAGGTAACAATATCGACCTATAAAGCCACAAAAAAAAGATGATATAAAGCACATGATTGTCATTTTGTGTGGCATAAGAAGCTTCTTTTCTGATGTACAAAATAATTTATATAGTAGAACCTTTGTCTACTTCTAGTTGTTCCAAAAATAACATCATTTTCTACTTTTGTTTGCTCAAACAATAATGATTATCTGGCAGAATAGGTATCAATAAGTTTTTTCCCAATTTTGTAGGAAGCAAGGGGAGGGAGATACACAACCATTATTGTAGGAGCAACCATTGCAACAGAACACAAGAGATAGTTCTTTACTTTTTAAAACTCCGTGGCAATTCAAACAAGACAAACAAATCGAAACATAAGGAGTAATAAGGAAACCATATCAGCCAAATTGAAAATTACCTTGTGAAAGGTAATGTTCCCATTATGATCTGAGGCAGCTGCTTTATAAACTTCCACTAACTCTCCAACTCTATTAAAGTAAATAGCTTCACAAATTTTCTACAAATTTTCAAAAACAGGTTCAAAAAACTTAAAACCCCATTACAGCAGCAGCAAAAGTAGAGGGAAGTGGTAAAATGGGTAAAGAGTATCGGTTATATTGAATACTACATGATTGACGGGGAAAGATGAAACTGTGTAACTGTATAGTCAGGGATTATACTGCAGCTGCGGGAGACTTTTTCAAATGAAAAATACAGGAAATGAAAAATAATACTCACTGGGAAGCTTGTCGAGGATCCGAGTTTCTTGAACTATCGGTCTGTGCACTGTAGAGTAGATTGACTATTGCTCTTTTCTTTTGTGCTTCATCTGATCTGCCTGGCGTCATTGTGTAGTTTAAAAGTTTTCAGAAAAGCTTCAGGTTGATCCTTTCTCTTGAGTAGTCAGAAGTCATTTTTGGAATTTGTTCTGTTGATGAAATAACCTGTGAAATCACATGGACAAACTACTACATCAAGTGAAGTAGTTCGATAAAGGAAAAATGGGAGAAAAAAGGAAAAGAAGGAAGAACAAACACAGAACATAACTTGTAAATTAAAATGAATCACAGAAATAAGCTTTAGAGACATGTTGAAGTTGACAAAGGTTCAATAACTTTACTAATTATTGAATATGACTTATTACCTTTATAGCTGAATCTCGAAACCCATACTTGTAACCCTTTGCATATCTAGAATCCTAAGATTGAGGTGATGAATATAGACTAATAGATCCGCATTGATATCGGGTACCGACTTCTAGGGTTTTTTGCAGCAAGTGAAAAACTACTGATGTGCAGAGAATCGTCCACTTAACAACAAACTTACTTTCTTATAGTGATTTATATACCAAACCAACAAACAACAGACTACACGGAAAACTGCGGTTCAGCATTGGTGCTGAATACACAATTTTTCTCAAACACTATTAAATTTCTCAACCAAAGAAAACAACACACCAAATCATGAATGCTAGCATCTTCAATGTAACAACCACTACCCTGTAAATTAACCAACATACAAATTCTATACATAAAATTCTGCAATGTCAAGAGGAGCGTTATTTCCCTGAACAACTCTTCATTAAATGTAGAAAATACTTTCAGATCTTTCACTTGAATCTCCACAGCCTTAGCTTGATCATGTCCGCAAGAAAAAAGAAAATAAATAAAACAACCTAAACGGTTAAAAACCAATATGGCAAATGAGGTCCCAAAATAATAAAAAAGAAGCACATAAATGAAACTGCTTGTAGTACCTATCAAGTGCTTCCAGATACCTCTGTTTTTGGATCTCAAAAAATATTTTCATGGAGTACCGATTATCATCTACCTTAGTAAACCCAGATAGATACTTCTCGACCTTATCCGATTCTCCATTAGTAACCGAATCCTCAAAATACCTCATGTTAAAGAAGAAACCCGACTCCTTCTCCAACCTTCAGAATCGATTAAACAAAAAACAGGAACATAAAAAAAAGCAATCTTTACAAGAAAAAATCACGAATACGAAAATCATTTCTAAAAAAAGCCCTTACTTGTGCACTGTTTCCTTGAACTTCTCTTCATCTAAGAATTGGAGTATCAAATGGCGAATCAGGTGGTAGTGCCAGTGAATGAAGCTCAGACCAGAACATCTCGTTCAACTTTACCTATTCGGCTGACTCAAGTCAATTAATAGCATTTCATAACAAAAAAGAGGATATGAATTTGCATAACAAAAATCTCCACAGGTACTTCTTCGAAACTATCCAAGAACTGTAGGATGTACCTATGAGAAGGCTTTGTGAATAATTTCATCATACACTATATTATGTGTTGAATGATCATCATTACTGTCTGCTGTAGGTGGACGAATTAGTATTTTGACACATTTTAAACTTTTTGCTCTTGATAAAGCCACATATAGTTGCCCATGTGAAAAAACATGTCCTCGTAAGTAATTTCCAACAAAATCTAATGTTTGACCTTGAGCTTTATTTATGGTCATAGCAAAACACAATTGCAGAGGAAACTGTGTTCTTTTAAATCCTACATGAATTTTATCATCTTGTGATGTTAGTAATGGAATTCTTGGAATAAATACATGTGTATTTTTAAAGTCACCACTTTCAATTTTAGCACTTATGACATGCGTTTTAAAGTTACAACATGTTAATCGTGTGCCATTACATAAACCTTCTGAAGGATTCAAATTTCGTAGCAACATAACTGGACAATTCTCCTTTAAAGTTAACTTATAAGGAGGTAAACCAGGAGGGTGTAAAGTATGCAAGAAATCTTCAAATTGGCTTTGATCATTTGGTTCAACAGTTTCATCCATTGCGACATATGTTCTAGCTCTTTCTGAAAATTTTATAATTAACATATCATTTATTTCATTTACAAAATCATATTTTGTTGTTAAAATAACACGAGAAGATATTGCGAATGGATCAGAAGAAAATGCACATAAATTAGGATATGTTATGTTAAATAAGGTATCTAAGGATTGTTCTTCAGTTGTAAAAGGAATAATAAGAGAATCAGGAATCTCAATTTTGTTTTCACAATTAGGTGTTTCTTTTCCATTTCCAATTCTAAGTAGATATTCACAAAAAGATGGATCTGTTCTTGCACGCATATTTTCAGATAGATGTAATTTCTCAAGATCATTCCAAATATTGGAATATAATAAACTTTGATGAATAAAATCTTCGTTTTCCCGTTTCGCACAACTGGAAGAGTCTATCTAAAGTCACCTCCAAATACAATAACTTTATCACCAAAAAGTGTCTTCACAGCCATAATATCTCTCAAAAGTACATCAAGAGCTCCAATCATGTTTTTTTTGCCATAGATGCTTCATCCCATACAATTAATTTTGCATCTTGAATCAAACAAGCAAGCGGACTTTGTTTACTAACATTACAACAAAAATTATCATCTATGTCGATAGGCATTTTAAAACGTGAGTGAGCAGTTCGTCCTCCAGGAAGAACAGAAGCTGCTACTCCTGAAGTTGCAGTTGCTAAAGCTATGAATCCTTGAGATCGAACAATTGCTAGTAATGCACGATATAAGAAAGTTTTACCTGTTCCTCCGGGACCATCAACGAAAAAAGCTCCTGGCTTCTTAGAAGATATTCTATCAATAATTGTATTGTATGAAATAAGTTGTTCGGCATTTAATCTTTTTGGTAAGAGCAAGTCCTCTTCGCTAACAATTATGTTTCTCTCAAAATGGATGTCTTTTGTGTCTTTTGTAGTTTCAGAAGGTCTAATATTCTCTAACACAAGGTTATATTCATTTATGTCGTGTCCCATAGAATGTAAGATATCATTGATATGATTTAAAACCTTATATCAAACACTTTTTGGTTCAGTATTGGAGAAACTTTTGAAGTCTTCTGATAGTGAGTCCTCAAACATTTCCCATAATTCTTTTGGATTAGAAGGATCGCAATATACTAATAATGTAGCAAATAAATGTCTTAAACTGTATGGCATTTGATAGCTGACAGCCTCTAACATACACTCAATTAGACTATTGTCGCAATATAATAGTCCTTTTTTTTCTGCAGATTCGCGAAATGTGCTACAAGGTACTCCATTAACAGTGAGAAGATCTTTGTATGATTTTGGTCCCCTTACATTCATTAACAATAGCCTGAGGTAATATCTTTCCCCTTCAGTTACATGGCATGTCAAAACACGTCCAATTACATCACATTTTTTTCGACGTGTCCACATTTTGTCTCTTGAAGACCATACAAAGTGTTGTGGAAATTCCTTGTATAATAATTTCATATTCATAGCATGCTCATTTGTTCTATTCATAAAGAAAAATTTAGTCAACATAGTTTTTTTTATTTGGATTATTTAAGATTTTATTTACGCTTTCAGTACTTTTAAAAGAGACAAATTGTTGTACTTCTAAATGTAATCAAAGATGATACACAGTTGGAGTCATTTCACTAATAAAAAAACCAAATAAACGCCATTCCGCTTCGGGTGGCGAAACCCATCTTGCAGATCGATATTCTTTTATTTCGTCTATTTCTGCATTGTCATGTAGAGAATATGCAATTTTATCATGTCCTTTGCAAATATATTTGTACATCTATTTCACAACTTTAATATCAGAACAAACTTCAACATTTAAATGACAATCAAATTTACAAAGCAAGTATGGGTTGTATGGGACAACCCACGAATTTTCCATATGATGTTTTCTTATGTATACAGTTTTTCCAGTATTACGTCTCTTAGAAAGTGGATATGAATTCTTTCCCTTTGATGTTTGTTCAACAAAGTCTTTTGGATATTGAAATTTACAAAAGCCTTTTTTTCCCATACATGAATTTGTAGGATTTATATCACCACATGGACCATGCACCATATGTTGAAGGACACGCGAATAAAGATATTGTTCATTAGAATCTAGTAATTCAGCACAAACAAATTTATCATATGATTTAGGTGTCAACAATTTATATTCATTAGTAAGAATTATTAGAAAATGAGCATGTGGAAGACCCCCTTTTTGAAATTCTATAGTGTACATAAAAGCCGCAACTTTTCCAAATATGTGTCTTTTTAAAATATCCACTTTCAGTTCTTCTACTTTGGCTCTGAATACACGTGACACTAAATCAGGTCTATTTTGAGTTTCATCGGTCGATAGCATATGTTGTTTTATTTCTGGCCAAGATGGATTACATGTCATAGTCACAAAAAGATCAGGTTTTCCAAAGTTTTGTACTAAGGCGATAACATCCATATACCGGCGTCGCATATCTCTTGGTCCACCTATGAAAGTAACAGGAAGGAAGGTTTTTTTGTCAATTTTGGAAGCTTCTGTTTCACCAACTCGCAAAAAATCGATAATTCCTTTTAACATATCTATTCGAAATAAGTCTGGGTTAAGTGAGAAGAAATCCAATCTTTGTGTTTCAAGTTTTATGAAAACATCTACTATAAATTGTTGAAATAATCTACCACAATGTAATACTCCATTTTCATCATCTTCTCTGAATGGTAACAGTAATATTCACGGCAAGAAACCATATCTCTTTTTCGTTTTCCTTTATTAAAGACTTGAGCCTCCATATCAAGAACTCCATCAATAGAACATATATTATTTACACTTGGTAATTCTTCATGCTCACAGTAAGATTGATTTCGTCGAATAATTTTTTTTATACCACAATGTCATCCGTTTTGACCATATGGAAATAATAATGGATACTGTAAAGGATCATAACAACCATAATAATAATTTACTAAGCGAGTGTTATTACTATGAGTGTATATACGAATATGCGGTACAGAAACAACTTCAGCTGAATCATGTTCAACCCATATTCCAGCTACCTCAGATGCAGATGGTAAATTATAAACACGCTGATCTAAACCTGAATGGCATTTAAGTGCAATACATAAATCATATATTGTTGGGGTGTTCATCAAGGACTTTATAAAGATAGAGTATGGGTTTTTTGACAGTATATTCATAAGTTTTCTTGATTCACGAATATGTGTTGAATAAGCCATTTTGTTGGTCAGTTCACTTTCATTATCATAAAAGTATAATTGTAGGTTCTTTGGTTTTTCCGTGAAAGAAAGTAAATCAGGTATAAAATGATACATTTGACCTTGCACTCAAAATGTATATATACCATGATATCTCTTAGCTAAAGCTTTGTCATAGGTTATGCCAAGTGAGGTGAACGCAAACATATTATTATATGTTCTAATGTAAGTTCTAAAGTGCATAGATTCTCCAGTATTTTCCATATATAGATCAAATAAGTCATTAGGTAGTTGGTACGAAACTAACTTAATCGAGTCGTTACCACAACAAAAGCCAGGTGATTCAGACTGAAACCTTTTTGCATTGCAAAATTTACAGTTGGGAACATCTTTTAAACACACATAAGTAGATCAATTATCATTAAATTTTTTATGGGTGTTTTTGTTCAACCTATGACCTGTATGTTATAAGTATTGTTAAAACTGAGGATAACCTAACATTCTAACAAAATAACATGAGAAATTACTTTCGCATAAAATGAATACCAACCTTTCTTTGTAACAACTTCAGGAGTGACATTTTGTTGTTCAGGACATGTGTTGGATGTTGAGTTCGAGATATAAATGACTTTAGGAGTGACATTTTGTTGCTGCCTACATGTGTTAGATGTTGAGCCTAAGATATAAATGGAAAAAAATTTAGATGTGTATCTAGGACACAATGCAACTAAAAAATTACAAGGCAAAGATTATAGGATTACCTTTTTCAAATACATAAAAAGGTGGAAAAACTTGTTTTCCTTTGTTAGAAGAACACGCTGGAGTTTTAATTTCATTGTAGGCATTTTCTGGATGGAATGTAAAAAACATTATCCGTTAGGTTAGTACGTAATAAGATCTTTCTAATTTGATATTAGTAAAAGTGAAGAAGCACTAATTTTTCATCCTAACCTTGGATGTTAATAGAAGGAGGCTCTTTTATAGTAAGAGCAGTTTGCCTTGACAATGAAGGATCACAGTAACACTTTATTCTTTCAGTTGAGCCGGAAACAAGTGATTTGCCTTTTTGTAGTTGTAATTCTTTGGTGCGTCTTTGTAGTAACATCGCCTGTTTTTTATTAGTTGTTATCTTCATATAAGTATCACGCCTTTTGAGTTTCATTTGATAAGTTTGTTCTTCTGTATGTGATAGTTTATTTGGCTGGTTGGAAGACATTTCTTCACAAGCTTTTTGCCGTAAAGTATCTGCATTTCAAATACTAAATTTGTTAAACAGTATGGGCACACAATGAATTTGAATAATAATTTGTAACATCACAACCAACAATACTAAAGTATATAAAATTTCAGATTCTTGAAGAATCCTCAGAACATGTCTATCGCACAGTTAAATACAATCTCAAATAGCACGCTTAAACGTCATTCCATGTAAACATATCCATCAAATATTCCTAGAATATAATATTCAAAGTACGACTTATTCTTTAAATTAACAAAGTTCCTAATCATTTTTGTTATTAATTTATTTTTCTAATTCAATTTCTTAATTGAATCAAGTACAAACCAGACCTAATTAATATGAAATATTTAATTACTCCAAATGTTTGCATCTTGTCTCCGTTAGACGCACTAATAAATATAATATAAGTTTATTATAATATAAGTTTTTAGTATCCCTAAAGACGAATTATATGGCAAGGAAACAGAACATGCTTCCCCATTAGTATGAAGCCATTACAACGAATCAAATGGACCTTTGGTCTCTCATAAAACACCCTCTTGCTAGAATTATCCAACTTTACCTTCAACTAAAAAGCTCAACTAATCCTAAAGGTCCTTTCCAATTCAAATCTCTGAAGTGGGAGGAGTGAAGAAATCCGCAAAAATTATCGGATACAAACAAGTAAAAAAAGGATTGCTAAATAAAATCGGTCAAGTAGAGTTAAGGAGCCAAAATAACGAAAACACCATTGTAGAGTATGCTTACATGAGGTAATAGGTAGCCGTAAACTCCACTGAAGTACCTAAGTGAGAACAAGAAAAGATAAAGCAAGAGCAGACCTTTGGAGACGAAGGTGTTAGATGGTAAAGTTTGGCGGTGGCATTACAATTGATGGAAAGAAGATAAGGAATCACCTGTAAAGTCAAACAGAGAAGGACCTGAGATCAAAAGATACATAATAAGAACCTCACATCTCATATTTACTATAAATATTGCCTATAATTGACCTCAATGTGACATGAAAGTTAAAATTCTTTCTATGATATCAGTCAAGAGTAACTCTTCGTAAAACTTTCTGGCCACTAAAGCAAGCGAGATAAAGCTCAGAAACACAAATAAGCTAAAGCTAAGCAAACTCCAAAATCCAGTGAAGTTCAAAATTAAGAAAAAAAAGAGTTAAGAAGATGAGAAAAAAGGCAAAGTTGAAGAAATCCAAACCCACCACAAAGTAGAGCGAGAAACATGAAAGGTTAAAAGGTGTCAAAAATTTGCCAGATACAAAGAAAGCACTAAAGATTGCAAAATCAAATAGCTGAAGCAGAATTAGGGAATCAAAATCAACCCAAACAAACTGTAAAGCATGCCACCTGAGGAATTTTTTCCATTTGGACCATTGTTTTCTAATGGGAACAAACTGTAAAGCATGCTACCTAAGGAATTTTTTCGTTTAGACCATTGTTTTCTGATGAGTTTTGTTTTTCTCATCTTGTGTTTCTATGTTTTACTGTTAATCTCATGCTATGTATTTTCTGTTTTTGATTGAAATAAAGCTCAAAAATACCAACAAGCAAGCTCCAAAATTCAGGAAATTCCAAAGTTAAAACAAAGAGGAGTTAAGAAGATGGAAAAAAACCCAAAATCGGAGAAGTCAAGTAAAAATAGGAAATCACAATCGAAATAGCAAAAAGACCCATAGAATAGCCGAAGTAAAGTTAGAGAATCACAAATGTTAAAAGTACTCCTAGCTCAATATTTGCTTTAAAATCAACCCAGCAAAATCGAAAAAAAAAATCAGGAAAAAAGAAGTAGAAGCAATTATTCAGAGGGATTTTCATAGAGATTCAAACTTTGAGGAAGAAACAACTATAGAGAAGATGAGGAGATTAAGATTTCATAAAAGAAAGAGGAAAACTCCATCAAAGAACAAATCATAAAGAAGCAAACAGATATAACTCAAATAAAAATTACCTCAAAATAGCAGAAAACAAAAGCCGCTGCTACTTCCCCTAAAAAGCAAACGGAATTGGAGAGGAAGAGGACAAAATAGAGGTGTTTGGCGGTGTGGTACATGGAAAGAGGCGTTTGTAATGACCCTCCAGGTTATTTCTGTATTGATGCCTTATTTCTATCATTTAGAGTGTTCCTATAGCGACCCCAAGTCATTTATGACTTGCTGGCACTGACTGTTCGGTTGCCTGGTCGTTCGTTTGGGTTTTATGCCTGTTTTCCTGTTTTGGAGCTTTTGAACCTTGAAAAGTTGATTTTGGTCATAAATTCAGGTAAATGACCTCAGATGGGAATTCTGACAATTCCATCAGCTCCGGAGTGGCCAAATTAGGCTAGAAACATGGTTGTCCCGAGTCCCGAGGTTTTCGGTGTGATTTTGGGGCTAGTTAGCTCTTTTGTTTTTGAAATTTGGCTTAAGGTTGACTTCGATCAATATTCTTGGAAAACGCGCTCGGATGAAAGTTCTGTCTGCACAGTTAGTTCCGGAATGTCGAGTTTGGTCTAGAATGACCCTTCGAGAACTTTTCGGAGCTTCTTATCAAAATCCGAGGCCTCCGGTAGAAATTGGCTAAAATGGCCCAATGGGTGTGGGACCCACTTTTTATCGAAACGACCTCGTATGGAAATTTCTACTGCGCCATTAAGTATGGAACGTCGAATTCGAGGGGGTAGCATATTTCGTTTGCGTGCACGGGGTTCCGAACAAATCCCGAGTACCCCGTCAGAGTTTTGAAATTGCCAAAACTCAGTTGATGCAGTTGTCAACCTCTCATCTCTCCGCGTTCACGGGATAGGCTCCGCGTTCGCGGAGGAGTAAGGGAGTCTACCTCGCGTTCGCGGGCCTGGGGCTGCGTTCGCGGAGGTCTGGTTGCGTATGGGGATCTTGTTCTCCGCGTTCGCGGGCCTGGGGCCGCGTTCACGGAGATGTGGTTTGTTTCCCTCCACGTTCACTGAGCCTTGGCCACGTTCGCGGAGAGGAGCAGGATTCGATGACTATATATGGAGGTCGAGGATTACTTGGTTCATAACTTCAAAAATTCATATCTCCCTCCTCGATTGTCGGTTTTCGGTGATTCAAAGTCCTAGGCGTTCAGATTCTCGTTGGCTTCGTGGGTTTTTTGTTTATTAGCGTTGGGTATTCCTTGATTGTCGTGAATTCGAGGTGTAAGTTGCTTTCTTGGCCTAATTGCGTAAAGTTTTGCATTTTCTTGTTGTTTGATCCAAGCCCCGATTAGCATTCCATTTTGGGCTGCAGGTTCGGGGGAGGATTTGGGACCTCTTCATGGAGTCAATTCCAGAGTAGGTCCCACGTTCCCGATTTTGACTCCGAAATTGGTCTGTTTCCATTTTTGTCAATTTTATTGTCTAAACGATCGTATTGACGCTGTGACTTTATTTTGGACAGCATGGCAGCAGTCTGAGGCCGTTCGGAAGGGAAAATCTCCGATTGAGTGACTTGGAGCACGCGTGATCGGCTTTTTGGTAGGTTACGGCTTCCCTTCTTTCTAGATTGAGCTTGAATGCGTGATTACTTGCCGACTTGTGTGAATCTGGGGTTGGATAGCTAGTATTGTTCTTCTTCATCTCCGATTTTCTTCATTTAGAGCTGATTTGTGGGTTGTTCGGGGTTAGTATCATGCTTTAGGTTGTCTTGTTGCTGAGATTGTTGGTTGATTTGTTGTGGATTATCTGTTGGGTAGTTACTGTTGTTGCATGCGTGTGTTCGGGTTATTTGCTGTTGTTGTGTTGATTGCTTGTGTTTTTCGGTCTTAGATTAAGATAGGGTAGTTTTGCCTTAGTCCTATGCACCTGATTAACTTGAGTATGTATCCGTCGTCGATTCGGATGAACTAGATCCTTGTATACTGGCATAACAGACTTGGGTCTAATAGTTTAAGCCTTAGTTTAGGCATTTTCGTGGCTTTGGATCTGTTATTTCTTCTCTCCTTCTATCTCTGCGATTTTGGGTTATTGCTTGAAGGTTTCGTTGTTGCGCCGATTGTCAGTTGGTTTACGCTAGGATGGGAGCCTTCGGTTGATATCATTGTGGGGGCGGCGGCCCGTGGTGTTATCCTTGCATTGTAGCATGTAGTGGCTCTTTTATTTGATTTGAGGTTGTTGGCTCTTTTATCCGGTTCTAGGTTGTGGGCTCCAGTACGCAGCTGACGTTACCCGGTTAGCACCCGGCATTTCTAGCGCTAAGCTGTCAGGTGTAGTCTGTTAGTTCGTTCAATAGCTGACGTTACGCGATTGCAGCCAGGTATTTCCAACTGCGCATTTTTGGTTGGAGTCAGTATTTCCAGCACTGACATGTCGAGCGTAGGCGTTTACTTCCCAATGGTTTGGGCGCTCGGCCGGTTATTATATCATAATTCTTATCTTACCTTGAGAATTCATTATTTCCAGCTCGTGGCTGATGACTGGGCTGAGCCCATGTATTGTTCTAGTACGAGGTTGAGGTTACGCGGGTGGGACTCGATATTTCATCCCGTGATTGATGATTGGGCTGGGCCCAGGTGTTATCTTTTGGGTCCGGGACCCATGGGTGTTGAGTGATGATTGGGCTAGTCCCAAGTGTTGTCTTTCGGGTCCAGGACCTATGATTTTGAGACTTATGGAGTTGGGTTTTCCTTCATTTATGTAGAATAGCTCTTCTGTGTACTTGTCGGGCTTATGTGGGTCCGTTGGGATTTTATTTAAACTTGCTCACGAGTGTGCCCAAAGGGTCTTATTGAGGGCTCATCTGGGTTTAGTTTTGTTTGTTCTTTGCTTTGCTTTCCGTTTTCTCCTTTCTTTCCGGTTGACCATGTTGTGTTTGATTCTATCTTGTCTGCCTATTTTTACCTTTCTTGCTCAGTCGGCCTATTATGCCTACTGGGTACCTGTTGTTTTGGTACTCATACTACACTCTGCTTCTATTTTCGTGATGCAGGTCCGAGCACCACTTATCAGCATTGAGTTCAAGCCTGCAGCTGTCTGTCCAGGAGACGAGGGTGAGCACATGGCGTTCTGGGATTACCTGTTTCCTTCTACATTTATATTTTGGCTTGTCTTTTGTTTTCGAGACAGTTGTTTCTGTGGTTCACTTTTGGGACTTGTACTCTTTTTAGTAGTTCTATACATGTGACTTCCAGGTTTTGGGAGGTGTCTTTGTATATATAGTTTGCTTCGTTTCAGCCTTTTTTTATATGTGCGTTCTTTTGTTGCTTCCGCTTAGTTATGATTAGTTTCCACCCTCAGTTCTGTTAGTGTTTAGTTTTGGGATAGGGTTTTGGCTGGCCTACTGGGGTTGGTGGGTGCCTTCATGACTCGAGAAATCGAGTCATGACAAAGCTGATATCAGAGACTAGGTTCGTTGGTCTCACTTGTATAGAACTAGCATCTAGTAGATTCCTGAGGATCGACGCGGAGACGTCCGTGACTTATCTTCGGGAGGCTACAGGATGTCCTTAGGATGTTGTCTTATTTTTGTATCCTTTCGTGCGTCGTTGTCCGATTGGTTTCATGGAATCTCATTTGTTTCACTCTGTTGCAGAATGGCTCGCATGCGCAGTAGCGATCGACCCCGAGGTTGAGGTAGTGCTACGGCAGCAGACCGCGGTAGAGTGAGGACTCCAGAGCCAGAGTTGGGACCTCGGGGAGAGCAGTTACCTCCCCAGCCGGTGGGGCCAGGACCAACCCAGCCACCGCCCGCACTAGTTGTCGCCCCATATCCTCAGGGCATGCTTGCCCAGATTCTAGCTGCCATCGGGGGTATGCAGCAGCAGCAGCCGGCCCCAGCACCAGTCCTAGAGCCGATTCCAGCACAGTAGGACCAGCCTGCGGTAGCGGCCCCAGAGGTTCACCAGCCGCCAATACCGGCCGCAGTTCAGCCGGACCCTTTGGATAGTGTTATGCCTTTAAGGGAGTAGAAGATGCTCGGGGTGTTTCTTAGACTGTCACCACCGAGGTTTTCTGAGGCTTCCATGGAGGACGCCCATGAGTTTATCACTATATGTCGGGAGCGATTACATACATTGGGTCTAGTGGAGTCCAGAAGAGCCGACTTCACGACTTACCAGTTGGACAGACCGGCCAGGACGTGGTGGCGTTCTTTTATGTAGTCCAGGCCAGCTGGATCCCCACCAGTATCATCGACGGAGTTTTCTGAGGCTTTTCTGGCTTGGTTTATTCCACGGAGCGTCAGGGATTGACTCCGTGATGAGTTCTCGAGGCTGGAGCAGGGCTCTATGACAGTGTCCGAGTATGAGGCTAGGTTTCTTGAGCTGTCCCGTCATGCCGCCATGATTCTGCCTACAGAGGAGGAGTGGGTCAGATTTTTCGTTAGAGGGTTGAGGCTGCAGTTGAGGATTGAGTTGCAGTCTATGGTATCAGCAGGCCGTTCATTTTTAGATGTGGTGGACCACACCCGCACTATTGATTAGCTTCATCGCGAGGCCCACGGGGACAGCGACAAGAGGGCCAGGCCAGATGATAGTTTCAGCGAGGCCCTTCATAGGCCGAGGGATACCCGAGATCGGGGTTTTCAGAGGTTTCAGTCAGGGCAGTCCAGTCGCCCGTTCCAGGCTTCCTTACAGATCTCCGAGGGTGATCAACACCGCTAAAGTGGGCATAGTTTCGGACCGAGTCAGGGTCGAGGTGGGTTTCAGGCATGTACGTCAGGTCGGGGTGGCTGGCCTTCAGCGGTGAGCAGAGCTTTGCAGGATTGCTTTACATGTGGAGAGCTCGGTCATTGGGCCAGGGAGTGCCTTTCATCTAGATCAGCCTTACCGGCTCCGCAGGCAGCGAAACTGGTGTCAGCAGTAGCACCTCCAGCTAGAGAAGGAGTCAGCAGCAGGGTGCCCGAGGAGGTCCTCGGGGAAACATGTCAGGAGGTAGAGTGGATGCTCGGGGTAGAGGCGCCCAGGGCCATTTCTATGCGGCTCCAGCAAGAGCGGAGGCCGAGACATCGAATGTGGTGATCACATGTACGGTTCTTTTATGCCATCAGGTCGCTTCAGCATTATTTGATCTTGGATCTATTTATTCATATGTGTTTGATTGTTGTGTTCCTCATTTGAGAGTGAATCCTGAGCCCTTATCTGTGCCTTTGCATGTTTCGACCCTAGTAGGGGATTATTTAGTAGTGGATCGGATTGTAGATCTTGTTTGGTGACTATTCGGGGGCAGGACACTCTGGTTGATCTTATTGTGCTTTGTATGGTGGATTTTGATGTGATTCTGGGCATGGATTGGCTATCTCCTCACCGGGCTATCTTGGACTGTTATGCCAAGACCGTGACTTTAGCCATGCCTGGTATCCCGCCAGTGGTGTGGCAGGGTTCTTGTAGTCGTACGCCGGTTGGGATCATTTCTTATGTTTGGGCCTGGAGGCTAGTGGCTGGCGGATGTTTGGCATACCTGGCTTGTATTAGAGATGTGAGTAGGGAGGGCCCTACAGTTGATTCAGTACCTTTTGTCCGTGAGTTCGCAGATGTGTTTCCTGCCGACCTTCCTGGCCTACCCAGAGCGAGATATTGACTTTGCCATAGACTTGGAGTCGGGTACTCGACCCATTTCTATTCCACCGTATCATATGGCACCTGCAGAGCTCAAGGAGCTCAGTGATCAGCTTCAGGATCTCTTGGGTAAGGGATTCATCCGTCCTAGTGTGTCGCCTTAGGGTGCTCCTGTGCTGTTTGTGAAGAAGAAGGATGGCAACATGCGGATGTGTATTGACTACAGGCAGTTGAATAAGGTGACGGTAAAGAACCGTTATCCTATACCTCGTATTGATGATCTATTCGACTAGCTTCAGGGTGCCGCCATGTTTTCAAAGATTGATTTGAGATCTGGGTACCATCAGCTGAGGATTAGAGCAACGGGTATCCCTAAGACAACATTCAAGACTCGTTATGGCCATTATGAGTTTCTAGTGATGTCTTATGGGTTTGCTAATGCCCCTGCTGCCTTTATGGATTTGATGACTCGAGTATTCAGGCAGTATTTGCACTCCTTCGTCATAGTCTTCATTGATGACATCTTGGTATACTCGCAGAGCCATAGTGAGCATGAGCAACATTTGAGGATAGTGCTCCAGACTTTGAGAGATTAGCGACTTTATGCTAAGTTCTCAAAGTGTGAGTTTTGTCTTGAGTCTGTAGCATTCTTGGGGCACGTGGTGTCCAAGGATGACATTATGGTAGATCCGGGGAAGATTGAGGCTATTCGTAGTTGGGCCAGGCCCACTTCTGTGACTGAGATTTAGAGCTTCGTCGGATTGGTAGGGTACTACAAGCGCTTTGTCGAGGGATTCTCCACTATAGCAGCACCTTTGACTCGGTTGACTAGCCAGGATGTTCCCTTTGTGTGGTCGGAGGAGTGTGAGAGGAGCTTTCTGAGGCTCAAGGAGTTGCTTACCACCGCTCCTATATTGACTCTTCCAGTTGAGGGCGAGGGCTTCACGGTCTACTGTGACGCATCTGACATTGGTTTGGGTTGTGTTTTGATGCAGCGGGACGGATTATTACTTATGCGTCGAGGCAGCTTAAGCTGCATGAGCGCAACTACCCCACTCATGACTTGGAGTTGAGGGCGGTAGTTTTCGCACTTAAGATCTGGTGGCATTACCTTTATGGAGTTCATTTATGAGATATATACTGATCACAGGATCCTTCAGTACATTATGAGTCAGAGGGCCGTTAATTCGACGCAGCACCATTGGATTGAGCGCCTTGAGTCGGAGGGCAGGGAGTATGAGTAGTCTAGCCTTCCTTTATGTTTCAGAGCGGCCCTTGGCTTTTGACATTCAGTCCTTAGCTAATCAGATGGTTAGACTTGACATTTCAAATTCCAACCGAGTGTTAGCATATGTGGGGGTTCAGTCATCTCTTCTTGATTAGATCCGTAGTCGTCAGTTTGAGGATGAGGCATTGGTGTCACTCAGAGAGAGAGTGTTGGCAGGTGATGCCGGTTAGGCCACCTTAGATTCAGATGGGGTTTTGAGATTTGTTGGCCGTTTGTGTGTAGTTGGTGACTTGATTCAGCTGATCCTTAGCCAGGCCCATGATTCCAGATATTCTATCCATCCGGGCACAACTAAGATGTATCGTGATTTGAGGCAGCATTACTGGTGGAGCGGTATAAGGAGAGACATTTCAGACTATGTGTCTCGTTGTTTGTGTTGCCAGCAGGTGAAGGCTGAGCATTTGAGGCCTGGTGGAGAGTTGCAGAGATTACCCATTCCTGAGTGGAAGTGGGAGCGCATCACCATGGACTTTGTTGTGGAGTTGCCACGGACTTCTAGAGGTGTTGACGGCATTTGGTCATCGTGGATCGATTGACCAAGTCAGCACACTTCTTCCCAGTTCGTTCTTCCTTCAGTGCTGAGAGATTGGCCCGTATTTACATTCAGGAGGTAGTCCGTCTTCATGGTGTGCCAATTTCTATCATTTCAGACCGGGGTTCACAGTTCACTTCCAGCTTTTGGAGAATATTTCAGGAGGAGTTGGGCACCTGTGTTGACCTTAGCACAACTTTTCACCTGCAGACTGATGGCCAGTCAGAGCGCACTATTAAGGGTCTTGAGGATATGTTGCGGGCTTGTGTGTTTGAATTTGGAGGCCAGTGGGATCAGTTCTTGCCCTTGGTGGAGTTTGCGTACAACAACAGCTACCATTCTAGCATCCAGATGGTCTTGTTTGAGGCCTTATATGGTAGGCGTTGTTGCACTCAGGTAGGTTGGTTTGAGTCTACGGAGCCTAGGCCGCGTGGCACGGATTTGTTTGAGGAGTCCTTGGAGCATGTGAGGTTGATTCAGGATAGGCTCAGGACGGTTCAGAGTCCTTGGGTGATAGAGTATTCCTCCGGGTATCGCCCATGAAGGGTGTGATGAGATTTGGGTGGTGGGATAAGCTTAGCCACATGTATATTGGGCCTTTTGAGGTTGTGAGGGAAATTGGTGAGGTGGTTATGAGTTAGCATTACCTCCAGCATTCGCAGCTATTCATCCAGTTTTCCATGTTTTGATGTTGCGCCGGTATTTTCTAGATGAGTCTCATGTGCTACAGTATGATGCCGTTGAGTTGGATGATCGCCTGACCTATATTGAGGAGCCAGCTGCAGTTCTAGCCAGTGATGTGAGACAGTTGAGGTCGAGAGCCATTCCTGTAGTTAAGGTCCATTGGAGGCACCGTCTAGATGAGGAGGCTACCTGGGAGTCCGAGCGGGAGATACGGGAGCAGTTCCCCAGCTTATTTGAGCCCTCAGGTACTTCTTGATCCTTACTTTTGCGGACGAAAGTCCTTTTAGTAGTGGATGTTGTAATGACCCTCTAGGTCATTTCTGTGTTGATGCCTTCTTTCTGTCATTTAGAGCATTCCTATAGTGACCCCAAGTCATTTATGACTTGCTGGCACTGACTGTTCGGTCGCCTTGTCGTTCGTTTGAGTTTTATGCCTATTTTCCTGCCTTGAAAAGATTATTTCGGTCATAACTTCAGGTAAACGACCTCATATGGGAATTCTGACGGTTCTATCAGCTCCGAAGCGACCAAACTAGGCTAGGAGCATGGTTGACCCAAGTCTTGGGGTTTCCGCTGTGATTTTGGGGCCAGTTAGCTCTTTTGCCTTCGAAATTTGGCTTAAGGTTGACTTGGATCAACATTCTTAGAAAATGCACTCGGATGAAAATTCCATCAACACGGTTAGTTCTGAAATGTCGAGTTTAGTCTAGAATGATCCTTCGAGAACTTTCGGGAGCTTCCGATCAAAATCTGAGGCTTCTAGTAGAAATTGGCTAAAATGGCCCAATGGGCATGGGACCCACTTCTGGAATGTCGAATTCGAGGGGGTAGAATATTTCGTTTGCGTGTACGGGGTTCCGAAAGAATCCCGAGCACCCCGTCGGAGTTTTAGAATTGCCAAAACTCAGCTGATGCAGCTGTCAAAAGTGCAGACCTCTCATCTCCCCGCGTTCGTGGGATAGGCTCCGCGTTCGCGGAGGAGTGAGGGAGTGTACTTCGCGTTCGCGGGACAAAGGCCACATTCGCATAGGTCTGTGAGCTGGTGCTCCGTGTTCTCGTGGGTTCTCAGCGTTCGTGGAGGTCTGTGACCCTGTGCTCCGCATTCGCGTGAGCTGCTTCGTGTTCACGGAGGTGTGGGGTGCGTGTGGTGTCCTTGTTCTCCGCATTCACAGAGGTCTGGTTCCGTGTGGGGATCTTTTTCTCCATTTTTGCGGAGATGTGGTTTGTTTCCCTGTGCGTTCGCGGAGAGGAGCGAGGTTCAGTGACTATATACGGAGGCCGAGGATCATTTGGTTCATAACTTCAAAAATTCATATCTCCCTCCTCGGTTGTCGGTTTTCGGTGATTCGAAGTCCCAGGCGTTCAAATTCTCGTTGGCTTCTTGGGTTTTTGTTCTATTAGCGGTGGGTAATTGCACACCCTTTGTGCCAAATGCTTGAAAAGGAGATGAAGTTTGAATTTGATGAAGCGTGTTTGAAAGCATTTGAGGCACTGAAAGAGAAGTTATCTTCTGCACCTATCATTATTTCACCGGATTGGGGGAAACCATTCGAAGTTATGTGTGATGTGAGCGGCGTGGCACATGGCGTAGTTTTGGGACAAAGGTGCGAGAAGATAATTCATCCTATATATTATGCGAGCAAAGCGCTGAACGTCACTCAAAAGAACTACACGGTCGCTGAACAAGAATTGCTTGCAGTAGTATTCGCGTTTGAAAAGTTTCGATCCTATCTGCTGGGTACTAAAGTAATTGTGCATACTGACCATTCTGCTTTGCGGTATCTTATGGAAAAGAAGGACACAAAACCGAAGCTGATTCGTTGGGTATTATTGCTACAAGAGTTTGACTTCGAAGTACGAGATAGAAAGGGGACAGAAAACCATGTGGCTGATCATTAGTCCAGATTAGAAGATGAAGCTATGAAGAAGTTAGCTGATGGACTCAAGATTAATGATACTTTTCCAGACGAATAGGTATTGGCTGCTTCACTTGATCTTATTCCTTGGCTTGCAGATTTCGCCAACTATTTGACAAGCGATGTGGTGCCTTCAGAGTTGTCGTTCCACCAAAGAAAAAAGTTCATGTCCAATGTGAAGAAGTTCTTCTGGGAAGAGCCTTACTTGTTTCGTATTGGAAGCTTGCCATTCGTCTCTTGTTGGTGGTCATCATAGTGGCATTCAGACTGCTCACAAGATCCTGCAATGTGGGCATTATTGGCCTAAATTCACCAAGATGCCCATGATTTCGCCAAGACATGTGACCGATGCCAAAGAGAATGAGGTATTTCAAGAAAGCAAGAACTCCCAATGAACCCAATACTAGTGATTGAACTCTTTGATGTATAGGGCCTTGATTTTATGGGTCCGTTTGTGAGTTCGAATGGGTTGAAGTACATACTTGTAGCGGTTGACTATGTGTCCAAATGGGTGGAAGTTGTTGCACTTTCCAACAATGAAGGTAAAAGCGTCACCGCATTTTTTAAAAAGAATATCTTCTCCACGTTTGGTACACCAAGGGTGATAATTAATGGAGGTTCCCACTTTTGTAATAAATTGTTCAAGGCGTTGCTTGAGAAGTATGGCGTTTGTCACAGCGTAGCAACTCCTTATCATCCGCAGTCTAGTGGGAAAGTTGAAGTATCCAATAGAGAAATCAAGCAAATCTTGGCAAAGACTGTGAATGCAAACCGAACTGATTGGTCAAGAAAGCTCGATGATGCTCTATGGGCTTATCGCACGACATTCAAAACTCTCATAGGTATGTCCCCCTTACCAACTTGTATTTGGAAAATCATGTCACTTACCTATAGAGCTAGAGCACAAGGCGATGTGGGCACTCAAGAAGCTGAATCTTGATTGGAGTGCTGCATCAAGTCAAAGGTTGATGGAACTGAACGCGATGGATGAGTTTCGACTAAAAGCATATGAAAGTTCAGCCTAGTACAAGGAAAAGATGAAGAAGTACCATGATCAAAATATTGAAAAGCGACATTTTGCTCTCGGCGATATGGCACTCCTATTCAACTCAAGGTTGCGCTTGTTTCCTAGACAGCTCAAGTCAAAGTGGACGGGACCATTTAGAGTCGTCCAAGTATTTCCCCATAGAGCAGTTGAACTCGAGAACAAGGAAGTCCAAGTATTTTCCCATAGAGCAATTGGACTCGAGAACAAGGAAGGAACCAAATTCAAAGTCAATGGCTAGAGGATCAAACTCTATGTAGGCCACTTGGAGGAGGTCAACGAGTTGATTGAGCAATGGAGTCTTGACGAAGTCTGAGTAGTTAAGAGAACTGCGTCGTGCCGCGACGTTAAATCAAGCGCTACTTGGGAATTTTTAGTGAGTTTTATGAAGTTTAGTCTTTTTCTTTTAGTTTTTATGTTTTCTTGAGTCTTAGTATTGGCTAGATTAGGGTAGTATAGGGTCCGTGTCCAAAAAGAGTCAGTAAAAGCTAAAAGGAAGTCCTAATGTTTGTGATGTGTGGAGGAAAGTAAGAAAAATCTTTGAAGAATTTGAAGTGTAGAGAGTCTACGGGTCCCATCTACGTATCATCAATAAAATGACGGACTGTAAATGGCATCCGTAGACCTTAATGTCCAAAGGCAGCTGCAGCTTTAAGTTTACGGTTGCACAGTACGAACCGTATGTTAATCAATGGATCGTAGTCTGCAACCGTAGACCCATGTATGTTTCAAAATTTCATTAAGTGTTGAGAGAACTGACGGATCGAACTAACGGCCCGTATAACCATCTACGACCCGTCGATGGGAAACCGTAGACGGCAGCCAGTCATTAACTCTTACTCGACCTGTGTTTTATTTCATATAAATCCCTTCAATTTCAAACATCCCCCATTTCCCCCTTTCACCCCAACCGTTGGAAACATTCCCCCCTCCCCAAATTCGATTAAGTTCATCCCTTTCCACTCCCCAAAGCACCCTTTCAATTCTCCCCTCCCTCTATATATATTCTTCTTCTTCCCTTGCTGTCCCCTGAACCCCCTTTCTCTATTTCCCTTCCCCTAAATTATCCATTCCATCTAAATCATCACTTCACGGGTCCGAAGTCTTCTTAATACGTGCTTACAACTTCTATTACTCTTCCCCAACCTCACACTCTACTGCAGGTGCTAAGTTGTGGTTGGTACTTTAATTTAAAGTTGAAATTGACATTTGTTTTTGCCTTGGGTAGTATTTTTATGTGCATACATATTGTGCTTAGTTTCAAACTACCTATGTGATGTTTGTGTTGTGGGTGCTGTGATATTTGATGTGAGTTAAGTATGAATTGCTTCTAAATGTATTCCAGGTTTAGGGTTTTGCTCTAATTTGTGATCATGAACTTAATTGCACTATTGATACCTTAGGAATTAAGGAAAAGCATACATATATGCTGAAATGCTTGTTCTAGTTGTAATTTAGATGTTTAGTTGAGCTTTGGGTCTTGTTTTGGTTGTAACTGACACTTTCCTGGTCGACGACCATGATCTACGGGTCGTAGGGAAACCTACGGACCGTAGGTTACCTCCTGTCAGTCTGTATTACCCCACTGTAGCCTAAGATATTTTTGACGGTTTGATCGACGGGCCATAGATCCATTGACGAACCGTTCTGGTAGGCCGTCATTTAAACTTTAGAACCTTGTAAAATGGACTTCCTCATCTACTGTCAGGACTACGGTCCATAATCCTTCATACGGCACGTAGGTACTAAAAACACTGTCAGTAGTAGGATAAATATTTTTTTCTCTTCTCTTTTCTGCTCTCTTTTCTTGCATTTTTTTTTGCATATTTAGATACTAACATGGCTTCTCAGGTATGATGCCACCCAAGATCACTCGCCAATACGGGCGTTGGAGCAAATCCACCACACCTTCGGCCTAGTGGAGACTTCTTATTAATGAGGCATCCGATGAGGAGCGGAGCAGGTCCGAATATGACCCACCTGTGGGGGCAAGCTCTCCCACATCACCCCGGATGACTCGACAACAGGGCAGACAGTTGGCTATAGTTCTGGTAATGGAGGGATCGACCTCCGGTGATGACAATGCCACTTCCCAGTCTGAAGAGGAGGTGCAGAGTTCAAGTAGGGGTGGGTATGACACTCCGCTTAGAGCTGCCCCTAGCTCCCAGCCTGCAGCCTAGTCCGAGCCGGGCTCTTACTCGGGGTCGGGGCCTGGTTCCACCTCTACTTCTGGGTCTAATTCGGGTGATGATGTACCTGGAGAAGAACACCCTATTAGGGTTGCAGGCGAGCCCAACTTATGGTGTGTACAGGGCATGTTTCGAATTTACAACGAGGTTATCCGCCAGAATGCCCAGCAGAAACACACTCGGCAGATTGAGGAGGAGCGGCGTGTACTTACAGGCAGCTTCCACACTATTCCTCAGATACATGAATTATTTAAACGGCATCGCTGTGAGTAGATGACTGAGAAGCTGAATCGATACAGTCCCATCATGGTGCGTGAGTTCTACGCGTCTTATGCAGCCATGGTGCTACAGAATCTACCCCGGAGGGCAAAGCCATTGGAGCAGCCTCCGCTTCTTACTACTCGTGTCCAGAATATTCCCATCGACATATCGGAGGCCACCCTCCACCGTTTTATTTACGGCCCATTGCATGCTCAGCCCATTAACACGGCTGAGTTTGATTACAGAATGCAACTGGTTCGAAGCCGAGCAGCTATGTGTAATATGGAGAAGTGAGAGTCACTGCTTAAGTGGGTGGTAGGTTATATCGCGGACCAGGGGGTCCATACTGAGTGGGTTAGAGACATGACCCTTCCTATCAAGAAGGCCACGTTGAATTTTGCTGCAAAGTTTTGGTGGTCCATAGTTCAACTAGGTTGTCCCCTACGATGGCGGACAACCAATTGACATGGGACCGTGCAGTTATGGTGGCATGATTAATGGTCGGGCACGAGATTGATTTCGCCAAGGTGATTATTTCAGAGATTCATGAGAGGGTTTTTCGGAAGGCGGTGACGTTGCCCTTTCTTTGTCTTATTTTCAGGTTGTGTCGCGAGGCGACTGTACTAGTCTATTTTGGTGATTCGTATATTGAGGTTTCTAAGACAGTGGATTTTAGTCTTATCCGTGATGACACCAACCCTACAACACCGCGTAGGGGTATTCAGGTTGAGCTACCGCCCATGGGCGAGGCATTGGCCCCCGAGTAGGCTGATGCAGACACTATTTCAGCTCCTACGATGGAGCCCCAGGGGTCTATTCCCCCATCCACAGCTTCAGGTTCCACCGCAGGTACACCTCGTGCCCCTACTCCTACAGGAGAAGCCGTACTTCCTATTTCCAGAGTCAGCAAGTTAAAGGCTCAAATGGCAGCTCTGTTGCAGCACATACGACCTTGGATGCAGAAATCCGTGGAAGAATCTGAGGCACGAATAGAGCGGATGGTGGATGCGAAGATACAGACGGTCCATCGGCATATCGACGCCTTTGAGACCCGAATGATGGAGAGGTCCCAGTATGGGCCTACTATTGATATTTCATCTTTTTAGACGGAGTTA